>VZTA01011694.1:0-10279 GCA_013398855.1 Mohoua ochrocephala
GGGGCGGCAGAGGGTGGCCTGGGTTGGTGGCAGTCATGTTTCATGTCATCAGAGTGGCACAGGATAAAGCTAAACACCCACAACCACACTGATGAAGTCTTTCTGATGTTGCATATCCTGTAGGAAAAGCTGCTGTCACAGAGTCCATTGGTATTTATAACTTTTATTTGCAATACTTTAGGTCCAAGTTTCAAACTGCAATATTTTTACACTCAAGACACAGTCATGCACAATCCATATTTCAATTTCCTATTGCTTCAACCACAATTTAAAATAACTTAATATTGGAAACAAAACCGAACATCTTTAAAAAAAGGATGCTGAGGTCAGTTAAGATGGATCCATGCCATCAGCACATTTACAAAGTAAATAACTTAGTTCTCCTTTTAAAAAGATCAGTTACCTCTTAATCCAAAGTTACAGAAGATTTTTCACTACACATTTGTTTTTTGTTTTTCTCTTTCACATTTTTTCTGTTTTTTCTTTTCTTTTTTCTTTTTTTTTTTAAACAGATAACACGTCCTAAAAAAGGAATGTACAGCAAAATGAGATACATTTCTGATAATGAAAATGTAGGCTCCTCCTCTGTTTACTTTTGTCTGGATACCCTGAAGAAAAAAATCTAGCAGACACCAGCATCGGTGTAAACTGGTTGCTTTGGACTAAAGTGAAGTTTAGCACTGGTGACATCCTGACCCAGTCAAGAGTTGCAGAATTTTTTTGCAGGTCTCGAACCATGTGTTTGCAGGCACAGCACCTGCAGTGCTGATGCACCAGTGCAAAAGAATAACTCTGTTATTCCCCCAAAGAATTTGGGCTCTGCCCAAGAAGGAGGTGCTACAGTCCTTTGCTCCTCGTTCCCGTGTGGAGCAGCTCCCTTCCCGCTGGCAGAGCTGCTCAGGCAGAGCCCAGCAGCTGCTCACACTGAAGGGCTGAGGCCTTTCTCCCGCTGGTGTGCTACAGACGGATTTAGCAGCACTGCTTAACATGGGGATACACAGAGGGACCAAAAGCAGTTGCCTTTGTACACCTTAAGCTCAAAGGTCAAAGATTTTAAGAGACGAGGATGGAAGAGACTCACAGGCTCCCTGTTTGCTGTGCTGCCCCACTTGTGACCGGCACAGCTTTGTGTGAGGCAGAGTGAGAACAAGGGGCAGCTCCCTCCCAGTCCCACAGCCCAGGGACCCCTCCAGCCCTAAGGCTTGGGGCACTGTCAGCACCCGCTTCTTCCATGACCACTTCTGCTGACATTGACATCAACAACCAAATTGTGGCTGATCCTGAGGGAGCAGCAGCAGTGCTCGAATCTGATGCCTCAGCCTGGGGCAGGGCTGGATACACACAGCGTGCGGCAGCAAATGGACATTTCAAAACAACCTCCTGCCACTCTTCCCTCCTGTTTGCAGTGGAGTCACACCAGCCTGAGGCATCTGGGAGCCCTCAATGAAATGGCAGGCCCTGGGCTCCTGGAGGTTTTGCAAGGAACAGAGGTGGGGACACCCTCCCCACATGCCCATATGGAGCTTCCAGATGGAAAAGGCTGCTGTGAGCAGGCAGCTCCAAGGGCAGAGAAATGAGGGTCTCGACTACTTCATCTGTGCCAGTTCCACAGTCTTGGGTGGAAGCCACTGAGCACAGGGGGAACAGAGGGCACAGCAAGAGGGACAAAGCCAGTCAAGTGCAGTGACTGGAAGGAGAGAGACCTGGGAGAAGTAACACACTGCTTCATTTCACTCCTTAGGAAAGCTCTTTCCTGTTTCAAACCCCTGAAAGGCATGAAGGGAAGAGAGGTGACACATAAACGATACTCGTGTTTTCACACACTCGCCCTCTCAGTGTTCTAGAAGAAGTTGGATGAAATGTATTCTTCTCTCCAAGTTGTCTCGTTTAGCATAAGCAGCTCAGCACTGGGAGCTAAAGGAGCTGAAGCCTTAGGCCACAAGAGCTGACCAAGAGGAAACTTTTCGATCAAACTAAAGTTGCTAACATGGACCTAGCTGAATCCAGCAGATAGAATCACAGAACTGTAGAATCCTTTATGTTGGAAAAGACCTCTGGATACCAGGGTTGGAACCTGTTCCAGTGGCTGGTGTCTATAAACCTGTAACACCAAGGAGTTGTGATTCAAAGGTGTGTGCAGATGTGTCTGACAGGTCTTCTGACCTGCATTCATGGCTGCCAACCCAGGCCATGGCACCCAACCACGCTCCTTTTGGCTTTGTACCTAAGTTGGGCAAGGCAGGTGTTGCTCACAAGCCTCCAGCAGCTGCGAACGTGGTGCCACCAAACAGAGCAGAAGGTACCTGACACATAAGTGCTGAAGCTGATGTGTGGTCTGCTGGAAAACTGTGCAGGGCAAAGCCACTGTGATCACAGGCTATTAAATCAATGAGCAGTTTTCAATATTATCAATTTAAACTAATGATATTGCCCCCAGTTTCCTCAGTCAAGGTCAGATTCTCACAGAACTCAAGTGCTTGCCTGGGGGAACTGCTAAGCAGCAAGAACAAAGTTTGCAGGCTCGTGCCCGTGAGGCAGCCCAAAGGGCATCCATGCAGAGCATATGGTCATCCCTCCACCTCTTTACCAAAAGACCATTTTTTCTTTTGAGATGACTCTTGTAACCAAAGGTACATACATCTGTTGGTAGGCTCAGGCCAGTGATGGTTTGCAGGCATGATACACACCTAGGATTATGGCAACCGGCTCTAAACTGCATCCAAAGAGAGATGGATAAGTGAGATTCTGCAAGTTTCAGTCAGAAAAATAAAATTACCCCGTCAGCTCAAGGACAGACATAAGCAAAGAGAAGTTTCAAAGATCCCTGAAGTGCAAACCACACTCAAAAAAAGCTTGGATGGTTTCTCTTGAAAGACAAAGGTTATCCTTTGCTTCCTGAAAACGTGGGAAAAATTTGAAGATATTTACCTGGTATGGGGAGAAGAGAGGAAAAAAAAGGAGATGAACACTCATATTTATAGGTCTTCATCAACCCATCATTAAGTTGCTGCAGATCTGGTCCAAGAGGAAACAGGAACACCAGGAAGGTGTATGGACCACTGACTTGGTAGCACTTGGCAAGGCAAAGCTGGCACTAGAGTGCATGCCCTGGGTGTCAAGCAAAGAAACACTGGCTCCTGCCTTTAATGGTAGACGTCACAGGGCTCTCTCTGGCTCTTTGCTCACTGGATTTGCTCAGGACTGGACTAAGAAATACAAATATTTACATGCTCAGTGTGAGGAATATTCAGTAGCCACACCAAGGATTATATATTGGAAATAACTGTCATATGGACAATAGAGTACGGTGACATTTTCTACAACTAGAGGACAGGAGACAGGTACTTCCCTTCTCGTGGTGACTGGAATGTGCTTAATTTTTGGTGGCAGGACACAGGGAAAGACTGACTCAAAGACCTGTCAAAGTGCAGCCACTGGCCTCAAAGAAACTCAGCACAAACCCTTGAGTTCTTTTGTGTGTAGTGGAGTGGCCAACTAGTAGCCAAAGATGAAGAATAAATACACATATATTTACAAAAGTACTGGACACAAGAAGTGAGAATGTAACCCCAGCCCAAGTTTGGGATCCAACCCTGAGAGCACTGTAAGATCCACCCCTGTGCAGGTTCCCAGGAGTGCATGCAGGAGCTGTATGGAATTTTACATAGGTATGGTTATCTTTTTTTTCTTTTTTTCTTAAATAAATAAACTTTTCTGTGCTTCTCAAACTTCCCTGACTTTACTGCTATCATGCTTCTGTCCCAAAACACATTTAAACCACAGTGAGCTATCGGATCATTTCCATATGTGTTCATTGCAGGGATGGGAACCATAGTCAAGCTACCGGATAGGGTATTTTCACTATTTAATTTTAAAATGAAGACAATTAACCAATCTTTTAAAACCTTGGAATGAAAGTGTCTTGAAACTTTCAGTTTTAATTTTGCAACAGAAACAGCCTATTTCTAATACTTCAAAAATATATATAACTAATTGCTTGATCTGAGGATAGCAGTCAGAAAACCCGAGGTGGCTCCAGAGATTTTACAGTATTTGTCTCTTTCCTTTCTGCAAGGTCAATGCTATTGTCAATCCTAATATACTCTGTGAGCCTGTAAATAATGTGTAAGACTTAACCCCCTCAGGACTGGATTTTGTGGGTTTGTGTTGTTGGTTTTTTTAAAAATAATTGTGTCTTTTCTACATTTAATATCCAGGCTGGGAGGATACAAACACAGCTGCCATCTTTCAGTATCTAGTGAGTGAGAATAAGCACCAGAGACTGTCCCAAGCATGGAGTCACAGGGATACTGGAGGTATGTTTCCCTGCATGTCACACGGCCTCAGCTGGGCAAGTATGGTCCATGCTGAAAACAGCCACCGGCAGAGATTATTTCTGCTGAATCTTGTCTGCCTCCCAGGAATTGGTTTTAAAAGAAAAATCTCTAGATTTGCTGATGCAAAGAAAAAGAAATATAATATTTAATAAAATAAAAAGTAAGGCCTCTTAGGACAGCGGTTGTCTTTAAAAAGTCAATGCCAACAATATTCTGTATGCTGAGGCATACACTGATTAGAAAATAAAAGCTACCATTTGATTTCCTTATTTTTCGTACCTGCCGTCTTCTGGAAAGTTGTGGTGGTGTTTTGTTTTTTTTTTTTAAAGTAGAGATGCTGAAATACTTATAGGTAAAGGAAATAAATAGGAAATTCCCCCCTTCCCCAATCAAATAGTGTAATTTGTCAACAGAAGTATTTAGACTGTATGTCCAGCAAACATGTGCCATTACAAAGTGCTTTCCTTTTAAAGGACGGCTGTCTGTTCTTTTGTGGATAGGAAAAAATAAAAGATATACTGGAAACAGAAACTGTCACTCATTTCTTCACTTCTTACAGGAATACAAACATGTTTCATCCTGATGAACGCTTTACACATTGAGGGCAGCCCATCTCCAGCCCAAATTACTCTTTCGCAAGGAAGCTTCTCCTACAGACACGGATCTTGAGCTGACAGACAAAAATGGGACCTCACAAGAGAAACAAAGTCTTCTAAACAGAACAGAATCGTTCAGGTTGGAAAAGACTTCTGAGCTCATCGAGTCCAACCATCAACCCAGCACTGCCAAGTCCACCACTAAACTTGTCCCCAAGTGCCACATCTACAAATCTTTTAAATCCCTCCAGAGATGGTGACTCAACCACTGCCCTGTGCAGCCTGTTCCACTGCTTGACCATCCTTTTGGTGAAGAGATTTTTCCTATATCCAATCTAAACCTTCCCTGGCGCAACTTGCAGCCATTTCCTCTTGTCCCATCGCTTGTTATTTGGGAGAAGAGACTGATTCCCCCATTGCTCCAACCTCTTTCCAGGTAGTTGTACACTGCTGGCTCATGTTCAGCTGCTCTCAACCAGCACTCCCAGGTCTTTTCCCACCAGGCATTCTCCAGCCACTCTTCCCCAGGCCTGGAGCACTGCAGGGGGTTGTTGTGATCCAAGTGCAGGATCTGACACTTTGCCTCGTTGAACCTCATCCAAATGGCCCTGGACCAGCAATTCAGCCTGTCCAGATTCCTCTGCAGAGCCTTCCTGTCCTCCAGCAGATCAACACTCCAACCCAGCTTGGTGTTACCTGACTGAGGGTGCCCTCGATCCCCTTGTCTAGATCACTGATACAGATATTGAACACAATTGGCCCCAGTACCCAGCCCTGGTGCACCACTGGCGACGGCCCCAGCTGGATGTAACTCCGTTCCCCACCACTCTCTGGGCCCAGCCATCCATCCAGCTTTTTACCCAGAGAACAGTGTACTCATCCAAGCCAGGGCCAGCCCGTTTCTCCACCAGAAAGCTGTGGGAAACACTGACAAAGGCTGTACAAAATTCCAGGTAGACACATCCATAGCCTTTCCCCTCATGCCCTAGGCAGGTCATGCTGTCCGGTCAGGCAGCACCTGCCTTTCACAAACCCACACTACTTGGGCCTGATCCCGTGGTTGTTCCGTATGTGCCCTGTGATGGCACTCCAGATGATCTGCTCCATGACTTTTCCCAGCACTGAGGTCAGGCTGACAGACCAGTGGTTCCCCAGATCCTCCTTCCAGGTCTTCGTGTAGATCAATGTCACATTTGCCATAGTCCCATCACCTGGGATCTCCCCCTTAGCCAGGACTGCTGGTAAATGATGGAAAGGGGCTCAGTGAGCTCAGACACTCCTGCCGCTATTCGCCTCCTGCTGCAGCTCTGGCCCAAAGCGGAGGAGTGCCTCTGCCTGGGCACACGTCCCACAGCTGTACTCATGCTGCTGCCGCCAGAACTGGCCTGAGAGCAGGGCACAGCCTGCAGCTGACACCTGGCCGGCAGCACAGTCCCACCAGAGCTCTGTCTGGGCTGCTGCGTGGGTCGTGGTGGGTGCAGAGCTTAGAGAAGCCATGGCTTTCTGTTGGGTGGGCACCATTGCTCTCTGGTCGAGCTGGCAGGGCTTCAGCACCTTCCTGCACCATCTGCTGTGCTATGGCCTGTTTGCCTGTCCTGGCCACTCCCACTCCCCGGGGGCTTCTTCTTGGGGGTAAAGCTTGCCAGCCATTGCTCCAGGTCCTGTCAGCCACTGTCGCTCCAGCTGTGGGCTCCTGGCAGCTCTCTCAGCTCCTCCCGATGTTCCCCCAGCTCAGGAAACCAGAGCTGCTCACCTCGGTGTGTTATTTGGCCATCTGAAAAATCGGACCTGTTGTGCTCCCCAAGAAATGAAGAAAAGTTAATTCCTACTTAGCTGTGGTAACTCAAGGAGGGTTGCCTCTGCCTGTTGCCTCTGCCAAGGACACTGGGACGGCCAGCGCAAGCGAGGGGAGCAGCAGTAAGGACACTTGCCACACAAAGACCGCAACTAAGCAGGACACCAAAGCCAGACAAGCTCCTGGCCTGATTCAAGAACAGCCTAAGCATCCTTCATTCCTGCTGGCCAGACATGAAGGCAGTGAGTGCCTTAAAGGCTACTTAACCCTTTGCAGGACCAGGCCAACATGAACATCTACAGCAGAAAGTTGTTTTACTGTGGGGGTTTTTTTGCTCACGGGGTGCGTGTTGCTTCAGTTGCTGTTTTGAAGGTCTTCCATGAGTCGTACTCCTAAAATACAGCAACAAATACGCCGTGCAAATGCTTTTACTGAGTGAAGCCACACTGTGTCTTTCAAAAACGAATAAATAAAACACAAATTGCATACTGAAAATATTCTGCTCCCTTCCAAATCCGCTGACTAGTCAAGCACAATCCTCAGGCACATCCCCAGTTCCCTCTCTTGCAGCAACTCGGAGCTTCATTACGCAGTGCTTGCCGTATGTAGGACAGCAGAAAGCAGGCTGGCTTGGTGCCTCCAAGGAATTCTGCAATCCACTCTGCATTTCACACCTTTGCTCTTGTTCAGTGCACAACTCCAGGTTTTAAGGCGCTTTCTTCCAGGGCTGGCTGTTGCACTGGCTCCTGCAGATCTGAACTGTGCAGGTTGTCCCTTGTGTCAGCCTCGGTTCCCAGGGCAGAACTCCTGTGCCTAAAGGATGCTCACCTGTGCAGGAGCATGCAGAGCAACCCGGCTCCCTCGCCCTCTGCTGAGAATTCCGCAGACACTACAAACCTTTCACAGAAGCCACAAGACAGCTGGGAAAAGAACAGGCACCCTCGGAAGCGACACCACCGCTCCGCTCTGTTTGCCCTTCTCCACTCCTCCAGAGACTCAGTATGGCCAATCCCATCAGGCTGCGCATTTCACAGCACGGCCACGATTCCCCTGGGGAGCAGCCCACGCTCAGTTTGGCTCTGAGACGGGAGGATTAGTCCTGTCCCAGGAAGAGGCACCCAGGGCCAGGCTGCTGCTGTTTGTTGCTACCAGTGCCTCCTTCCAGCCTGGCTCGGGAGATGCTGAGGCTGCTCTGGGCTCTGCCAGGGCTCTGCTGGGGCTCAGCCCTGGGCACGGCTGGGCCCGCTCTCCCCTCACATTGCTCTGACAGCTTTGCATCAGACGAGCCTGCTCTGAGCACACCGACTGATCTTTCTGCTTTTTCAGCTGAGTAAGATTCTCACCCAGGCAAAGAGATTGCAGTTAGGGGTACAAATCCAACCGGCAAGAACTGAAACACTACACAGTCCCAGCTGAACGCCTGTACCTCCACAGGATGTTTTGTCTGTCCCACTCTTCATTCCTTTTTGGTTGGAAATGCAATTGCACTTTCTTCCTCACCTAGAAGTACCACGACTGGGCAAAAACTTGCGAGTGGGCTGTATTCAAAAGGCAGTGCAGTCTGGAGTTGATGAATGAAGAATTGCCCCTCTCCAATTCCAAACCATACCAAAAACCCCATAAACACGACTTTACATCGTTAAGAAAGAACTGACAATTTAAAAGTGAATGTACAGCTTATTCACAGGGTGAGAAGGAAGGGAATCTTCCAACTGAATCTGCTTTACCTTGGAAATGACTGAGGCAGCAAAGCATTTTCTGTCATTACCTCTCTGTCCTTAGCCCCGATTCATCTTAAAAATAAATTAAGGAGCCAGAAAGCAGGAAGAAGACAAATGATAATTTTTTACTCCTTGAGGAACTGGGGTGGTCCTACCACCATGACTGTGACCGTTGGTTTGTTCATCCATCCATCTGTCCCGCAGCACGAGAGTTGAGGTTTTACAGAATTTGTGTTCTCAGTCCTGCTCCGAGCTGGCAGGGCAGAAAGCCGACCTGCACTGCTAGCGGCTGCTGTTCTTAATTGCTTCCTTCGCTGCAATGATCAGAGGAGTCAGGCTTGAGAGCGGCTTGGCTAATTTTAAAAATGGATGCTGCCCAAAGGAAAAAAAAAAAAACAGAAAAAGGAACCATTACTTTCCAAACTCAGTTCCTCACAGGCTCAAGCAGGATTCCACTCGTTACCAGAAATACTCAGAAATAGGACTGAGGGGACCATCTGCACTTCCACCTTCATGTCCAGGACACTGCTATCACAGGCAAACGTGGCCCACACGCCTACCAATCCATCTATCCAGGTGTCTTCAGCTTGCTGGGATTTTTGCCCCGCCAGTGCTCTGGGAATGCTGCTTGCTGCCCCAGAGCTTTGTTCCTTTCAGGAAACTCAAAAGACTCACTTAGGTTCCTCCTTTCTAAAGACACAAACTGTGTTAATTGTCAAAAAAGATGTGTGTAAGTCATTCCTTAGGAAACTCCAATACCTCTAAGAAATGTTTAACCCAGTAGGATTTAGGCTCATGTGTTTTCTCAAGACCTGTACTGAGGTACGGGTCTTCAGCAGCAAGTCAAGAGCAGGGAGACAAGTGGCAGAGCGCTGATGGACTCAGCTCTGGCTTGCAGGGAGAAGTGTCTACCTTTGTATCCCCTGCACCTCTTGTGCTGGCTGGCACCTTCCTTCCCAGCAGGGGACAGTCAAGTGGCATGTTCTGCAGCTCCCCCTCTGCCACAAAACCTGGCAGCAAACCTGGAGCAGCTTGACTGTGCCAGGAAGCAAACAGGGCTGGGACAAGTCCTGTTCTGCTGTCCCTGTTTGGGTGGCAGAAACCTCTAAAAATGGGCCTTAGTGGCAGAAACCTCTAAGAGAGGAGCAGGAGGGACAAGCTGGGGCCCCCTCTGAGGCTCATGGTGAACTCCCCACAGCCTCCTCCTTCCCACAGCCAAATCTCTGACAGCTTGGCTGGGACTGCCTTTACTGGGTTCCTCCCCCACCACCACCATTTCAGGCCTCTGTACCTAGTATCATTCTACTTCAGCTCTTTTGCCAAGAGTTAAAACTGAATGTACTCCCTAAAGTACAAAACAGGGCCACAGAAATGACCAGGAGGTGGAACACCTCTCCTCTGAGGAAAGGCTGAGAGAGCTGGGCTTGTTCAGCCTGGAGAAGGGCAGGCCCTGGGGAGACCTCACCTTGCAACTCTTCAGTACTTCAAGAGGGCTTGTAAGAAAGTTGGGGACACAGTTTTTAGCAGGGCCTGTTGCAACAGATCAAGAGGGAATGGTTTTCGACCCAAAGACGATCAATTTAGATTTGATCTAATGAAGAAATTGTTTACAAGTAGAGTGGTTAAACACTGGTACAGGTTGCCTTGGGATGTTGTAGGTGGAAATCCATCCCTGGAAACATTCGAGGTCAGGTCAGATGGGGCTCCGAGCGACATGACCTAGTTTAAGAGACCCAGCTCAGTCAGACTAGATGACCTTTAAAGGTCTCTTCCAATCCAAACTGTTTCTAGGATTCTACTTAGTTTTCTTTTGACAGCACCAAGACTGGA
>VZTA01011694.1:17274-40994 GCA_013398855.1 Mohoua ochrocephala
GAGGGGGGGGGAGGTTGTGTACAAAAACTGGAAAATAATATATTTAATTCTTTTCCATTTTGCTGTGTTGTATTTAGTCTTTTTTGCCTTTTTTCTTTGTGTGTCTGTGAGTGTGTTTTTTCCATGAAATGTAACACACAATCCAGTTGGGCCTTCTCACACCTCTTATTTGAATCCATCTGCCAAACTCAGGCAATGCCACACAGCCACTCTGAGAACCCTGAACAAATGACAGCCATTTGAGGAAAAGATCTAAACACAGCTTTCTCCAGCATGCAAGCGAACAATTTTCCAGCCATCCTGTGAGGTCACAGCTAGAGCAGGTTAAGGCATCTATTGTTTCACACACAAATTGAGAAGGACTCCGAACAGAGGATCCTTAGAGAGCTTCTTTGTGTATCTTTGTGTCGGCACCTGCTTCTGTTGAGTGCACCTAACATGTGAAGGACTCTTCGTGGTGTCCATGTGTTGCTTCTGTGGCACACATGGGTTGTGTTGCAGAGCCACCAGAAATAAATGGTGAGCTCACCTGCAGACTAGACAGGGTGGGGTTTGGTTTGCCATCTGCCTCTCCTTCAAAGATGTTCTTCCTCTATAATGACGTGAAGGGCCGGAAAGGCCCCAGTCAGAGGAAATTCCTTTGGGTTTCAAAGCAACTGGGGGCTTGCAAACCCTTCCTTCTGAAGGCCTTCCTTCTGAGCTAAACCACAGCTTTACACTGCCATCATTTAAGAAGCCCATGTCTGCAGGGGCAGCAAGGCAACGGAGAGCCAGGGAGGGAATTCTCACAAGCAGGAATGTGCATCCAGCAAGTGTCCCAGTGACTGAAAGTGACAAAATCAGTTTGTTCCTTTCCACATGATCCCCTGGCTTGTTCATTTACCTGCAGGCTGAAGTATTTCAGAAGCAGTTTAATATAACAGAGACCTTATGTCTGCATTGAGAGCAATGTTCTCATTGGGGATGCAATGCATGCTTTTAATATAAAGGCAAATGTATTTTCCTGTGATTAATTGACAAGATTAATCCAATTTGTTTTCATGAAAAGTCAACAACATTTATTCAGAATTGCTAACATTGTGATGATTCTCCTGTGCAAAGTCATAGCAGGCTTTATTTCAAAACAGCTCCTGAAATGAGAATGATTTTGGAATGCTCCAGGCCACCTGTGAGGAGTTTAGATAAAGGTAATTTAAGTAAAGCTGCGAATTAATTGCAAAGACTTTGCGATTCTGCACTACAAACTTGTACTTCTAAGTAACTCATTTCTGATCAGTAACTTTTAATCAGTTCTGCAGCACCTTGTGTTTACTGCAGTTAGGCAAGGACTCACCAATAGATCTGTGTCACTGTGATGCAGTGAAGCACAAACCAGGCTGCTCATGGCCCCATACTAATTTGTCTTGCTATGAGAGCTAACACTGCTCGAGCAAATACAACTTCTTTATCAAGCACTAGTTAGAACTACGTTTCCTCTAGTGTCAGCAACATTTCCAGCCCTCAGCTGGAGAGAGATGACAAAACAGGGACTCAGCACTGACCTGTTCTGCAGCGCAGGCCTGCTGACTACTGTTCACTGCAAAGTGGCTGTAAAACCATCACACTGCTTATTAACTTCCCAGCTGTATGAAGCCCTGAAGTGCAATGTGCTGGACAAGCTGCTTTTCCTTACATAAGCAGCTGTTCCCTACCTGCAGTTCTCTGACCAGCCACACCTCTCCCTGCCTTGCAGTGCTCTCATTAGCAGCTACTAAAAACCTGCTCACTTCCAACACTACTACGCTTGCCTTTGGCATAGCTGTACCCAACTCGTTGCAGAGGTGGCAGCTCCGGAACTGGCACCCGCATTAACCGAGCACATCAGCACCTGCCGAGGCAGTGCCACATCCCAGCACTGCTGCAGACACCCAAACCCCAGCCATGCAGCACTTTGGGTCCTCCTGATCATCCTGTTTGATTACCTTTCTGATGATCTTTCTCTCTAGGATCTTCTCCTATCACAGTAAATTGGCCTGCAGTGTTAGAGGCATGAGTTGGTTACAGCAGCACACTCGCTCCTCTCTAAGGAGGCCATGCAATCTTCAGGCTGTACTAAAAGCTGGAGGAAATCAATTTAGATACCCTTTTAGGCCATACACTGGACACTTGTCTTTCCACCAGCTGTCAAGGCACCTGTGTACAAGCTCACTCCTAGGACTATGAAAACAAAAGACACTGAGGGTGATGGTCACATTCTCACAGTGACAGCAATAATCTGCTTCACACGCATGTTTATTCTGCTCTCACTTGTTCAGCTGACACTTCTTTTCTAAGAAACGGGCACAGCTCGAAGTATCCACTGACATTTTACAAATGACAGTAAGAACCAAAGCTTCGAGTAGGAAGCAAGCTGGAATGTGAGAAAGGGTTTGTTACAATGAATGGAGCATGAACACCTTCCCACAAGGGCCCTACCAAACCAGAGAGATCGAAGATAAAACCTGCCAGAGAAAGAATGTGAGTGTGTCAGCCTTTCTGCAGTACGTAGCCATCCTAGGTTAGCAACAGGCTGCTCTGAGCTCAGACCTCACAAACAGTTAAGGCAGAAAAATATCTCCTGATACCAGTAAACAGCTTCTGTCCTACACTGACAGCAGTGTCCTGGTGTTACACAGATGGTGTCAGTCCTCCTGGAATGACAACACTGCCAAGGAAACGCTAATGGTACAGGCAGTCCATATTTGAAATGCAAGTCAGACACCTAATTCTGAGGTAAGTTCTTTTGTTCTTGCCTCCTCACATAGGAAATATTTCACATTGATCCCATTTACAGTAAGCAAAGCTGGGTTTCAAAAGGGAATGGCTTGGGTGATTATTTTCAGTAAATGCCTAGAACCTGCAGGATCCAGGAGGGATCTGCCATGAGGTAGGTGATGTATTTTCCTCTGAAGTACATCGGCACTGAGTCTATTACTGAACTCTTGGTGATATACAACCCCTGCTAGAAAAAAGAGCTTATTATTTCATCTCTGGTTTCAATTTCTAAACTATGTGGTTATAAGCCTGACCAATGAATATTGTTTTAAGCAAATATTTGAAATAAATGTTATCGAGAGCTGTCAGCTGACAGCTATCAGGTGATAAGTTGCTCTTTCAGGTAATAATGTTTTTTCTCCTTTCTTGAGCATGGTCGTATTATTTTGAGACATACAAAAATGATTTCTCCTAAGAAAATAAGCAAACAAGAGCCACACACTTGAGGGACAGGAAATCTTTCAGGTCCTGCTCCTTGCTGCAGATAAGATATTGTCAGCATCAAGTTATCTTTGATGATTCCTTTTGACCACAGTTATAAATTCTGACCAGTACTGAGAGACAGGAGGATCTAAATCTGATCATATCTAAACACATTTGGAGCTTACCTGTCTTCATGCTTGACATTATACCAGCAATACACCTGGCCCATGGTTTTGCATAAGTAACTGGGATTGGACTTACCCTTGACCAATTTTTTCAAATCGAGTGTATTTCTTCTTAGGATCTCCCACGCTCACAATGCTCCCTGAAAGAAACAAAATGCAATATTCTCACTTCGAAATAGAGATCCCATCTTCCAGCAGATCTGAAATGCAGCCCCACTGTCTGAGGCTTTGAGCCATTTGTGGTCAGCTGGGTAACAACAACAGCAACAACAGAGGCAGCTCCACAGCACAGATGGCCTCCACAAACACTGATTTTCTACAGTCCTTTAGGGTTACCTTGACAGGAAACTAAACACATGGAGAAACATTCAGAACAGACAGAGATCACAAAACAACAGGCAACAATGCAAGTGTTACCTACAAACATTAAGGAGAGCTGGAACAACAGTACCTTTATTTTCCTGGGAATAACACTCTGTGATTCAACGAAAGGTTTAATACTTCTGAAGATTAAATGTACCTTGTGTTCACTTTTTAATGAACGGGCACCGTTTTTGGAACAGGAAGAGTATTGCAAGTGCTTCCAGGAGAGGAGGAGATCATCTCAACCTTTCAGCAGTTTGCCAAAAGAATGCCTTTATGTTTGCAGGGAACAGCATCTCATGTTACAATCAAGAATGATGGGGTTTTAGAACCAGGGCCCCCATCGCTGGTTTCCGGGCTAAGGTGTGAAGACACCCCTGCCCTGTGCCATTTGAAGAACCACACTGCTGGTTTTCAATGTGACACGGACCTGTCACTCACACTGGACTCACCCTTTCATCATTGCACACAAGCTGTTCTCCTCAAACCAGCAGGATGGGTAACAAGGACAGCAGGGCTCCTGGGGCCCTGCTGTGACACAGACAGCTGCCCAAAAGGATGCTGAGTCCAGCGGATACGATGCAGAAGACAGACCAAACAAAGGGCTGCTGCCTCCTTGAAGCTCTGTGCTGCAGCAGTGGGATGGTCAAGCTCCAAAGTGTGAGCAGGGGGTTTATACCTTCTCATCTCCTATCCCTCCCTTCTAGCCGGCTAGAAGGGGGTCCCAGAGTCCTCTGGTCACGTCCTTCTCTACTGAAGAGTTATTTTGTAATGAAGACGTGCTCTAGAGAAGTAGAATGAGCTTTGTTTTATGCCATGCATTTCAGTGAGATGAAGCTATGAAAAGTTAACCAGGTTCTGAAGGTGTTACATCCTCAGCTTGGGCTCCCGACACTCCAGTTCATCTGACTCTTGCAGGTTGGCACAGCAGGGCAGCACCACTTCAGGGCACTTGAGACTGTGTGGGCATCCCGGGCAGTGGGCAGGCTCACCCTGCCATCAGCCCTGGCTGGTGTTCCTGGAGCATGGGGCGAGGGGAGCGAGCACTGCAAAGGAAACCTCTCCTTCTGCAGCTCCCATTAACGCTCTTGCCAAGGGCTGCAAAATTGCTTTAGCAGGGAGTGTACCAGATGGTGCTGCTGCCTTGTCTTCTTGCTGTGCTGGCAGGCAGGATTCCTGGCTAGGCATCCAGTCAGATGCCCATTTGGATGCTAAAGACCTCTGCTCCATAAAAATGGCCTGGACAGGGGGAAGAGGTGTTTGTTTCTACTAAGAAGGAATGAGGTGCATCATCGAGTTTTGTTTTGGACGCACAGGTAAACAAATGTGTGTTTGTATCTGTAATACAAGGATACAGCCAGATCAGTCCAAGGAAATATGCTGTAGATCACTGAAGTCTTTCCTTCTGAAGTCATCTTCTTAAACTCTTTCTGTGATGTACATTCCAAGGTGAATCTTTAGAGGATATTTGCATTGAGCCACCACCTTAGGCTTCATTGTTTGCATTGTATCAAGGAAACTACCAGACCAGAAAAAACAATACTGTTTCTTTAATTAAGCCTTTGGATTTGTTTGAGTCTATCAGATTTTGGCTCTTTCATTAGACACAAACAAAATATCCTAATTACTGCTTTCTTTCCTTCCCGTTCTGATTCCCGGCATCTCCAAATGGGCAAGAAGGTATCAAGCAGGGCAAGGTTTAACTTTGGCTTACAGTGGCGCGAGCTCCACAACGGGTGATGGGGCGAGACTGTCCCACGTGGGACTGTCTCGCACCCTGTGGCTCACAACCCCATGAGCTCTGCAGCAGTAAATCAAACACTGCTCCAATTCTGTGCTGGCCTGGACAACAGGAACAACACTGTGCTGCCGTTGCCTGGCTAGGTGCGATTTTCAGCAAGTTAATGAAACTGTGTATCTATCAGAACAGATATCAGAAGTTCATGGAAGTTCATTCACTTCAGAAAAGAATACAGAGAAGGACTGAAGAAGAAAGATGCCTAAAAATTATTTTCCACTAGTTTTGAAGTTCAGATTTCCAGAGTTTTTCCTCAAGACTTGAGTAGCTGCTTTCCCAAGGTAATTGCTTGTGGCTGGTTTCCTGTGCCTAAGCCAATGTACATGAAACATTACAGCACTAAAAATCAACAAAGTGACAGGTATGCAGCTCCCACTCAGACAAACACTCCCTTCTCTGGACAAAAGATAAACCTATCAGCTATTTTGATGTCTTTAAGCACTTTCCTTTATCAAGTCCTAAATTAAGTGGATAAGAAAGCTGAATTGGGCCAGTTCTGTTTTAAAGTTATCAGCGGAACACAGTCATGATTTCATTACAGACAGAATTTTGTTTGATCTTATCTCAATATTACAGGCTTTACTCACTAATAAAACTCGAAAAGCTCTAAAAGAACCCAAGTTATTTCAAGCAGAAAAGAATTATGAAAGCAGTTTTAGATAAAAGAGAGCAGGGGACATCTTCCTAAAAGTAGCATAAAAACAGTTGTGGGGGAAGTAGGCAAGGTGGAGCAGTCATGCAAGTTAAAATAAAACAGAACAAGCACCACACTGCTTAAATATAATTAGTTCAAGACTCTAACAAAAAAGCATCACGCCTGTTTTGAGATAGCTTCATGAAAGCACAAAAATATTTTCAGTGCCCACATCACAATTTGCCCAAGGCAGACATTCAGACCTTGCTCACTTGGTAGCAAATTGTTAAGAAAGAAAAAGCATGGAAGTATGTAACATTTCAAAGATATAACCCCCCAAAACTCCGGGGCTCAGTCCCAAACTGGCATATACAGCAGCTTGAATAAATGATACACATACTTGAGCTCATGGATGCAGGGTACCTGCAGATCTCATGGGGGAAGCCTGCCTCAAATATTTAGCATCAGTTAAAGAAGCAGAATTCCTCTCTCTGTAAGCTGACATACCTGCAGGTAACTATCTGCTCTGGAATTTATTTCCTTGTGCCCTCAGCTAAAGCTATTGAATTTATCCCTTGCATACTCCCTAATGACACTGAGATTCATGTCAACCTGGTAAGGATGCAGGAAACTCTATGCAAGCAGCTGAAATCTCACAGCTAAGGAAGGCTTCAGCCTGTGCAGTCACAGCAGCAATCAGTGGCAGGGCAGGTATGACAAGAAGGTTGAGCATTGACAACCACTGAGAAAAAGCCACAGCCAAACGAGACCCTGTTACAAGCAGCTGCCCCCATTAAAGACACATTATTGCCTTTGTGATCCCACACAAGGAGGTGTAGATCAACCTGCTTTTTTTACTAACAGTTAATGGTAGACACAGAGTAACCTGGGCTCTGTTCTGAATGCAACCATTTAATCTGAGAACACTGCACTGGCAGCTACCACATGCAAGAAACAAATTAAATTGGATGCACTGCAGAAACACAAAGGGCTTGATGTGCTTCACTAGAGTATGATCTGCACAGGGGTTGGGGCCAACGGTTAGGATTCTAATAGTATTAACTGGCTGGGAATCAGCCATGAGAAAGTGCTATGGTATCTGAGGAACAGATAGCGGATGCTCCTTTCAAAGGAGATCTCACTGACAAAATTGTAAAATTCTTATAAAAACAAACTCTAGAAAAAGAAGGAGGAGCAATAACAGTTATGAAAAGGATAGCAAGAGAATAGCTGGAAGACGTGTAACTGTCTCAAGGAGAGCTCACTGAGGCTGAAGGAACCAGCTTAGTGCTGCAGTTGTAAAGAAACCCACACCAATAAAAAAACCTCCCACAAACAAAAACCCCAAAACCCAACAGATTTTTGCAAAGTATTTTGACTCCAATGACTCGTGAGAAGTTAGGAGTCTAAAGAGAATTTAGGAACCCAAACATTCTGTTCCATTTGGCCATTAGCACACAGGAGTTCCCTACGTCATTCACTAGGTCACGGCCTTTTGCTCAACCAGAAACAATCTCTGCTTTTGCCTTTAGCACCAAAGGAAGCTCAGGCAAACCCAACCCAGTCCCAGCTGCCCTCAGAGGCAGCAGGAACACCCCGCGTGTTCTCTCACTGCCTCAAAGCACAACAGTTTCTGTAGGGAGCTGTAAATGACTCTGTGACACTAAACTGAGGAGGAACATTTGGTGCAGCTAATGCTGACACATGCAGGCAATACACCGCTCTAGCGGACTCGAAATACCCAATACGTACTCAGTTTCTCTAGGATCTCCTCATCTGTCATCTTGGATTTTTTTCGCTGCCGGTCTGTGTTTCTGTACAGAGTGTTTGTGTTTGAGTTTTCAGGTTGGGGAGTGGTGGCTTCTTTAGCTGGTGCTGGTGCAGCGGCCGGTTCAATAACAGAGCGCGTGTAGATCTGTGACAAGAAATTAGTTTGTGTCAGAAAGGTGGCTGGCAGAGACCCCCCCTGAGATCGTATTTCAAATGCAAACCCTTAGGAAGATTGTGTCAGCCACATCCAGGACTCTAAAACTGGCTTTTGTCCACTTTTGTGAACAGGTCTCTAAAACTGTTTGCTGTCCACTTCTCAAACTGAATGGGCACAAGTGAAAGGTTACAAGTTCATGGCCAGTTTCATGTTCAATTTTCATGGATTTTCTGACCTATTCCATGGAGAGGGGCAGGTACCTCCAGGGGACAGTGTGTCGTATGTATCTTGCCAGGATATGAACTGCATCTTTGGACTGCTCTCCCTGCTGACAGGGAGCCTGCACAGCTGGACAAAGTGGCTCATTTTCACACTCGTAGCATTAGAGGACATGATGGTACCTCCTACCTGATACAAAGAGAAAGTCATGGCCCCCACCAGAATCCCAGGAAACTGATGCCCGAATGTGAAAGTTCAAATCCGCTTTTTCCAGGGTTAGGGCTGCAGTGAAGCTGCAGTCCTGTGTCATGACAGGACTCCCGCCCACAGCACCTTCAGCCCCAAATGGCAAGTGCTGTCTGATCAGAAACTTGCAGCCCTGCACTGCACCAAACACAGACCTAACCAAAGCTGGCACTTACTGATTTTGTGTGTTCAGGCCGTGGGGCAATGACAGGTGGAGGTTCATTGTCATCTTCCTCCTCTTCATCATCTTCATCCTCTTCTTCAGAGACAGAGGGAGCCAGAGGAGGTTCTGATGCTGTTTTTGTGCTCTGTGGACAGACAGTACTGTGAGTGACAGTCACTATCCTGCCACTTTGGAGCTTTGATAGCTACCTACACCCTTAGTCTTCCTAGACATCAGAGGCCAATCTAGACATGCACATGCTCCTATGGACCTAAGTTCTAAGTTAAACACAGGACAGCACAATTTAAAGGTTTAGGTGTGTTGAACTCCACCAGTCCCAGCTGCTGCTCAGAGGCAGGAGGTTATATCATCTCATCCCAAATTTGCTGGTGAAACAAAAAAATGAAAATGTGCCTCGTGAAGTGTGTACCAACTGCTTTAAAGCTGGCTACAATAGGCCACTTAAGAGAACTGAAGCAAATCAAAGGCACCACTCTACATATTCACATCTCATTGGCACTCTCTTTAAAATGCCATCCCTTTGGTCCAGCAGAAATACCAGCAAAGGAAGCCCACAGCATACAGGGATACCTGAGTCAGTAATTTTGGAAAGCTGACATGCTGTCTCACTACTGCCTCTGTCTGCTAGAAGAAAATACTGCAGCATCTGCCAAGGGGTCCATATCCACTGGAAAAGCTACTGGGAAGGCTTACTCTGCTCTGGTGAACACCATACTTCCTCTGAAAAGTGTGTTTTAATAAAGATAAGGGAAGTGGCATTGATTGAAAATCTGAAGTGTGAATATTCAAAGATTATTTTAATTTCATTATACACAGTTGGCCATGTAATCACAAACCTCACATGAAGCTGCTTAACACTTTAAAATAAAAGCCAAATCCCCATTCAGTCACTTGCTATTTAATTCACTAACAATAACCCTAATAAATTTGGTCAGTATTAATGTGTATGTCACTCCCACATCTCTGGGATTACTACTGCAATCCAGCATTAATTAGAGCGGATGGTTATTTAAAACTTTCCTTCAGTGGTTCCAGTGAGTTACATATCAATTATAACCTTACTTATATTCAGTTACATATATCCAACTGTACTAAGGAGAAATCATGAAATTTGATAGAAATGGGATTCTAAATTGTTAAAACTAAATTAAAATGGGCTCATTAGGCAGTGCTGCTGCATATTGTTGTGAATTATATACACCGTGGCTAAAGCCAGCAAGCAATCCTCTGTCTGCTAAACCAGACTTTCACCTTTTAAAAAGATCTCAAACAGAAAATTAAGAATCAGCCAGGGAAAGCTCATGGCTTGCCCCACAATTCTTAAACACTAGGAACATCAAAGGTTACTTTCCCACTCACCGAGGGATGGGCTTCTATGTATCCATGGGCGCTTTTATCTGCAATGAGCAAAGGAGAATGAACCAGATGCTGTTAGAAAAAAACCCTGCCTGTTTTGGGGAATCCCACAGAACAAGTCAACCCAAAGAGAGATCGTTTTTCTTTCCCACCATCCCTTCAGGAGCAACAGCAAGGAAGAGAACAGGACAAAATTCCAGACGGTGTCTATTTTTTGCCCTGTTTGCCAGTAAATAAAGTAAATAGAAATTTGGTCAAGAAAATGCAAATTGTTTTTTAACTGCCAATGCTTCTGTTCCACCCAAGAGCTAAAGCAGCTTTTTCTCCTTTCCCTCCTGTGTTTTATTTTTTTTCAATAAATTGCACGCATGCATTCTCATTAGCTTGCTGACAACATCTTCACAGAAAAGCTTCCCCAAAACCCCCCTTAGCCATGGCAGCTCTATTCTGACAAACCACGAGAACAGCTCCTGGGTTCAGGAGCTCACATGAACTGTTTTGAAGTCTGCATTTCATCACAAAGGGAATTGCTATTTTAGCACACAGTAAGTGTCAAATTAGTCAAATCCTTTAATTACGGAATTTGGGAAAAAAAGATGCTTTCTCTCAGTCCTGGAGATAAGTGCACAGTTTTTAGAAAGACTTCTGAGAAGCTTTTGCATTTTGGAAGTGGTCTTGGTTGAACCTTCAAACTGAGGAAATGACAGACTCCACTGCCACAGACAATCCTGTGAAGGGAATGGAACCCCAGCAGGTGACATTCCAAATGCTGTTCACACCCTGCTTTACCCTATGCTACAGACACCCCGTTTTTCAGCTGAAGCTGTCGACAGCAGCTCTACCAAACTAATGCTATCTTAATGGTATTTTTGTTTCAAA
Organism: Mohoua ochrocephala; assembly: GCA_013398855.1. Lineage (NCBI taxonomy): Eukaryota > Metazoa > Chordata > Aves > Passeriformes > Acanthizidae > Mohoua > Mohoua ochrocephala. The sequence goes on from VZTA01011694.1 coordinate 28,282, forward strand.
ACCTTGGTCAGTTCTAAAAACCAGCAACAAAGCGAGGTCACCATTTTAATAACGTTTGGAGGGAAAAAAGGAGAAACGGAATTAATTTCAGGAGCATTCCACAAGGTGGAATTGGCTCAGGTTGCTTCCTGACCACTTGAATGTTGAACTTGGCTCTGACTCGCTTTGGAGCCTGATCTCCCCTGTTGGGAGACATCAACTTACCTCCTGACGTAAAGCTCATATATTTCTGGTTGTTAACTGTTTCTTTGGAATCATAAAATTTGAGAACATCTAGAACAGCCTGTGGGTTCTTTTTCTGCTCCAGTTTTGTTATGTTGGAGGTCTGTAGTAGCCTGGCCCACTGCTCTGGAATGCCCTGTAGACGTCGAGTGGAAACAAAGTGGGTTTAGAGTATTTAAAACCCGCAGCCTCACAGATCTTTACCAAGATCTCATGCTCCCTGTAAGACTACTTGCAGAAATTTTGATTGACACCTTACAATTAAAATTAGATGCAATCATTTCTTCTGTATCAAAAATCTAGCTAAAATCAGGACCCAACTTTTAAAAAAAAAGAAAGTAATGACTGTGAAAGGAATAAAAGAGCATGAAACTTCTCTGGAAATCAACTCTGCTCTTCCATAGAATAATGATTTAAGGCTTAAGCTTGTTTGCCTGGTGATTCAGGGCAGGCATAACAAGACTGTTCTCTAGTGGTGGACAACACAGTGTCTTTTAGGAGCTTTACACTGGACTTTTCATGCTTAGGAATGCAAACACATTTTGCTGAAATGACCACTGCCGATCAGTCTGATCCAAAGGTAAACCCCACCCCATTACAATTAATTTTCAGCATACCAGGGAACACTGCGGGGGTAAAGGATCTGCCTTTCAGCTCTCAAAATCATGACACTGAGGTGTACCACTGCTGCAAAGGATGTCTCTAGGTTTTCTACTGCAAACATACAGAAACCAGGGACTCAGAAAACAGGCTGAGAGTGCCAAAGTCTTGGATGAATTCTTGGACATCTTATGGGTGAGGGGGAATTTGAAAATCGATCCAATCACTAAAAGCCCCAGCTCTACACTGAAATTCTACTGGTGAAAACTTGCTTTAGTTAGCCAGGATAATTGCCTAGATTTGACAGCCTGTCCTTTCCCCCCTTTACTGCACAGCTGACATTGACCAGCGAATTGTAGGGCTCGCTGAAGGAAAAATGACACCTTCGCCTTGGTGCCAACCCCAATCTACTTTCATATAGCTTCTTCTCAGAAATTGTCCACAAAACAATGTGTGACATGGGCCTCCAAAGTTCAGGATTAATGAAAAAAAGTGGGAGAAGCCAAGCAACAAATCTACTGCACACACATCAACCTGCTGCTGCAGTGCTATGACATCTCAAAGAAGCATTTGGGGCCTGTGACGCACCTCTGGGAGCTTCCCTGGGCACATCTGTGAGCCATAGAGATCTGGCTGTAATGGACGTAAATAAAGAAAGAAAAGAAAGTTAAAACAGAATGTGGGACAACTTAGAAGGTGGTAGGAGGAGGAAACCAATGGGCCGAAATGGGCAAGCCCCCTCTAAAATGTGAGTTACAAGGTGGATACCAAATAGATCAGGAGGTAGACAAGCTACAGGAAGGCAGGTTTAGGAAAACAGAAAAACCACAACCGTTCCAAAGTTTGGAAGCATCATTCCCCCTCCTCTTGCTTTTAAACAGGTTTTCTCTCCTCATAAAAATACTTTCCTGAGAATTAATAGCAAGCGACTAGAAAAATTACATGTGATTTTCCTTCTCAATTTAAAATTTAAAAAAAAAGAGAGAGAAAAATCTGGGCTTTTGCTGTTTGCCTAGTTTTGAAGCCAGATTACCGTTTTGGAATGGCTTTATAAAAGTTTTCTCCAGGCTTGGGGGTTCTCCAGCCCCAAGATCACCATTTGACCAGTGGAGAGAGCAGGTGGTCAAAGACAGATTGTGAAATCTGGGAGGTTGTGCATTGTCACAACACAAATAATCTGTGTGTGTCAGACTGAAAATCAGGACAATTGTAAAGAAATGCTTGATTAGATTAGGAACATGCAACTTCTTTGGATCTACAGCCACGACTTTTCCCACTTACTAATGTCATAATCTTGAAGCTTTAAAAGTTTGGTGGGTAACCACATTTTCTTCTAGGTAGGGAATGAGGAAATGGTTTCAAACATGCACGCCTTACAAAAAACACTCCCCAAAGGCCTGCTAACCACACTGTCCTTCATTCAGAAAATGCAACTCCTTTTTCAAATAAAGGAACATAAAGCTCTAGCAACATGCTCCCACTCAACAGTTTCCAATCAATTTTATTCTCTGCTTTAGAAGCCCTATTTCTTAGCAAATGTGGTTGCTCCAAGCACAGTGAAATGGAGATGTAATATTTGCTCATGATGGACAACACAGGTTGGCGCTCAAGCCTGAAAGCCAGAACTCAGGAGCCCATGCAACTGTGCATTGGGATGCATCTAACAGCAATCAGGGGATGCAGCTGGGGGCGATGGTTTGGTGTCAGAAAATGGCCCAATGCATTGCATATAACCAGGAGAGCAGGCACTAGTGGCATGACAGCTGCAATAATTCCAAACGAAAAACCCCTGTATGTTTGCACATCGACTGGACACCCCCACGGCACTTCCAAACTTTTGAAGGAGACAGACAATGTGATCACTAGACAGTGGGAATATCAGAACATGGTACAGGCTAGTGGCAGGCCCTTTGCAGGATGTACTTACCACAAGACTACCCAGCTGATACAGAGGTTCTATCCAGGTTGGGACAAATCATACATGCCTAACGTAGTGTGCAATGTAACGGCTGCATTTGGGATTAGCTGGGACCAATACCTGGTTCTTAATGGTGCAAAAATTCCCTTCCTTTGACTGATGTTTGACTCCCCAAAGGACTACAGCATTAAGCCCCGTGCTGGCAAGCCACATATGGGAAGTCACCCATCCCTTTGGTTAGTTCTGAATTGGTTACAGCCTTCTCAGAATGCAGCACTGCACTTCCACACTTTAGGAACAAGTGTAATTGCAAAACAGCAGACATCTCATGACCACTGTTTGGAAAGGGGAAAAGATATTTAAAAAGGAACTGTGCTACAGCAACAAAGCTGGACCTATTTAGCCATGTAGAATTGCTTTGCTCTGTGTTGGTGGCATCTGACACCAAGAAAAAAAATCTCTCATGCCAGAGACTGTTTTGACACACTGGTAGATAATAATAACATTCAAAATGATCCAAACCTTGATCCCTGAAATACAAATAGTGAGTGCTTGTGCTTAGAACTGAAGTGTGTTAAGCCTGACATCCCTCCTTTATGTTCCAGCTGGCAGGGACATGAACTAACCGGGACCCTGACCACCAGTCATGTTATGAGAGCACACGAGCGTGACCCAACGTGTTTGCACGTAGTCAGAAGGAAAAAGTCTCAAACACGGGATAGAAATAAAGGTAGAAGGCTGAAAGGAAGAAAAGATATAGAATAAGAACAGCTGAACATCCAGTGGGGAGAGAAAGGAAAGCGGGAAGGTGAAGACAGACAAGAAGAAGTGATGCAAACACAAAAAGGAGAAAACAAAAGCAGAAAGTAACATAATACGATATGAAGATAAGGAGAATACCACTGAGGATTAACCCGAACAATAAAATGGATACAGGGAAAGGAAGAGAGGGGAAAAAAGGAAAAACCAGGATAGATGGCAGGGAAAACACAATTTTTAAAGCTTTATGCAAAGTTTCTGATCAAAAATGACCAAATCTGGGCTTTTAAAATGAGCATTTAGTCAAGCCCTAGGGTTTGGCACAGAATAAATTTTGAAGTAAGACTTTATGACATCTATTTTAAAAAGCCTAATTAACTAGTCCACTTATTTTAAATGTAGCTGTATTTCCTAATTACTAAGGATAATTCAATTTCATTACTCCTTTGAAGACATGCTGTCATTAATGTGTCTTTTTCCTTCTACTGTTATTCCTATTGTTGCAACTGCTACTGTAGAACACAGAAAGTTTCCAGCTCTCTGAAATGGCTTTGCAAAACAAAAGTAGCAATCAAAATAAAAAAATAAAAATAAGAAATCACATTTAGGGCTCAAATTTTGAAAATTAGCCATCCTTTGTCCAGGCAAATGATTTGTCCCATCCTGCTTGGTGTATGCAGCCAGTCAGCACTAGCACAGTCCACAATGGTGATTACACAGTCTGACCACTCAGCTCACAGGGCACTACTGGTGGCGGGAGAGTTGCTAATGCTCCCTCTCACCTCCACGGCTTAACAAAACGTAAGCTCACTGCCATCTCAGCTTTAAGGAATCATGGTTTCAGCACCCTACTAGTAATCTGAGAAAAAATGTTCTGAAGCCCCCTGCACACTTCAAAGAGCTTCCATCAGATTCGTTTTTCCCAACGCTTTGTTGAGATTCAAGAACCAAAAGCTGACAGCTATTTTATTAATACATAAAGGCTAGAAATACCGATCACCTAGTGTATAAACATATTTTGAAGGATACTAAATTAAAATGAACGGACTGCCACAATGCTGCTGCTTTCTGAATGTCTCCAAGGGTTCCCTACAGAGCAGCTGGACTTTGCACTTTGAGGCTGGTTGTCTACTATGCACATGGTGGGGGGGGCTTTTTAGGCTTTCCCAAAGACACTGAATAACCAACCCTTGTAGCATCTTGGGGGACTGGTAAAAGCATACACCTACATTCTTCCTAGTTTTCATTTCCCACAGACACTCTGCTGACAATCCTCGGAGGAAAAAAAAAAAAAAGCAGCCTGAATCACAAGTTAAACATTCCAAATCCTAAGCCCAACAAATAAAAGTCTCTTTCTTCACAGCCTGGCTGCTGTCATCTGATGTCTCTGGCAACAGGAGGTTATTTTACCATCAAGAAACTAGAAGTTCTGGTAAACACAAAATACAGCAGTTACTTACTGTGAATTCTCCAGTGACGGCATCAAATCCCACATGAATGGTGTGTTCAAAGTCTGAAGGAAGAGAGATCTCAGGACGTTCCTTCTCTTTCTTCTTGTTGGCTAGAGGCAAAATGTTAACAAGCACTTATTTTCTGCACAGCTTTTCATTTAAAACTTGTAATAATCAGTTGTGCTCAAAATGGTGTCTTAAAAGTGGAAAACAAATCAATTAACATCCACCTAACTTGAGAAACAGACCCAGGTTAACATAACACCAACCTGTCGACCCCGGTTGGGGAAGGTCTAGAAGGTGTTACTTCATTTTGTTTCTCCTTCAGCCAATGTGACTGCTGCCAAAGCAAGCTGTTCATGAACTAGTCTTCTTAGGCTATCGCTAACCAGTATGATTTCTATTTTCAGGGGGCTTTTTTCATTGAGTTTTCATACCTAGAAACTAACTCCTGTTTGACTTTGTGGGTTCCTGCAGAAGTAAATCACACAATGTGTATGTGTGTCTGTTCTCCAACATAGTTTGAATCCATTTCAAAATCAGCCAGATCAGAGAGAAAAGGTTTTTTTAGATAACCATTTTTTTCCTACAGGTTCTGTGAAAACCAGCAGCTCATGCGGTGACTCCTCTTCCAACTAAAAGGCTGAAACAGCAGCTCTGTTTTAGAAAACACAGAATCTGCCCAGCAACAGAATCCCATAAATGTCTTTGGAAAAGCTTCATTTGAGCTCTCAATTAGCTAAGACATATAATCATAAAATGCAGGCTTTATTAGTCTCCAGAATTTTTTTCTTTTAAAATCACTCCGCCAGTATTCCCAGAGTGTGGAGTATCTTACTTAAGCAGGCAGACTTGGAAGTCAGTCAACCTGCATATGCTTCTCATCTCCCTCCCTTCTTACAACCTTTTGAAACTAACATCCCTTGTGGTCATCCATTTCCTGCGCTTCTGACTGCTGACAAATGTCACTTCAGCCCAGTTTTATTGACTCTGATAAAGAATGAGTGGAATAAAGGCTGAGGGAAGCTGCCTTCACTTTCCTGCAGTGTTTTAATATGATGTTTGCCAGCTCCGTAGGTTCACCTAGGGGTCTCATCCAAGGTGGATGGACTCACTGCATACCAGCAGCCCTCCCAGTCCAGGTCTGTCTTTGCTCAGCCAGTAGCTCCACGAGGCCTCTATTTGCATATTTCTTATTCTACCTTACAGCCTCCTTTAGGTGGAAGATGCTCTGCTCTTTGTACTTACACTCTATTTTGAATGCTTCTAATCCTTTCTCTGCATTGCTGCATTTATCCTCATTAAATAATTGTCATCTTTTGTTTGTGCTGCACACCCCTACACAATGTTCATTGATGAAATATTTTCATTTAGCATTCAGTAAAGATGGCAGCAATATATCAAATACAAATGCAAAGGCTTTCCCCTTCTTTTATCACTAAGATGATGATGTTTAATTTTCAGGACAGATGTTGGCAGTTAGACGATGTCATCTGTGTGTAGATAACAAAACTGGCTTCTTCTACCTCATCATTTGCAAGCAAATGCAGTGAAAATTAGATTTAAAGGATTATCAAATTCAGTTCAAAGCAGCAGTCAAATCTAGAAGTGAAATAAGGGATTATATAAAACGTTCCATCAAAAGCAGCACTTGTCCATTCTAGGACTCTCCTGCTGGAGGACAAGTGTTCCGGCTCATTCCCCAAGATCTGGCTCATTTGCTTCACGGAGCTGTGCCTACCAGACTGTGATATAACACCTATGGTCCACATGCTGATGCACTACAAATGAAATACAGAATCAAACATCTCTTTACTACACCCTCACCACTCCCCAGTCTACAAACTTTGACACTTCTGTCTGGGCCCCGTAAATCAAATCATTTCTATTTCACACAAGCTAGCAAAATGAGATGAAAAGGCATGACCTCTCTGAAGCACCTGACTGACTGGATGCAAGGGATTTGTACTGAACATTCCTGCTTCATTTTCTTGTAAATGCCCCTCACAATACACTCCTGCTGCACAGAGTTAGCCATGAGGGCCTCTACACCACCTCAGCACCCATGACAGATTAAAATAGAACAAGGAAAGATTGTTCTGTCTTCCACAGTCTGCATCACCATCATCATCATTATGTTAAAAGAGCAGTTGTTTGGGAGAAAAATGTGACTCAGCTAAGTGGCAGCTTTTCTCAGAGACAGAGGAAAGGTTTGACCTCATGCTTACGCCCTCCTGTTTGCTCGCCTCCTCTTCAACTCACTTTGTTCTTTCCTCCATTCCCTCTCCCTTCCACTGCCACTCACACTTGTCCTCCCATCCTCCTTCCTGCTCTGCTCCTCCAGTAGCCTTGTCCTTTTTTCTTCCTCCATTGATCTTTTACTCTGCTGGGTTTTTCTCCTTCCCTCTTTCCTTGTTTTTCTGTACAGGAGGTGACCAGACGCCTAAAGGCCAGACTCTGCTCCTCTCTGCAGCCAAGTATAAAAGCAGCTTCAATGGAAGTGGCATCATTCACCTAGGAACTTAACATGGATGGACCTCTAAAAGGGGCGTCTGAGCTGCTCAGGTTGGCCTCCCCCGATTTCTTTAGGCTGAATGCTCTACAGTGCCTTCATGGAGCCCCCAGTGCACACACAGTGTGAATTTATTTTACAGCAATCACAGGTGGTTTAATGAAAGAACAAGGCTGTATCAAACAACTGGAAGAACTGAGTCATTTCTGCTGAGGTAACACCTCTGCTGAATGAAGCACTACTGCTGTGACTCCACTGTGGCTCCCATCACCGTGATTATCTCTAAGGTAGGATGGCCAATTTCACAGCTTCAGCAGAACAGGTTCAGCTCCTTGTTCCACACAGATTGCCTGCAAGACACTGGAAACTTATTTCAGTTGTCTTGCCTTGACTTCCTGCCCTCAGGAATTGGGGTACCTTAGCCCAGAGATGGGAGCGAGAGGAGCTATACACGGAACACAAGGTCAGGTGCTATGGGAAGGGGCAGGACACTACTGCCTAAATGGTTTATTTCAACTGCAGATGCACAGAAGGGCTCCCCAGAGCCATCAGTGGCTTGCCAAAACAAGGTTTTAAACACAAGTGCTCAAACTCTAACTGAAAACACTGCACTCCAGCAGGGGAGGGACTGCAAAAGATTCCTGGTGCCCAGGCACAGCAGTCCTGGCACACACCACAGCCTTGGAGAGAACACACTGTACCATATCCATCCTCACATCCCTCCTGTCTGGTGAGCAAATGAAAGACAACAAAGTTCCTGCAGGTTCAGGCAGAATAACCCCGCCATGGTTTTTTCTTTACATTCTATTTACTTGCACCAGTGATGAACTATGGATTTAACATTGTGATGCTGCAAAGCACTGCACTGGATGAGAGCAGACATATCAATCACCTTCTGTTTTATAAGCAGGAGTCTCAAAAATGTGTCACAGAGTCTGTGAAGCACACACAGGCCACCTGACACCCTGACCCACAAACCAATCCTGCAGTGAAACTACCTCAAGGGACTTGGCCAGTCAAGCCAAACTTCCTCCATTTATTATTTCACCCAACAAAATTAAGCTATAAATCTTACCTGACTTTTCCTCATGGTCACATTTAAAATCATGACACTGGTATGTTCCCTAAGATTGCTCTGACTGGTGGTAGTTAATTACATTTTTAATGTCACTGATCATTTCCAGGAGGGGTTGTTTCTGGGTCTCCCCTTTTCTGCATGCATTTCACACAGCATCTCCTACTCCAGAAATGCTTCCTTGGTGAGGGATAATACCATCCTGCTAGCACTTAGGGGAAGAAGTGACCCAAGTATTTCCAGGAATTAAGCAAGCCTGGAGAGATTTTCATTTTGGCCTTTAAAAAGAATCAATTGAAAATTAATTTTGTTCCCAGAAGGGGACATTTGGGGGAACAATCTGCAGAGTGAACTGGCCAGGTCTGCCTGAGAAATGGGCCCATCCAGTTACAGCCTTCCCATCAGAGAAGTCATCAGGATTGCCCACGGCTGAGGGGAGGAATGGGGCTGCCAGTGTGCCTTCTACTGCCTGTGAGGAGTTTTGAATCCCAGATTCCTTCATAGAACCTCATGAAGCTTCATGAATGGGGCAGCCAAGCAGCACAGGTAAGCTGGTGCTCCAAGGGAATGACTGCAGTTCCACAGTTCTGAGCTCTCCTTGGAGGGACACTGATGGACATTGAAGACAGAATCACTCCTGAAATCCAGCTGGCCTTCATGCTGCTGACCACAACCTCTGAGCCCAGCATTTCAGCCAGTTTCCAGTCTACCTCACCGTACACTCATCTATACTGTACGTCATCAGTCTGTCTGTGAGGATACTGTGGGAAGCTCTGCTGAACACCTCACTAAAGCAGAAGTAACAACCACTACTCTCCCTTCACCACCAAGCCTGTCACCTCAGGGTAAAAGGCTGTCAGTAGAGTTCAGCGTGAATTCCCCTCCACAAATCCCTGATGACTACTCCTGACCACATTCTTATCCTCCATTTGCATGGAAATGGTTTCCAGCAGGATTTTCTCCACCACCTTCCCAAGGACCAAGGTGAGACTGGCTGGCTTGCACTGCCCCAGATCCTCCTTCTTAAAGACAGGTGGGACATTTGCTTTGTTTTCATCATCAGGAACATCCCCCTGTGACTCCAACCTTCCAAAGATAATCAGGAGTGGCCTTGCAGTGACATCAACCTTGCAGGTGCAGCCCTTCAGTTCCCATAGCACTAGAAATGAAAAAGATCCCTTCCCTTAAGCCTGTAAATAGGCTAACTCAAAACACACTCCTTTTCACAGATGCATTTCAAAGACTGCGACTAAAATGCAACTTAAATGCTGTTTGCTGCATGTTTGAAAGACTCTCTTGCTGCATCCACACCTAGCAGGTTTTAAACCAAACCATTCTGTGTCCACTTTCACTGCAAAAGGAACAAGCAAGAAGAGCCTTGTTCCTGTTCCTGGAATATAAATGCATTAAAAAACCCCAAAGTGTCAGGCATATTGCCCTCTCACTTCTGCAAATGTATTTTCACAAGTACACAACCTCATCTCTGTATTTACTGCTAATGCAAAGCAAAATTCAAAGGAAAGGATTCCCCAGCTTAACTATAAAGTTATTTTTAAAAGGCAAGTTGCACAATGTGTGCACATTTTAGTGTCTTTTCATAGACAAGAAAGTAACTGACTGAACACCTCCTCCTCTTTTGAAACGTGTTTCTAGAGTAATTGGAACAGAAGGCTCTGGTACCATGGCCTGCACTGAAACAGAAAGAAAATAGTGGCAGAAAGCAAACATGAAAACCAGTGACAACCAGAAAACCCAGAGAAGGAGCCACCCATCCGCACTGCTGATACTTTACTTTTATCGCCTCCTCCCGGAAAGATGGAGCGCAGCCTGGCTTTCTTGTTCTTCTCCTCAGGGGCCATGGGAAGCGGTTTTGAGCTGTGGTTTAGTGCTGAAGAATCACGATTGTTGCTGTTCATTCTCAACGGTGGAGCTGGAGGTTTCTCTTCAATATCCAGACTATCGGACATCTTCAGCAGCCCTCACAGCCTCCTGCAAAGCACGACACAAAACATGCCTGTCAAGGGAGGGTGCCAAGGCTGGTGGTCTGGGCAGGAAAGAGGGCAGGAAAAGCTTTCTGGTGGCATAAGAAAATCTCTTTGTTAGAAGTTTGCTCTGGTTGCTGTAAATAAATTCAGCAGCCAATTCCTAAAAAGCAATGCATTACTGTTAAAATATAGCTTTTTCTTTATCCCTGTTACAGGTTTTTGAAGTTTTTATTTATAACTATTTCCCAGTAGTTGTTTACAATCCAAATTTTCCTCTAAAACAGACTTCCAAAGCAAAAGCTGAATGATTTACTGAAACTACCTGGCATTGTAGTCAACAATTTTTTATGACGTAAGAAACAAGGTGCTTGCTGAGGGGATATGGGTAGCAAGCAACACTTCATAAAATTAACTGGTTTAAGACCCAAAAATAGAGTATAATTTCAGACAGATCAGAAGTGATGTGGGCTATACTGCATCTTTTTAAAGGTTATGATTCTACAGGCACCTTGTCTTCCACCCCCTAAAATCAACGTGGCTCCTTTTACAGAAGGCACGTGCACATCACTGTGAATGCGTTCTGGATCTCTCCTCGTGCTGATTCACAGGTAACACAAGCTATTGCACTCATCAGCTACTCTCTAAAATTTAAAGGGAAGCAATTTGTTTTTCAGCTATGGAAGCTGTAGGGTTTTTTTCAGAATATCAGCCAAACATGGTGACTGTCGCACAGAGAGAGGTCCTGTGGTAACAGCAGTGCTGCTCTTCCTCTGGTCAGATAAAGCTGCCATGGTTGAGCGTTTTCAGGGTTGCATGGTTGGTCTTGGGTTGTTTTGGCTTTTTTATTAGAATGGAGATGAACATTTTCAACAATCACATTTATTCTGATCTAACTGTAATTTTGACAGATTTATGGCTACATTAATAGGAAATAATGAAATCCACATTGCCTTAACTGACATTATCTTACAAGTAAAAAGCTAAATGATCAACTGAAACATTTAGAGATGTTCACTTTAGACTTTTTTTCAAGACATGAGCATTTTAGCCTTTGTTACCATTTTCAAATTACCACACATAAAATGATCACTTTTTAAAATTACTTGACTTACATATTTAATTTCTAAATTAAATCCCAAAACGCCAGTTTTGAGATTCAAAGCACCAGTCCAGTGAAAAGAACAATAAATGAAATACAGCATCACATCTCTAGTTTGCATCCGTCCCCGAACATCCGGATCTCCATGGGATCCCACAGACCCGTCTCAAGGTCACACAGCTGAAAACTCTACCAACAGTTGGTCCAAGTCCTCTCCCTAGTACACACAGCATGGAGCAGGGATCCTGGAGATCCTGATTCACAAACACTTGAAGCTGCTACTGATCCCCCAGTTGCTCAACTCCATCAGTTTGAGTGAACACTTTCCCAGCTGCCTTCAATTGGTTTGTGTTAAATTAGTGACCTGACCTTTTCCAGCATCTTTTCCCTGCAGCAAATTAGGGAGAGCTCAAACAATTGCTCTGCTGGTAGATCAATGCGGTGTTCCCCATCCAAAAAGGATGTCTACTCATAGGCTCACCCTGTGTGAACTGCCAGGCTTCCCCTACACCATGGGTTTGCTCACCTCCACCTGTAACTGCAGGTAACACTGAACCACAGGAAGCCACTGACCAGGTGTTGTTCTCTAGAGCTTTGCCTTCAGGCCTAAAAGCATGGAAAAGACCACACACTTGTAACTAATGGAGCCATGTATTGGAGGCAGCTGTCAGAGAGAAAGATGTGTTTGTCATTTGGACCACGCCACCTGGGAAAGCAAAAGTGATCCTCCAGAGAAAACCATGGTCCCCAGCGTGTGTCTGGTTCCCAAGAGAAGGCTCTGCCCACACAGCCCCACTGTCCAGGTAAAGATGTGCTCTGGTGATGGAGGAACACAGCTCACCCTCCTGCAGAAGCACACATACAGGCAGTAACGTGCTTTGTATCACCCAGGAACAGCTGTAATTGTGCCCAGACTGCAGCTTGTGCCAGTTTAGTTTTCAAGTGCAGACTAGCCTACTTACCTAGAGAACTAAATGCTTTTGTAGATTGAGGTCAAACAGTTCATATTACTAATCTTTGTGATTTCCATCCTGAAATGCAGAAGGTTTTCTAGTAAGGAAGGTGGGGGGGGGGGGGGACGGAAGAGAAAAA
>VZTA01011694.1:41076-73483 GCA_013398855.1 Mohoua ochrocephala
GGAAGGGAAAGCCCATGATGCCCAGGTTTCTGTGCAGAGTTCCCAGCTTATGAAGCCCAGCAAAGACATCTGGACACAGCTCCCTGCTCTTCCAGCAATTCTCAAAGACCAGGAGCTTATGCAAGAGAGGCTTTTATTTTCTGTTTAACCCACCTACAAATAGTTTTCCAGTGCCAAATACAGGCTTCACTCCCAGGATGGTCAGCGTGAAGCTGACCACAGGAGCACTAAGGCACATTTTCAGCTTGTTATCAAAAGCAAGGCAGTTATTCTGAGAAGTCCATTATAGGCCACAGTTTCAGTTGTCCCTCAGAATGGGACAACTGTATCTGTCACTGCATCTATTTGTAAACAATGCCAGTCTGCTGAAATAGGTCCTCCCATGGGATTTCATCCCACAAAGAATACTATTAATGGTTTCTGGCCCAATTTGCCTATGATGTAATTATTTCCAAGATTTTGAAAGGAACACTATATTTTGTTCAGAGCTGTTTCAGGCTCAGTTTCAAGAACTGTACAAAGCTCTTTTATTCACTTCTAAACCAGAAAAAAAAAAAAAGAAAAAAAGAGGGGGGAAGATAGCCTGGAAGGTTTAACAGTTGATATTAACTTTCTAAAGCTGGTCTAAATCAAGACTAAAGCAAACCACAAGGCAATACACTCCAAGAGACTTAAAATTTATGGTTTTCCTGATCAGAGGAATCTATCTGCTCTTCCATTCATTCTAATTTAGAGATTTTCCATGTACCACTGTATCACGACAAAAGAACATTCACTATCACATAAGACCTCACATTTTAAGTGTTTTGTACTGATTTACTCCATGCCAAACTTAGAGAAAACCTGTAAAGAATGGAGGGGCAATAAGATGTATTCAGCTGAGGAATCCCTCGGGTTTACATCGTAGAGAAATGTCAACAGCACATAGCTCAAGTCATACTCTATTCTGGGTCCAGGTTTTCCTGTCATAATAACAAGTCCTTGGTCCTGCTAGTCTAGTTCTGCATAGGGCAACTCCATCAAAACCCCCTTTCTGTCTACTGGAAATTATTATGGAGTATCCATATATTCAGTTCACTGAATTCTGGTGTTCCTTCTCTCTTTTCTTTAGGCTTTTTCTTCATTGTTTGGGGGTCTGGGGGTGTGTTTTTTGTTGGGTTTGTGCTGGTTTGTAGGCTGAAACAACACAGCTACCAGAGCATTTGACCATACTCCACCAGAGCCATGAGAGCCACCCAGGGGGCTGTCAACAGGGACAGCTTCTGGAGAGGCCAGCTGGTGCTCACCAAGAGAATGGAGTGCACAATCAACAGGATTCTCCTCATCTCGGTCCTCAAGGACCCCATTAGCGCAACCAAGGCAGTGCTGGTAACCCTTTTAAAAGAAATTTGTAAGGTAATCACACTTGTGCAACAAAGAGGACAGGTGACCAACATCTACCTACTTCCAGAGAAAATTCCTGCCACTGCCCATCAGCTTTAAGGAAACATTTAAAGAGACAGACTGTTTTACCAAAGTACAACAGTGTACTCGAGTGCGTTAGCTAGAGCTTTCCCAGCCAAGTGGCAAAAGCTAAAATTAAACTCTCAGCCAGGTCAGTTGCTTCTACATAACTATTACAGGGTTATAGAAGATGATCCAACATCCCTTTCCTTCCTCCTCATGTCTTCCAATCACCAGTTTTGTTAAGTGAGAAGACAAACATTGACTTTAAATATATGGCATTCAGCTTCTCTGTGACTCAATTCCCCCTTTGCAAAAGCCTGTCTTCTAATATTTTTGCATCTAGTTCTTGCCAAGCTAGAGAGGAAAGGAAGGAAGATATTTGAAGCACCCAAATGTTTTCAAAACAACATATACACACAAAAGATTTGTTCAATTCAGTTCAAGTTCAGAGCAGAATCTCATGCTGGGCCTTGATCTCAGTAAGCTCTTCACCCCTGTGTATCTGGGGAACACTGTGGATAGATCTTGAATAGCTTTCTTAGGTTAGCCCTGCTATTTCAAAGTCTGCAGCATTCAGACATGACTGGTTCCAATTAAAACTCACAAATAGTATCCTGTTTGCAGAGACACTGGTGTTCATTTTCAAAGCCTCAGAGATACTATTGCAGCTTGTGATGCAGCAAAACTGTCTCCAAGATCCCTTGACTGGAAGGAACCATGCCAATTTTCAGGCGGTAGCTTTGCAAATGTAACTTGAAGATCCAAGGCTCACTCTTTGTTTATAAATATGCTTCCTGCAAAAAGATATTTATTACTTAGTTGTATGGGCCAAATTTTGCTCCCAGTGACACTCATCTATTTCAAAAAATCAATGGTGATGTAACTGAGAAGGACTCCCTCTAGATACTGAGTACTGAGACACTCTGTTAAGGTATTTACAGAGTAGTTCCCAGCCCAGTTCAGACCTGTATCTGCTCTTCTGCATCTGCATGTTTACTTGCAGTTTTCTTACAGCTCCTTTAAAGAGCAGACGGTGAGCTGGACAGAACAGATACAGCCATGATTTCACTACTTTTGTGAAAGATGTTTACTGTCTTCTCCACAAAACTTGGTTAAGTTAAAATACAATGCCGAGGCCTTTTTGATAAAAAACGGGCCACATTCAGCATCAGCTGAAGCAGAGACAACTCTGTCTGGGTACTCAGGGTCCCTAACACCCCCAGAGCAGTCTGTGCTCAGCTGCTTCCACCCTCGGGTGCCTGCAGACCGTGGGCAGGTGTGTGGGGCTGGCTCTGCAGGCAGGGCAGACACAGCCAGGGCACCGTTCGGAGCGAAGACTTCTTTCCTAGGACCTCCCCCACATGCATGTGTTGCAAAACAACCACTGCATCCCTTCTTTGTACAACCCCGAAGAAAACATTCACACAAACTACAGAAGGAATTACAACCCTAGAAACAATAAGAACGCTTCCCTTTCATACTGCCTTTCATACAACTGTCTCAAAGCACAATACCAACATTTGCCAATTAAACTTCCCCATTCCCCTCACAGCCAGGTAAACACGCTCTGAGCTGAACAAATTATTCAAACCAAGTAATTTCTTTGATGAATGTACTCTCTGTTCCTGTTTGCAAACACCCTGTAAGCAGCTTATGATTTCCTCCAATATATTCATTTATTCAGAAGTTATCCTCTGTACTTGCTACAAGTAACTTTTGGCCTCTGAACTAGCTGCTCATAAGAAGCTCTCTGTGTGGAGGGGATATTTTGAATTCAGGTTGTATCCAAGTAAAAACTACCTTGGTCACAAGTACTTGGAATGGAAACACCCATTCTGAGATGGGATAAACAAACTTCTGTTAGGAACTGCAGCATTAAGAGTTTTACATAGTGACTTACTAATATTGGTTTAAAACTCCCTCTTGACAGTGCACTTGCAGCAACAATGAATAGAGAATGTCAATGTATACAGAAGGTATTCATGCAGTAGCTGTGAATTTAATGGTTTTGACTAAACATTTCTTCAAATTTAAATTACTATGTCCTTTGTCTGGACCTTGAATCACCCAGTTAAATTGCTAAGAGCTGGGAATGGACTGAAACAGTGGAGCTTGTCACATCTGATGGAAATAACCTGAAAATATAATTTCCCCCTTGCTTAATTAGCATTCGACAGCATTTCTCAGTTCATGGCTTTCTAGGATCCATCTCCCCTCTTCAAACACATAACCTACCCATCTAACTACATTTCTTTCCTCAACTCTTCAACTCTTTCTCTGCAAACTGCCAATGCAACCACAGGCAACACTTCACAAAATGCATCTGGCTTTCATCTCCCAACACCCCTCAGCCCACCCACTTTACACGCCTCTTCCCACGCGATGGAACTGCTGCTCTGCAGACTCCCAGCACCCCGTATCTGTTCCCACTACAAAGGTTTCGTGGCTCCTCACACAGTAACTAGTGCAACTAGTACTGGGACTTGCCCAGTTTTTCTCACTTTCCCTTTCTGTACAAAGCTGTGGCTGTTCAGGCTGTGGCCCCAAAAAAGCAAAACATGGGATTACTTTTGCATAGTAAAGGCAGCAATGTTTAAAGTTAGGTGTCTATTTAAGGGCTGTGCTTAACCAGTGCTTAATGTGAGATAACATGAACAAGGATGCTGAGGCTTCAGCATAGCTGCAGGACACTGTGAAAGAAAAAAAGGATCGAGTTCCTCTCCACCCCACTGGAGAACACCCCTAGCCCAATGTATTTTCTTTGTGGATGTTTTCTGATCACATCAAAACAAAAGCAGTCCATTCAAACCGTGCTCCTGCTGGGATCCTGGCCACTTAGTAAACCACTTGAGCTTTGGGACGATTACATGACCTGGGAGGGGAAGATGTGTGTGTACAGAGGGTGTGGGGCAGGGAAACAGTTTTCTCCATCAAACCTTGTCCAGGCGTTCAGTAACTACACCTCAGCACAGCACAGCAAGGAAAGGAAGAACATTCCCACAGGTTACATGAAGTGAGCACCTCGCAGCATTGCAGCATCAGAAGCTGGCCTGGGAAATGGTGACTATTTTAAAAGAAAAAGTGACTTTGCTTCATATGACAAAGGTATGGACATACCCTGACGATGCAGAAAGGCCAGATAGATCACAAGGACACTTCTGCCACCCAGAGAGAGCAAGGGGAGAGCTTCCACCCTCCTGACTGCCTTGGGAAGAGCCACCAGCACCTCCACCCACTCATACCCAAACCCAGACAGCTACATGGTTATTTTTGTCATGTGTTTTTGAATCATGGTTTGAAACAAAAAGGTTGTGCTCTGAGCTACTGAATCTGGAGACATGCCAAGACTGACAGAGCAATGGACACTCCAGAAGCAGCTAAAGGAGAAAAAAGTGAAGGATACCACAGCCCTTTTTTTCCTTTTACTGTAACGGGAAACACTTCTCTGGGATAGATAAGAAACTATGAAAAAGTACCTAGAAAATGCACTTATATGCAAGAAGAAAACAAAAAACCCCCACTCCCTGTTTTGTTTTTTATTTACACAGCTGAAGGGCTCCACAAAGCTGGAAAAGATGTCTCGAAATCAACTGTGCCTCTCAAATATCCCACATTCCACAGGATTGCATCCCTTGCCCTTGTCTACACATGAAAGAGCCTGTGTGAAATGAAATGTGGATTTAAACCACTGCAGATAGACTGAAATAATTCTCCATATGGACCTTATTATTCCCAGTTCAGATCTTAGGCCTCAGGTTCACTTTTGTTCTCTAGGAGGACTCAGATGTAAACAAAGAAAAGCTACTTAATGGAGACACCAACATCGCGACTGCCACAATAAAAATTTCATTACCTTAATTCAGATTAAAAACAGCAAAGAAAAACGGTTTGAGTTCTAATCTGAGTTAGCAACTCGGAGTTAATCCTGAAGCACTGTCCAAGATCAGGTATGAGATGCCAGCCCTTACTGCAAGCTACTGACTGTTAAAATGGACTGGTCTGACTCCAACCCACCTGAAGGGCAGCAATTCCTTGCCACAGGAAGGCTCTGTAACAAGTTGCTGGATCTTTGGCAGGTTCAAGGTGAACACTTGTGGCTCACTTAGCTGACCAGTAAAAGCCCCAGGTCCAGAAAACCCAGATCCGGGCCTGCTCCTGGAACAGTTCAGAGTGCAATTGTACCTTGAATTATTGATCTGCCAGGGTTAGAACAATACTCATATTAATACGGTGGGAAGCAGACTCTTGTTGCATTCAAAAATCCCAACTGTTGCAACTCAGCACAAAAATTTCACCCCATCTCTCATCTTCTCTGGTAAAGGCATGCTGAAGGTGAATCTACATTAAACTAGTAAGGTAGCAGGCTACTCTACTTGCTCCACCTATAAGTGAGAAATGCCCAGGAAAAATCCTGCTGTGGTATTGCATCGATGCAAACGTCTTCTTTTACACATCCTGTGTATCCCCTTCTGCAGAAGATACAAAGCTCCCTTACACCGATGTATCTGGAACCACATAAGGGCCATGTCATCACTTCATGCTGTCAGGAAGACTCTGCTTTCTTCTGTCAACACAGCTTCAGGACGCACAGGTTGAACTGCCAGTTCTTCTGCTGGCCTTTGACAGCTTGCCAGTCTTTCTCCCATGTTCTCCTACTTCCTCTCTGCTCTTCCCCACTTCCCCACCTCTCCGGTGTGCATCCATTTGGGTGTAGGGCTTGTCTCCAATTTCCATGCACAGGACCACACGGTGGGTTCTGTCTACACTCTCAGCAGAGAGACATTCACCCATCAACCTCACTGAACCATCTTAAAATGGACCCCGAGCATCCCAAGGCAGACATCTGAGGTTCTGAGGGAGTTGGAGCATCCCAAGGCAGTCACCTCACAACCTGTTCACACAGCCTGTCCTGTCGCAGCACAAGAAAGGCTGACAAACCAACCAGCAGCACTACAAACCACCAGCACAGGAGCTTGAATTTGGCCACTCTCAAGCAGAGTTTTGATCCACATCTACACCCAAGCTAAAAACCAGCAATCGGGGCATAGCAGTCACAGGGTTTGACAGATGTAAGCCTGTCCATCACTATTCTCTCTCTTACCTTGTAAATGGTATCAAAGGAAGCCTCTTCTTGCTTGGACTTCCATAATAAAAATTAGATAAATAAAAATGTCCTTGAGTTCATATTTTTGGGCACCCTAAACTCCTACTGAACTCCAGCTGGTGCACTAAGGCTGCTTTTAATAAACAATTTGGCATCTTGCCTATTAAGTTTTTCATTTTTTTTACATTAAAAAAAAAACCCAAACCAACATTTGGAAGAAGAAGGAAGGGTAAAAAAGAATAAAGGACTAGTTTCCCTGGTTTCTCTGCAGGTGTTGCTGCTTTCTCTGCTTTTCCACAGTTTATTCTCTGCTTGACACACTCGCAGAAGGTGTGCCACGATAAACGCTGAACCCCAGCCTAGCACCACTCCAGCCCACACGAACAGTGCTCACCAGAGAAACAGCCATGGCCCTTTTCCCTGCAATGGTTCCCACAGGCAGGGCAAGAGCTGGTTTTGCCTCAAGACATGTGCAGCTCTCCAGGAAGGCAACAAGAGGGAAGGAACCCTGTCCTGACTACAACTACATGGGTTGATAAACCACTGGCCCATGGCTCAGTAGACACATGCAGACCAAGTCAACAACAATCACCACAGAACTCTGGAAGAGACAAGGAAGCAGCAATATAATGCAGTAATTGAAACAGAAAGCAGCAGACAGTTGCCATTTCTAGCACCTTCCAGTCACGTTTTAGCTCATTTTGCCTTTGCAATCCTTAGCTGAGAAACTTGCTGTAGTAAACAACATTAAACCCCTGTGTCAGAGGATGACTCTGACACGTAAAAGACTTAACTCAAGGCCACCCCAGGACTGCCAGGGAGTGTTGGGAGACAAACCACACTGCAAGAAGCAAAAATAAAGAGCAGGGAGTCCTCTGGATATAGCTACTGGGGCTGGATAAAGATCACTAATAAGGAGAGCATGGGATGGACTTGAAACCTCCAAATCCCACAAGCAGAGACAGAGACCAACACCACACGAGAAGATTCGCTGTACCAATCTTCTCAAGGCCTTATGGTACGTTTGGAAGGACACAGCTCCTACCTCCAAGGAAGGAAAGGGCAAAGCCCAGGCTGACACATGCCTTTCACCTGCGAGGGGAATATGGTCCAGATCCTGCATCAACTCTTTAGGGCACTAGGGCAGGAAGGCATCATATCCCCATTCACTTCCTCGGGGACAACGTTTTGCCTTTTATTCTTTGCCGGGCCTTTTATTTACAGCTGACTAACTTCATATATCTAATATTCACCTGCTACGTTAGTGATCTTAGCGTGCATAATGGCCTATCTACCTTGGGGGTATCATGGATCTGCAGCAGGCAGAGGGGGGAAATGGAGCAGTTGCTGCACGCACTTATTTATTTCTAGCTGCCAGCAAGACCTTGGCTTCAGAGCAGCAGGATGGGAAGATCAGGAGAACAAATGTACAAATGCTATTCTTAAATAGGTCAGGGAAGAAATGACACCTATGCGTGGAAAGCCAAACAAGATCCACACACAAAATCTGTTGTTTTCTCAGCTACCACAATGGTATGATATTTTTAAACTGCTTAAACAGGGATTCAGCATTTAACGCTTCACTGCTCAAAAAATCATCTTCTGCTCCAGAGTAGTGGAGCAGTGGAGATTCCGTCTTGCCTGACTTCACATTACAACAGGAAAACAGTTCACCGTCCTCTTATGACCTAAATGAAAAAATAAAGATGTTTGGGGATCTACTCACAGTTCCTCTGCACTTGTCCAGAGACTCCTGCATAGAGTCTGCAACCATCAAGGTAAGGACACTGGGCTTGGAAAGGGACAAAAAGCCTCCAAAGGTGGTGGCATCCAGGACACCCTAGCCTCAGTCCAAGTATGGGAGAATACTTGAGCCAGCAGGGACTGTTCTGGTTTTGGAAATTGCACATGCTACAAATCCTAGTTAGAGCAACTGGCAGGTATTCACACTTCTGGGATTTCATTCCTGTTTCCTGCACATTTTTGCTAGGACAAACCACTGAACTTCTCCATACAGCCACAGATGCCTTGTCTGCAGAACGTGGGAGCACTTTTGCAAGTCACTGGTTTTTTTAAAAACAAAGTTTTTTTAAATAAGCAGACAAGAGCCGAGACATTTCCATTCCCAACACATCAGAGTACCCTCATCTCAAGATCACTGTCCAAAATGTGTGGAGCCATCTGCAACAGCCCCTGTAAAAGGGAACTGCCTTCATTGCTCAGTAAGTGCTTCTAAAGCAGCCTTAGATCCTACTGCAAATCCCTACAAAAGTACCAACTCTCAGAGCAGCAGCTGACGCTAATGCAATCCTGTATCGGGTCAAAGAAGGCACCAAAAATAAAGAACCATCAAAATGCACAGAAACAAGTAAACAAAAGAGCAAGGAAAGAGGACAACAACAGGACCCAAAATAGATTCCTTGTGCCGCACACACATCAAATTTATGGCATAAAAGCTTTGCAAAGAAACTTGTTCTTAAAACAGTCCATCAACATTTACTCTGCTGCTGGCTGAAGTCTACTACTGTCTGACACCCCTACTTCCTATTTACAACTGCAGGCTTTAAAGAAAACTGAAGTACATTAATTGATGATTTTATGAGGCACAAAATGATAGCTACATTGTTATATGTTCTGTGAGAAGAAAGGCAGGCTGAGAAATGGGGAAGACATCAGAGAAGCAGCACCCAAGGAGAGCAGGTGCCCAAGAAAACCTTAACAGTTCCTCTGCCTGTCTTTATTCCTCAGTCGATACAAACAAGGGCCGAGGGTCTGGAGGTGCACTGCTCGCTCAGGCATAGCTCCCAGGAGGGATACACGGCCTGCTGAGCCTGTGTGAGGGCACTGACACAGCCAGCGAGGAGCAGTCCAGCTGCAGTGACACAGCACCGAGGCACAGATGGCTCGGGACCCTCCAGCTTGGCGAGCATACACAGGATGAGAGGTCTCCATGCTTGCTTCATACAGAACCACAGCTGGAACCTTCAACAGGGCTGTGCCCCAATGTGTCCCACTCCCAGCACGGACAAACTCCAGCTGATTTCTGGAACTGTAAAGAGCATTTCCACAAGCACACAGACAGCAGCAAATCTGCTGCTCCTCAGCAACAACTGCCACCTCAAATGGGTACCTGGCTACAAGATAGCCACATCCACAGTGAACAGCACAGGCTCATCCCTTTCCAGACTCCATTCCAGAAGTAACAATAGAAGCAATGGGAAGATGGGATGCACTGCCAGCCTCCAGGCTCACAGCACCCTCAGCTTTGCCTCAGTGCAGACCAGTGCCTGGAGCTGGTCTTCACCAGGGCAGAGGAGCAGGGATCTGCCTCTTGTTTTGTTTCCGTGCAGAACATATTGACAGGCAGAGCCATGTGCTGAGGGTACAAGCATGGGACACCTGCCACGGACTTCACAAATAACCTCAGACAAATTACTCATTGTCTTTGTGTATTCTTTCTGGTTCTGTGAGGAACTTGGCTCTCTCCCTTGCTGTTAATGTAGATAAGAGGTTGCTTCTATTTTGCCACATCTATCAGACTTTAAAGAACCTAATAAAGAGCCAGGTTAGTTTCAGAAACCTGACAGCAATCATGTTGTTAGTCAGCACACAGTACATGCAATATAGTGTCAACAACCTGGATAGCAAGTGAAGAAGAGAAAAAGAACAAGAAAATACCTCCTATGAGCTGAGAAAACAGGAAGTACTGGGGGGATACCAAACCTCTGGAAATGCTGGATTGCTAGGAATAACAGGTCAACAGAAGTGAGAACAGAGCCTTTACACTGATCCGTCCTTGAGGAGGAAAAGACAAGAAAACCGGAGGTAAAATAATTTTACTGAGTGGCAGAAAACGACGAGAAATGAGCAAGATGCTGTTGCCAGGGTCAGTATCTAAAAAAAGCCCAACTCAAAACAGCTGATATATTGTCTGATCTCAGACAAAATGAACCTGTCTAAAGGTACTATCGTTTAGGCAAAATCATGAAGCAAAGATTAAATGCTCTGGTTACAGAGCTGTGTATCACCATGTCGGTGTGTGACTGAAGGGATACCAGAGGTCCCCCAGTGAAACGGGTGACAGCCCCAGACACGCACTGCTCCAGGAGAGATGGGACACTGATCTGGCTCTAGGGAAATGCCCCCGAACAGCACAGCCACCTGGACCATCCAGGGAGCGTGGGAAAGTGGCTGACCCTGAGAGCATTTGCACCAAGTAAGAATGTGGTTAAAGGAACCCAGGGCACATGGAGAGGCTGCCGGAAAATCCAGGCTCTGTGGTCCAGAGCACAGGACAGAGAGAGATGCAAAAAGAGCAAGGCTCAGCTCAGAGCAATGGGGTAGACACACACAGGAAACAGAATGCCTTCACAATGCAGTTTCTCCAGAACGTGAACAACAAGAGTGAATGCAGTGCCTGAGGATGATCCTGTGGAAAGGAGGATCTCCGCAGTAAAACCTCAGCAGACTCTCAATAGTCAGGCTCTGACTATTCTTCTGCACAAGAAGCTGCCAGCCATTCTACAGCTACGTTTGCTGCTCTGCCATTAAATCAAAGATGAATCTGATTCCAGCTGGATTGTAGAGCCAGCTGCAATGATAAGAGGCAATCTTAGATGGGAGAAATGCCACCAAATGCTGAAGATGTAGAATAAAAAAAATGTTCTGAAATCAGTGGGCAAATACAAGCTGTTGATAAAAAAAAAACAACCTCTCACAAAATCAGAGGTATTATCATTCTAGCTTGACAGAAGCTGACAGACAGAACCATCCACTGCTTGGCAGCAGGACCATGTAAACTTGAAATGATAAACACATTTGATAAAGAAATATTATCATTTTCGTAGAAACTTATGTCCCTGCAAGGCCTTAAAAGAAGAGGTTTTGATTTTAAAACTGTAACAGAAAAGGAAGACCACAGAATATACTAAACCAATTAAAAGCCACACTAAATTACAGGCCACAAAGACTAACCATGATCTAAGAATCATTGTTGAGTGAACCTATTCCCAGTGAGATTAATTCCTGGCACTGCATTTACCTCTGAGGCCTTAAATAAATTCTTGGAGCCAAAGATGCGACGAGCACCTTGAGCTGTGGCAGGTCTGCAGACTCTGAAGTCTGGGAACATCTGAGGCCACCAGCACACACTGCAGTGCTCAGGGCCAAGCACCTTCACCCTGGGGGTTTCCCTGCAGCAGCGCGTGGGGTCAGGGCCACTGCAGGGATGCGGCCAGACATGGGTCCCACCCCAGCCAAAGGGCCGCTCATCATCCTGCTGCCTCTCCTAAGCAGGGCAAAGCTGGAGGCAGCCACAGCCAGGAGCTGGGGACAGCACAGCCCTATGGCCTCCTCCTGAGCTGGAGACCTACATCAGCCCTTGTCCCTTCAGCCACTCGAAGAGGCTGATGTACAGGAAGTTGCTCTGCTACTGGCTTGATTTTGTCAGCTCCTCTCTATAATTTACAGCCTTGGGCAGATGCCTGCTTTTCCCTGCCCAGCCCTGAGGTACCAAAGTCCTACACAGCAGCTCACAGCAACACCAATATGCCTCAGCAGCAAACCTAAGGAGAGCGAGTACGGAAAGCCAGTGTCCCATTCCATTTACCAGCTGATGCCTTACAACTCACAAAGTGCATTTGCTCAGACAGAAAAGGAGCCATCGGCTACACTCCCTGGAATGTGACATGTCCGTGCACACCCTACTAGTCACGAGCTTGTCTGGGTCACAAGCCAGAGAAAGGACCATGAAAACAACCCCATGGAGTACTTGTGAGGGATAATTGCCCCTGTTCTTCAGAGAGCATGGGCCTTTAGCACTTCTTGGTGGTCACAAAAGGCAGCAAAGACATGAAGAAAGGGAAACTTTATAGAATGATGTGTGCACTGCATGTCCCAGTGGGAGACAGTGGATTAACACACCAAATTATCACCTACTTATAATGAGAGACTCCAAGTGATTTCAGAGTGCCACAGAGGTAATGCAATACCGTTTCCTTGGGCCAGATCCCAAGAAAAAAACCACTGCCTTCTCTTTGCAAGACTGTATGTCATGATATACCAGCCAGCACCATCCTCAGAACTTTTGTCAACAACATGTACCATTAGAGTGCCCCTGTCCAGGGTGAAACAAGTTACAGCAACAAAGAGTTACTCTTACTCCCCAGTCTTTGCTAGGACTGCTTGGCAGATTAGAGATCCACCCCACCGCTGAGATACACAGGCCTAGGAGAAAGCTACAGTGGAAAACCAGCCAAGGATCTACTACTGTAAACGTTCAGAGGTTTTTTTCCACCTTGTGAAAACTTTCAGAGGGAAACTTAAGACCAGACTCTAGGAAAAAGCAGTGACCACCCATCCTGTTTGTTCAGTCTTTATACCTGGATGAAAGTACCCACTCATTTTTAAGAGATGAAGGGGTTTTTTGCCAAATTAATAATTTCTGGCAGCTCAAACAGCTTTTATTTGTCATCAGAAACAAAATAAAACAATAAAACCTTAATGTACCAGAAGAGAGAAAATATTTACCTTGCATTGAGTAAACTTTTCCCAGGGTGCAGGTTGCAACTGTAAACAGGAGGAAATGTTAAAAGACATGGTAGAAGCTGTTTGCAACTACACACCTCAAAGCCAAAAGGGACATGAAACTGGATCTCCTCTCTTCAGGAGTAAAGAAAAATTGTCACAGAGAACCACAAATTATTTATTAAAGAGAGTATGATACCACAGGGAAACAAAACAAAACCTGAAATAATCTAGATGCAGACATTTCTAGAGATTCGAGAGAAACCAGGTAACAGTAGAGGGAAGACAGCTCTCTCCTTTATTATCTTGAATTCAATTCTGCTTATCAGCATCGTCATTACAGCTAAAAGTGCAAAGACTTTAACACATTTCAAGTCTTATTCAATTTCCACCAAAGTATCCGAATAGACTCCAGTAATGTTGTATCAGATTTCTGTGGGCCCTTCCAATCTGCGAGCTAAACACTCCTTTAAGAACTAAATGAATTCAGCTTCCTTGGCTTTGTGAGGAAAAGCCCTGGCTGCTTGCCCTTTCTGTGACTCAGACACACTTGGCCCAGCCATGAGAAAGGCTGCATTCCCTCTGCTCCCACCGAAGTCAAGGGCATCTCTCAGGCTCTGCACTCCGAAAACCAGGCTGCCTGCCACAGGGGCCAAAGCCAAGCTGCCAGCTAATAAATGCACAAACCCTGGGAGGACAGAAAGTGTGCAGGCAAAGCCTGTGGCTCGGAATGGGCAGCTCTGCATCATTTTCTGAGCATGCCAGGCACATGGAAGTCCTGCTGTACCAGTGGGCACATTTCTCCATCTCACCCTGGGACCCGCGTGTCTAATTTGGGTTGACGCAGGATGGTGCACACGGAATGAGCCTCTGCTGCAAAATGTGGGCCATCGCATCACGGTTTATTACTATTTCATTATCTTCAGATTCTGTTCAGCCTGCAACAGCTCCTAAATAAATTCAACATTTTACAGATCTTGTTCCTGTATTACTTCCTGTTTTTAAAATATTTTTCTTCCATTGTCTAGAAAACATTTATATAGAATGCTAACATTTTGGGCATCTGAAGAGTGATTTATCTCAGGTTTATAAAGCCCTTCACCAGCTACAATTAAGTAAATCCCTGGACACCATACAGGTAAATGCCAGTAACAGCCATCCCTAATTCCAATAATCTCGAAGCACTTCTGGAGTAACCAGTAAATTCTTATTAGACAAATCACACCCTTGTCTGTAGAGCAAGGCCCAGAATCCTGGGCTTTCCACTGGTGAAAGTCTCAGCCCTTCAGCCTAAATGAGAAAAGGCCCTAAGGGCAGACCCTGCAGACTGTACAGACACAGCCTGTGCCACACAGAGCTCACCCTTGGCATCAGAAGCTGAACACAGCTGACCTGAGCCAGTCAGAGCACAGGCACCAGTCTGCAAAGAGCTTACAAATTAGGAAATCTATGCACAGAGATCAAATTACCATTCCAAATTGCCCTAATAAATCTATGGATGGAAAAATGACATAAATTAACAAACATGCCACCACCTGTCCCTGAAATACACCTCGAGACCCCAGTCCTCCTCTTGCAGCCCAGCATTCACCACCGGCAGTTGTAAGGTCCCCAGCTAAGAAACAGAACTGGAGCGCCCTGGTTGTGCCCCCTGTACACACAGCACCTAAACCCTCAAATCTATATTCTGAATTAAATTGTACAAATCATCTCCTGTACTCCAGGGAATAGCAATCACTGTCAGTTGAAAACAATGACAGCAAAATCATCTTTTGCCCCAGTGTACTGCCGCACATGTTCACCTTCATACGCTGATATTTAAATACTTGCCTACAGGTCTAGGGGCAGGTGCACCTGGCCACATTCCTTATTGAATACTCTCCTGCTATTTACATTGATCACATCCCCTCTGCACGTTGGCAGCCTCTGACCCCTGATCCCCTGATCTTCAGCTACATCTCTCAGTGGCTGATTTCTTTCAAAAAATTAATTCTATTATTGACATCCCCATAATTTCTTAATGGGACCTAAGGCCTTTCAAACAGCCTTCAGTGCCCAAATCAAATCTAAAAATCAGAAGGACTTTTCCCATCCTGCCTCCCTGTGCAGGAGCACAGGAGGAAATGCCAAGAATTGGATGTTCTCTTCTGCTCTGCAACTGACTTATCACGGGGACTCCGGCCAATTGCATAATTACAATGTGCCTCAATTCCCTCATTTCTCAGTGGCTACGATTATGCTGGAACAAATCCCTGGTCACCTGGGACTGATCCTGTGCTTCAGATTCTGCCCCCCTGAAAGCATCTGACAGGCACAGACCATGCTCATGGGAAAGCCAAGGTCTCTGACAGGAACTGGTCATGAATTTTTCAGCAAGTTACATGTCAGTGGCTTGAAAGAGAATCTTTTCATGAGAATATGCCACTGTTCTGGAAGGCTTCATCAGAAGGATGTGCCTCTGGACAAAACAGAGAGGGAAGAGCATTTCTGTTCTCTTAGAGAGCAGCTGAAGAAAGCACAGAATTGGGTCTGGGAAACCTGGGCTCAGTACAGGCACCAGCACTGCAGGTGCAAGGCAGGGGATCCAGACTCCCCAGAACAATTTTTCCACTCCTCCATGATAACTTAATAGCATTTCTTCCACTCTTTTCTGAAAAGCTTTAAAAGATCCTGGTTCCAAGGAGATATCAAAGACAAAACCATTTCCTACCTGGCCCTACAACGGGAAGAGCTTAAGAGCTCACTTACCTGTGAGTGGTGCTGTGTATACACAGTGACCAGGGTATCACAAGATGAGCTATCGAGAGTCCAAGGATGTCAGATCTCCACTCGACCTCCCTCCAACAAAGAAGCAACCTGCTGGCCACCTCCCAGGGATTCTGTGCAGACTATTAATTCATTAATGACTGGTGAGTGCTTAGAAAAGGTAGAAGGTGAGGGACCGCTGTTATTTCCCATTATTATCGTGGCCATCTGACATACATGCCACAGGCAACTTGGATCTATCCTTCGTAGGAATCGGTGATGCTGGACTCAACACAAATCAGTTCCTCCAAGCACAACATGTGAGTTATAACAAGTGAACGATGATCTTGGCCTAGAACCTTTTAAGAGAGCTCTGGAGATAGGCACAGGGCCACATGCTCTTAACATGCAAAGGCAGCCGTGGGACATCGCTGTGTCCCGTGAGACTGCTGGAAGCAGCCCTTCTGCCAAAAGCTCCTGCTCACCCAGAGACACTGGCAGAAAGGAAGATGTCTCTGTACTAAACCATTTCTGTGTAGCATCTGCTGACTTAACTTAAAGTGCCACCAAAGGGATTTGGGATAACTTTCCTACTCCACAGCAACAAATGCTGAGGCAGACATTCTTGCAACTTGGCTCTAAGGATGGCAACTCCCACCAGAGGGGAGGATCACCAGGACTTTGATCTACTGGAGCTCATCAGCCTTTCCTTCAGCTTTTTCACCCAGCTGACAACACGGAACACACTGGACAGACTCTCCCTGGAAAATTACTTATAATCTAAACTGCAATGCCAACATACCTAAATGCTGGCCTAACTCTTTCAGCAGCCAGTACTACTTAGTTTGACAATCCAATTGCACAAAGCGGATCAAAGCAAAGGCTGGAATTTGCACAAGCACGTTTACACTGGCTGTTTACACCACTCAAGGCAGAGGATTTACAAGTGAAACAGTTAGGCTGCTCCCATTTTCTGACAAGCCCAGAACTTCCTTCCAGTACCTAAACGGGCTGCAAGAGAGCTGGAGAGAGATGTTTTATAAGGACATGTAGTCATAGGAGAAGAAAGAATGGCTTCAAACTGATAGCAAGCAGGTTTAGATTAGATGTTAGGAAGACATTTTTTTACAGTGACAGCGGTGAGGCCCTGGCACAGGCTGCCCAGAGAAGCTGTGGCTGCTTCATCCCTGGGACTGTTCAAGGTCAGCCTGGATGGGGCCCTGAGCAACCTGGTCTAGTGGGGAGTCTCCCATGGCAGGGGGGTTGGAACTGGATGATCTTTAAGGTCCCTTCTAACCCAAACCATTCTATGATTCTACAATGATTCCTCCTCCCACGCTGACAGCACGGATTACCTTTAATTCTTTGTAAGACAAATGAAACATTTACTCTGCTGCCAAAGCTGTGCTTGCAGTTCTGAAAGGTGCTCCCAACTTTGCTTTTTCAGCAGGTACATCAGCACAAGACATAGACACCCCCAGCAACAAGTGCCCTGTTGAGCAGCTGGCCCCACGCTGACTTCCATGGAGAAGCTGGAGGAGAGATGCACTCCCCTCTAGCTGCAGCATCACCATTTGCCCCAGCAGAGAACACTGCAGCTGTTCTGGTGCCCCAGGAATTACACACCTCTACTCTTTACTCGCCTACTCTCAGTAAAAAATTTGCTTTGATGGCTTGCTGGCAACAGCTGTCAAAAAATCAATTTATGTGCATGTCTGTGCACACATCAAAAATTAGTGTTTATCATTCAGCTTTCTCACTAATCTCCTTTTTACCAAACTCTGTGGATGTAGGGTAACGTGACATTAAAAGGACTCGGCAAGATGATCAGTGCAGGCAGTGTGCAACACCTTTACGTCTAGGTGTGCAATCGCCTCCAATTTCTGATAATGCACCTTCCCAAAGGCTTTGGCAAAATATGAGTTTGCATTGCAGAACATCAAGAGACCGTGAGGCAATAAATTCTCCTCTCCATCCTGCCTTCCAAGAGATAAACAACTTGGCAAGTTGAGTGATAAAGAACCAATACAATTATGGGTCATTAAGCTGCAACTAACAGTGGCAGAGAATGGATAAAGGCCTGCTGATTAGAAATGCTATCAAGGAAACTCTAAGATGTGACATTAAGGCACACATTGAAAACAGAATGCATTTCATGCTTCTCCTAGAAATACTTAATTCTATTTCAAGCCACCACCTCTTGTTGTTTTACTTGGCATGAGCACCTTCCACCACAAAAAGGTCTTTCTTCCATCAAGGATTTTATGAAGGAGACAACAAATAGCATCTACCAACAAAACAGAGAGCCTCCATGTTCTCTTTGTCAAAACAAAGCTCTTCTCACTCTTCCTTCAGAGAGACATACCAGCCTGATCAGAAAACACTGCCAGACCTCACTGCACAGCTCATTTGCTCCTCGTGCAAGGCTTCCACCTGAATCCATATCTGGACTTCCCTGGAACAAAATTCCTGTGCTAAACGTCTTATCCGTAAATTTCTAAAGAAGATGATGGGATTCAGTAATGCAGCAGAGAAATTACTGCCCATTTCAGGTGCACACAGAAGGCAGTGCTCAGCTCCCGTGAATACCATGGGAATCCAGTTCCAGTTGCATGTGCCTCACCATCCACGTGGGAAGCAAATACTTCTACTCATCTTCCAAGAATAAGCTACTTAGACTTACTGAGCACATATACCTGCACATTACCTTCAGGGCCTGGCCAAGATTAACACCTTCACTACCAAGAACCCACCTAAATTCATGAAGCCTTCAGTATTTTTAACAGGTTGCCCAGAAAAGCGGATGTCCCAGTCCTGGAAGCGTTCAAGGACAGGTTGGCTGGGACTCTGAGCAAGCTGCTCTCCTGAAAGGTGTCCTTGCCCACGGCAAGGGGTTGGAACCAGATGATCTTTAAGGTCCCTTCCAATCCAAGCCATTCTACGATTGTCTGATCCTACATGACTGAGACAGCTCCTGGTGCTTCCACAGACCATTCAGGTTCTGGTCTCCAAGATCACCACAGCAATGGTTAAACAGAGGTTCTGGTATTTGCAATGGAAAAACTGGGAGCTACTGAAGGATTTGGGACTGCATTCCTTTAAGTGTGAAACAGGTTTCACATCAGATAATACAAATCTCTGATGACTTGTGAGCTGAAGAGGGAAGCTGCTCTGCCCCTTTGCCTCTGACTAGTTCCACTGATTTCTGTAGCACAGAAGTCTGAGGGAAAAAAAGCATAAATCCTGTTCTAATCTGTCATGTGATCCCGCAAAACATTTCCATGTGGCCAGTATCTGACAAGCCACCAAGACAGCATCTGTGCCAGTTTTCTGGACTTGCACCATTCCCAGCTCAGCAAAGTCTCACAACAGTTGAAAGCTGGGCCCTTTATCAGGAGGTGAGTGTTCAGCATCTCTGATGAACTCAGCCACGATTATCTGGGTAATCATTATACTCTTTCAGCAATTATCATCAGCACCAATATAACTTTGGCTGCTGCAAACTGTAAGAGAGTCTTGATCTAATTTACATTCAGGGGCATTATATCATAAAGTGCAACATATGATCCCAGTCTGACAAGCTGATACTGCAGACTGTGTAAATGGAGATGAATCACTTCCCAAGTCTTTGCAGAAGGTTTGTTTGCCCTCAAAGAAACAAGTTTCCATTCTTCCAAAGGCTGCATAGAGAGCAGAACCATGTATTCTTTCCTCTGTCTATAAGGAAGCACCTCCAGGGCTGAAGCCCTTTTCTGAGCAACTGGCTTATGCCTGCAGTGATCTGCAAAATACCTGTCCCAAGAACTCTTGAGAAAGGAAATCCTGTGAGAGGGAAAGGACTTTGAAGGTAGCTAGGGAAAGGCAGAATGTGTGCTGGAAAACAGCAGAAATCCTGAGACCACGTTCCGATTGCAAATGCCATCTAGGGTGTCACAGCAAGGTACGAATTGATGCGTTATTAAACACAGCTATTTTATAAACCACAATTCTGTAAATTAAATGAAAAGCTGAGGTCAGACCACATAATTGCAGGCAGAATTTGGCCAATGACCATTATTTTTCATAAGGACTGTCCTCTAGGCTAGAAGGTGTGTCATGACGCCCCAAGGTAGTTAACTCAGACTAAGAAAACAGTACTGACAGACTACTTTTTGCTGACAGTAATCTGTCAGGTCCTCTCTGTGGGAGTTCTGACACAGGCTTGGAAATCCATTCAGATCCCAGAAGTTTAACTGCAAAACAATTCAACACAGGGCAAGACACACATCCTCTATATCTAAGACTTACCTGGGATGCTGCTTAGTTTGTTTATTTTCCCTGCTCTCTCAATTCTAACCAGTTTATATACCTAGAAATTAAAGCTAAAGGACGGAGAGATAATGTTTTTCCCAACATCACAGGAAGAAAACAGAAAAACTGGCTTCCTCTAAAGTATCGGGCCAGAGTTGCAATTGCATTTTAACTTGTTTTACTAGATCCATAATACACCACTTGTGCTGAATGGGTGCAGGGGGAGTACTGCTCAAACTGAACAAGAGCATGGGCGAGTCCCTGGAGTTGAGGAGAACCAGCTTTCTGGAATGCCACCAGCACAAGCCCAATGTGGCAGTAATTCAGGCCCTACCTTCTGCCTTCAGAGTGTGAGGCTCAGACATGAACAGAGACATGCAGCTCCGCAGGCTGTGGGATCCTGGGTACCAGAAATTCTGCTCAGTGCTGAGTCTCAGGCAAAGCAGAGGGAAGGGAGAGCCCAGAGGAACGGTCTCTAAGATGTGGTTCCAGCATCCACAGCTGGCCTAAATTTTACTCAATGCCAAGAAGCAGCTCCTTTCTCACAGATGGCTGCTGTTACAGAGCACTGACACCCACCACGGAGCAACTGGGCATACAATATTAATAGCATCAATGAGAAAATTAGGAACCCACATCAAAGCACCGAGAGTTGTTTTTATAATACTTGGTTTTAAAACTAAGTGCAAAAGGAAAGGTATTACACTCAGCTAAGCATGTTTAGAGGACTCTCCTTTTAAGATGCGATTCTGCAGCTTTTAAACACACGCACACATATGCAGAATGACCCCTTAAGGATGGAGGAAAGCTGCTGTCACCTATAACTCAACAAATCACAAGTTATATGAAGAAATAAAAATCAATGCTGCTCTGAAATTTAGCGTGGCAGAAAAAAAATAGTCAAAACGATCATAACAAATGGCTGCTGGAAAGTCAGTCAATGGACAGTGCTGCTGTGACCATGGTTTTTCTCAAACATGGTCATTGCCTTGGAATTTGAGTCCAAAGATTCTTATGTGCCCTGCACTGAACACAACAGACGCAAACCAATAATGCAAATTAATTAGTATATACTCATTTGTTAGAATTTTTCTAGTAACAGAAAACAATAAAAGAGCGTAATCAATTAATCTAATTTAGAAATCTCCCCTTCTCCATTAAAACACTGACATTGGACCAAACTATACAGAGCCTATCTGCATCAACAGAGGCAGTACAGATGAAACACGGATGCAAATACTGTCAGCCATGTAATCTCCATAAGAAGACCCTTGGATTTGGGGATTTAAAAAATTAAGAACAAGTAAAAAGCATAGAAATATTATCTTGAGGATATATTGGTTATTACTGGTGTCCCTTTTGACTGGAGCAGCGACTGCTCAGCCACATCTAAGTCTCCCCATATGGGCACAGCCCGATCTGAGCGCTCTGCCTGCACTCCAAGCAAGTCGATGCACGTGTCTGCTCTGAGAGCTGCAAAAGCATGTGAGGGAAGCACTGTGCCCACGCCAGCACGACCTGCTAGGTGTCCATCATAGTCCTGTCCTGCTGACAGCTACGGGCGTCTGTCACTTCCAGCCTGGAAGACACGTGCTCTATCACTGCCACAAACCCGGCATGACGCTAACAGTGAAGTCTTCATGTGATTTTAGATGTGCTTCTCTGATAGTTCTGCCACTTTAACATCCACCCACAGAGAGGACCTGACATCTTTTTAAGTAGTTTGTTGAGACACTACAACCTGATGACTCAACTTAGTTATTTGTCTTAATCTGCAACAGACTCAGAGCTGTTCGGAAAAATAAGTAGGGGCTATTTCACCTCAGAGCAGGTGAAAGATGGAATCAACAACTAATACAGCTGCTCTACTCTGCTCAGTTACCTGGCTTCATTTTGAATCAAACCCTGTCTGTCTTCTGCTTCAGCCTGTCTTACACATGTGCAGCCTCCCTGCCTTCACTGGCGCTCAGGCCAGACGGTCTGAAATTACATCACTGGCATCTTGCTGCAGCTTAGATGGCATCACCTCAGGTTACATAGGCCTGGGAGAGACCCACTGGGTCGCCAAGTACAGCCCCTGCTGTCCAGGCAACCACGTCACCAAATCCCTTTGTAAGTGAATCAAAAATAGTTATGAACCATACCTCACTGGGCACACCCCAGGCTAGCCATGAATGACATATTGTGGTGTAAACTGACTCGGGAAAAAGTACACAGACACATCCAAGACAAATTAGAAACTGCAACAAGCAGGGAGGCAGCTTAGTCTAATGGCCAGGGAAGGGGACAGACAGCAAGAGGGCTGGGCCCTGCTGCTGGTTCCTGTTCTGCCCTATTCCACCCACAGTGCCATTGCTTCATCCCTCGGGTTCCTCTAGGCTGAGACCAAGATAAAAACATCGTCCCTCC
This sequence comes from Mohoua ochrocephala, assembly GCA_013398855.1. NCBI lineage: Eukaryota > Metazoa > Chordata > Aves > Passeriformes > Acanthizidae > Mohoua > Mohoua ochrocephala. The sequence continues at coordinate 63,596 of VZTA01011694.1, forward strand.
TTCCTTCGCAGATTGCTTTCAGCACTACAGACAAAAAGAGGGACACAAGAACCAACTATTTTTATCCACTTAATCTCCCCAGCAGGTTTATAAAGCCCATTTTAAAGCCCTCCTTTGCAATTCAGTCTTGGATAATTTGCTACCTGCATCTCCATAAAGTTTAACCTGTCATAGCCTGGCAAAGGTGTAATTTCATCCCCAGGCTCTTCTGACTTGAGACTGTGGAGCTTCTCTTTGTGGATAAAGTATCAAAGCAATAGCTCTGAGACAACAGCCCTTTGCATCTCACAACACATGTATTATTCTCTCTAAACATAGTTTAACAGGCCAGAATCAAAACTTTTTCTTTCCCCTCATGTCTCCTCCCCGCCATGCACACTTTAAGAAAGAGCAAACACAGATAAGAGCAGCAGACAGAGACACAGAGAGAGGATGGTTTATCCCACAGACAGAGGATTACCGCATCATGATGTAATGACCTTGTTCAGGAAAGAAAAAGGTTAGTTATATGACAGCCTGAGTTGTAAAAATACCAGTTCCTTTTCAAAATGGGGTAAAATAATGCCCATTTAAAGTTATGCTGAAGAAAACACAAAACGCTTGTCCAGTGAACCGGAGAGAGAAAGAGCACAGCCCAACTGGCCTGGATACAACCCCTCTCCAGACACATGTAACACACTGAATCAAAGCAGGGGTGTTCCTCAGCTAAGTATGCACGGAAAGGAGATGCCATGCTGCTTGCTCTGTGTCTTCAAACATCTAAGAGTCCTCTCTGTACCCTACAAAGGTGCAGGGCAAAAAGAGCCATTTCTGTATTTCACTTCAGGTGCAAAATGCTACAGAGTCAACTGTTTCATTTGCCCCTTGTGAAGACTTTGCATTTGTACCTGTTTTCTTCCACCTCAGAACAACTGGAGGGAGGAAGGCCACATGCTGCCTGCATATGAAACAATCCCATGAAAGAACAACTCGAGGCCAGGCTTATTCTCTCTTTTTAGACAACATTTAATGAAGCTTTGGCCATGACTAAAACTCCGAGGCTGAGTTAATCACATTTGTAACTACAGATTCCTCAAAGGGACTTGTTTCTAACGAATTTTCAAATGCTAGGAAACTAATAGGTATGGTATTTACCACTGAAAACACTGTAAAAGAACACTGATGCTACTGCCCCAGTACAGCACAATTATTTCACTGCACTGTTGATATTCTGCTAAAGTGAAGCGTGTGTTATTAAAGCCAATATTTACCAACAGATACTACAGTTGTGAAAGTAATACAGTCCTTCCATGTAAAAATAGGCTTCAACAGGAAATACAAGGCATTTGGCAAGTCTTAGTCCGCCAGGGGCAACCGCTCCATGTCCTGTTTCCAGGACAAGAAAGCCCTCCAGTCACTCCAGATACTTCCAGTGGTGAATGCTGAGCTTGTCTGGTAAGTTTTCTGAGCCCAGTGGAAATCCTAGAGCAGACACAGAAAGCTCTAAGTCTGAATTGGCACCAGATGCTTTAGAAAACAAGTGATTTTCATTTTCTTACAGGAATATGAGAAGGCCAAAATGCTGTATTTGTTAGCACGGGAACAGCCACTCATCTAAGTGCGTGAATATTCTGTAGAAGTTGTTATAAAATCAGACTCTTCCAAGGAAACCCTGCACTGAGTAACAGTGCCATGTGCCAACTCACAGTGCTCTCTACACGTGTATGAGACAGGAAATGTATTTTCTATAGCAGATGAACAGCAATGACAGCCTTCAGACTAGAGTATGGAATACCATTTGCAGCAAATTCCAACCTCTCAAGGAGCAGCCTACAGTATCTCCCTACTAGCTCAAAGACTCCATACAAAGGCCAACTCAACATCATGCGTCTACTGCAGTGTTTCTTCTCAATTAACTAAGGAAAAGTGTATTAGCCATACATCAAAACTGCATTGCAGCTAGAGCTGCCAATTACTCATGGCAAAAGGGAGGCTGATTCATCCGACTGTATGTGGGCCTTGGCTGGAGTTTTCCCAAAACGCAACAAGAAAAGAAGAAAACCTCAGTGAACCTCCCCCTCATTCCCACTCCTTCCTCCCCCACAAATCACAGTCAAGAGGCCTGCGCTTGCAAAAGCAGCATTTCCTGGAGGATTCTTTCTCCAAATCACTCCTTTTCTAAATTCAGACAAAACACACAACTCAAAATCCATTTGCATATGATATATATACGCGTACAAGGACACCCCTCCCAAACACTTACAAGCAAAACGCAATGCCAAGGGTCTAAAGCACCTTTAAACTCCCAGTCCCCAGGGATCCCCTACATCTTCCACTCCAAATCTCACAGTGTTCTGTGGCCACCTGTGTAGCATGCAATGGCTACCTGACAACACTCCGCTTGGCACCAGCCTGCAACAGCTGAGCAGGGGCTGGGGGGCCTTGTCTTTCTGTTCACAGCAGTCACAGAACAGAACATTTCTGCTAAGCACAAGCACATCCTGAACGCAGACTTTTTCACAAGCTCCCTGTGTCGGATGCATTTAACACCTAACATACCACAAGGAGCAATTCTCCATCCAACACGTCGCTCCTTCACTTTGTGTGTTTCAAATGAGCCTTGTGGCCTCAGGGTGCCAGGGCTCTTCTCTCCCTGGCACTGCTGGATGGAAATTGTTCTCATTAATTGCCACGGACCCATTTAGGCACCTACCAGCCTAGGTTTTCAAGGTCCCCAGCCATAACAACACCACTATTCCCCACGGTGAGTTCAGGACACAAAACTTCAATCATGTTTGCTTCTAACTGCTATCTTCCACTGGTGTGACAGCACCCTACCGATGACCTTGGGCATCTGACTTCATCCTTTTGTTTCCAGTGGGTTTGACACCAGTCACCCTGGCACCCAGCCCCCCTAGAGCAGTCAGACCCTGCCTTAACACATCTCTGCTTTTTTTCCAGGCCTGACTTTTAGCCATTTATTGTAAATCTTTAAAACAATTTTCACAGAAAATATGCTTTGAGATCCCCAGAGTGCAGAAAAATGCTTGAAGCATGCACTGCCTTCTGGCACCAACATTCAAAATTCCAGTGAGCACAGGAGGGAGCCTGAGCTGCCCTTTCCATGGCAAGGGGGATCAGCAGTCAGGCACGGCCAGCTCCATGGATCACAACGCAATGCCTCATCAACACTGCAGGGCAGACCAGTGCAAGGTATCTTCTGCCAACGACCCCACCAACAAAAGCCATCAGTCTGAGGAGAACTTGTGCTTTAGAGGCTGTTGGATTATGGAAGAGCACAATTTTTTCTTCTCCTTGCCCAAAAGCCAGTCCTGTTATGGGATGATTTTGGGATTATGTTTACCAGACTGCTTGTGGGTACACGCACAGCTATGTGTAATTCCTGCTCCAGTACGCAAGCAATTACACTCAGGATGAGCACTGCAATAGATGCAGCCCTCAAACAGAGTCACATCTGTTCAGGTGCACCCATGAGACCAGGCTCTGTCATTCTGCTGGGATCAGCAATGCAAACAACACGAAATGCAGCTCAAAAAGTACTCAAGAATCAGGTAACAGACCTCTTGTGTCACGTGTGGGCCTGGGAACTTCATCCACAGGCTGTTGTGTTCACTAAGTGAAAGAAAGAGCTTACCAAATCAAGGACTTAGAACTGGAAAACTACCTTGTAATCAGATTCTTATTGCTTCTCCTTACTACATGAAAAAGACTGGCATTCACCCTGAGTGTCCAGAGTGCTCCACAGACCATGGGAGAAGACAGGGCATGCCCTAAAGAGCAGGTTGCTCAAAAGCTCTGTTTGCATTACGAGTTGGGACATCTAAGTGCCCCCTAATTAGATGCTTTGTGGACAATTTACTTCAGAAACATACAAAGGTAGCAGAAGTTCCAGCATTTCAGTATCACTATAGCTTTCAGGAAGGGTCCAGGACACAACCTCTGTGTGTGAACTGTCAATACACTGCAGAAAAGACTCCAGTCTCAGCTTACTCTTTCTGAAGCGCTAAACATTATTCATTAATGCCACTAAAAAGGAGGATTCTGCATTCCCCCAGTGCAAGAAGAAGTGGAGAGAGAACAAGAGCATGGAGAGAAGGTGTGGGACAGGATGTGGGACAGAAATGAAGGGAGAAGACTGTCCACACAGACTACCACTCTAGATACTGCCAAATCCCCACCTCTTTCTGGTCCATGCATCCTACAAAGTGCAAGGTGCCTTCCTCAAAAAGAAACAAGCCAGGGAACAAATTCTGTCTGCTTTAGTCTTTTTTCTTGCTAGAAATCTCACTTCTTCCCAGCTTGAATTCTCCGGAATGAAGAGAGGAGATTCACAGCACAGCACAGCTAATGTAGACCACATCTGTAGGAAATAAATAACCAGGATGCCAACCTGAGCTGGCTAGGCTTGCTAAAAAGATCAAACACGGATGTAAGCAGCTCTTTTCTGGAGCAGGCATCATTTCAGTTGTTGAAATATTCATGCGCCAATAGGAGCTGTGGTATCAATGTCTGTCCCTGATACAAACAAACCTGAGCTCAAAGCATGACAATCTGTGTTGCACAGAGAGGAATCACAATTAAAAGCATTTCCCAAGCCTCCATTTCTGCATGCACACATCTGACAGCTTTTCTGGTGACACATCAAGAGCATCCCAAATCCAAGTCCACAATCATTAAAAACAGTCTTAGCGAATGCCCAGGATTTTAACCGTGTGCCTTCAGTTTTTCCCTCTCAGGTTTACCATGCACCAGCAGCCCTGTGGTTCATCTGGGGAATGGCTGGATGCACCTGATAAATATGAGCTGGCATCTGGGCACTGCAGGTTGAATCAAGACTCTCTGCAGGGAAGCGCCTAGAAAATTTCTGATCTGGAGGATTTTCTCCTTCACAATAGGGAACAGAGAAAGAAGAGACAGAAAATGAAAAACATTAGGCCTTTCAGTCCCCTCGAGAGACACAGAGAAGTACTTTCCAGTGCCCTTTCTAAATAAAGGAAACTAATTTTTTGATGCCGGCAAATGGACAGAGACTGGTGGGGGGGGAGGGGGCACAGCTGCTGCCCCTTCAACAGCACTGTGTGGAGAAATGAGCCCACTCAGGTGACACAGCAAGAACATGTTTTAGTACTCCCCTCGTCACACGCACCCAACTGTGCATACATCCTGCAGAGCAACACCGAGCCTGCTAAGGTGCCAGAGCATTTTCAACACTTGAGGATTAGAAAGGAAATGAGAATGGCCCGGCTCTGGAGTCTGTGCTGTACTGCAATGTCGAAATGGCAGTTTGTTTCAGGCTTATGGGGATCTATGGCTGGACAAAAATGACATTGCAGTACCTTGAGTTGTGGCAAAGCCAAGCACATGCATGAGCAGCAAGCTGGACCACAGCACAGAGCTCACTGGTCCATGTGCCAGGCGTCACTCTCAGAAGTCAAGGGGTCACAACCGAATCTTTGTTTCCGTTCCCTGAGAAAGCACACTTTTGCCATTGGGACAATAAAGAAACATGAAACTACCCAAAGATTCCTTGAGCATGTTTCGGATCCAAATTGCCTTCATTTGCTTCTGACGGCAATAAAACAGTACACGTGACCAGAGCAGAGCAAAGGATGTGTATCCAACCTTAACTTTGCCGTTTCCCACCTTTACGAGCCTTACAGTGCTGTAGCAGAGCACCTGTACCACACCAAGCCCCAAACCCAGCATGAGGAGGCACTGAAAACTATTCCAACTGTGGAACTGGCAGCAAAGACTCCAGGGCAGAGACGTGCTTCGCTCTGCATCACTCAAGACTCAGTCACATCTGTCGGTACACTACTAGACAAGCAACTGACAACAAAACTAACACCAGGAAATGAGCACACTGAATATCTAACAACACTATTTTACCCTTGAATACTTAATGCACACAGTCATAATGATAAGCCTTCAGAGCAAAACAAAGCAACATTCATGGCAGAGATGTCCCAACTGAGCAGGACATGCCCCTGTTTAAGAGGGACGTGATTTCCAAGTCTGCCTCTGGAAGGGATTATACAAGACTGGACATTGGGGTACCTGGAGGTACGCCTAGCCCAGTACTCCAAGAGCCAGACTTGCAGGTAGGGCTGGTGCCATATGCTGACAGAAAGATCCTCCCAATCCAGGAGCCACTGACCTGGAGCGCTTGTAGGCTTGCCTGTCCCCTGCCCAAGTCTTCCAGGGGTCAAGAGCTCCAGAAAGTGGGGACACGAGACTGCATCAACAACATCACAGCTTCCTGGATGCCTGTCAGTGGGACTGACAGAGCAGATGCAATGGTGCTTGCCGAGAGCAAAGTGCACCCACCTGCCACACCCCACACCGCCTGAAGCAGTGAGTGCCACCTTGCAGTCCAATTCCCTGCCTCAGAAAACCCAGGAAGCCAATTCATGAACAGTGCACTGTCAGAGCTAAGCTGGAGCAGTGCAACTCAACACGCAAAATGAAAAGTCCTTTGGCTGTCTCCAACAAAGCACAGTGATACACTTGCTTTTCACTGCATACAAGCCACAGCTACTTATGTTCACCTGGAAACAATCTCCAGAACTCCAAGCACTGAGACTATTCACTAGCAAACAACAGATATTTTTGTCATATTTTTCCATTATAAAATTACTGCTAGGAGCAGGAGACAACCAGTGACAGCAGGTCTGAGATAAGACATTCACATCAGTGTGTCTACCTGCGCTGACCTGGGCCCAGTGAAACCTACCAATTACCACTCGGCCTAATGCCATTCTTCAAGTAACACGAAAATCAAAGCCAACATAAAAGAAGATACGCAAGCTCAACTGTTTGTGTCTGAAAGGTAAAAGGCAAAATAGAGCTGCAGGGAGAAAATGCCAGCTAAACACAAAATAGCACTGGCGAGCGAAAAGGTTCATTTCTGAAAGGTGAAAGTTAATTCATGTTGCTCTCCCTTTCTACTGCTGCCCTCCCCATCAAGTTCCTGGGAGGAAAGCTTCAAGCACCTTTGGCATGAGCTAAGGATGGTTATGAAAGAGGAAGATCACAGTGGGCTTCTGCCTGCCCACTGTGTAGCACAGCAAGGAACAGAAATCAGTACTCAAACCAGAGAGGCACAAAGTGACAGCGCTGTTAATGTCCCAAAGTCACAGGGAGTCCAACCAGAGCGGCAGCGGAAGCCAAATCTGGCAACATCCCCCCTGCGACCAGTTCTGTGCAGACATGGCTAAAATGAAGGAGGAGTTGTAGGCAGATCTGAAAGACCTTCAGATTCCCAGCTGGTTTTGATCCCAGAACACTGGCAGCTCCAGGGACGCTCGGATCCACAGTCACAATTAAAGTATTAAAAGAAAAAGAGAAGAAAGCTTCAGGCGAAGGGAACAGGAAGTGAAAATGGGACTATCCCCACAAACCAGCACTCTTCTAGGAGCAAATGCTGCCAGGCCAGAAGATGGCTTAACACAAGAGCTGGGTTTGTTATGGCCAACAACATGTTGCGGAGCTGAATGCGTCTCACCTATCCCTGTAACAGTATGTACAAAACCTGCAAAGAAATACGGGGGGTTGGAGGAAGACAACCTCTTGTGCCCAATTTTCTTTTTCCAGACCGGCTCAAGACACACAGGACAATCTGGACTCCAACTTCCACACGTTTTCTGAGTTTTGGTCAGATCTTTACAGAGAAATTGCCCGGTCAACAGTCTACCAGGAAAGGTGACGTTCTCCTCCCTGTAGTCAGCAGCAAAATGCTCACGAGCTTCTGGGGAACCCTCCTACATAGTCTCGCTGGGCTTGTTGGTTTAGAGGGCACAAAGCCCCCATTAGTCCCTACAAAAAGCCAGCATGCTTGTGCTAAAGCCCTGAGGTGAACAAGGCCCAAGCCCAGGGCCTGAGACAACCAAAGCAGCTCACCCTGGATATTGCCTCCTGCAGCACTGCTGCCACAGCTGCCTCCCAAACTGTTGCTGCTGCAAGCAGTGGCCCATGAGGCCTGAAACTTAATCCTGTAACAGGAGCTCAGGCTCACAGGAGCTACTGAGACTTACTTTTAGTTATCCAGAGTTGCTCAGTGAAGAAATGCCATCCATGCAGATCTTGGTTCAGAATATAACCTCCACTGCAGCCCAGAGGCAGCTGCTTGCAGCCCCCCACCTATGAAGCCAGCCAGCCAGCCCCCAGCCCTAGCCCCCTGCACCGTGCCTGCCACCAGCTTCTCTGCCCAGTTCCAAGCTCAAGGAATGCAGCTCCAACCCATGCAGCTCCATACAGCCACAAACATCACCCTTCCTCACCAGCCTATGCTCACGGCAGAAAACTCGGCTCAGGTCAATCCCTCCCCTCCATGCGCATAACCTGCCACGGCAACCTTCGCTCCCTGGCCTCGAACAACCCACCAGTCCATGTCTCAGACCTACATCCCATGACCCTCGACCCCTGATTCACTCCGTATTCTGCTCACATCGTTGGGTAACCTGTGACTGGAAGCCCGAGGCTCCTCTGCAGCCATGTGCCACACTTCCACTTCCTTCGGCACAGCGTCCTCCTCCCGGGCGGCTCCGGAGCTGTGCCCGAGCCCCCTCCTCCCCGCCTGACAGCCACAGAGAAGGTGGATTCACACGAGAGGAGCCGGGGAAGTCGGTCTCATCACCCCTCCGGCCGCAGCGTCCTCCTCCCTCTCTCCCCCTCGGGCAGGCAGACAGCAGCCTGGCTCCGGCCCTCCCAACAGCCCGTCCTCCTCCCCCTCCTCCTCGCTCCGAGGCGGTCCATGTCAGCCCGAGAGTCGCTCAGCAAAGCCCATATTGATCTCCGGCCTCCAGGTTCCCTGTGCAGGCATCCCCGACCGTGCCCAGAAAGACAAGAGAGAGCAGCGTCCCCTCTCAGGCAGCCCGGCGCGGGGTCGGATCCGGGCAGGTGGGGCATCAGAGGCACGGAGCCTTTAAGGGGGTTTGCCAAACTCTCCACACAGGCACCCAGGCCGTTCACTCCTGACACACGCTGTGCCCACCCCGCAAACGGAACGGCGCGGGGAAAGGCAAAATCCAGCCCCTCAACACCCCTCAGGGCTGCAGGCCCCCAAACGACCCCGCTCTTCCCAGCCCAGGCCCGCCATCTCTTTCAAATGTTGCTCGCTTTGAAGCCATGGCTTCGTCTGCCTGAATTCCCTCAGCCTTCCACATTAAATACCTCGCCGTATTTAAAACAAGGCTCGTTTTCTGGCATCGGCGAAAAATGGATCTGAAAACTGCCTCAATGACCAGGAAAAGGGGCCACTCGTGCCGACTGCATCCCCCCGCCGGAGGAGGGAAGCCTGGAGCGGCCAGACATCACGCTGGAGCACTTCCTCGGCTGGCTGGTGTACAAGTCTGGGACAAAGGGACAACCCAGCACAGGGACCAGCTCCAGTGTGGCATCAGGCACCACCATGCATGCACACAGGGAGAGACCACCCTTCCCTGAACGGATTTCGGGAAAACTTGGCAGGTGCTCCTGAACGGGTCAATCGGATGCGCGTTGCCAATAACGAGTATTTTAAAAAAAAAAAAAAAAAAAAAAAAAAAAAAAAAAAAAAAAAGAAGGAAAAGGCGGAGTTATTTATAGCCCAGAATTTCTCACTCCTCTGCAGAAGCGCAGCCCAGAGGCGGCATTGTTGGGAGATGGGGAACACACGCACCGCGGCCGCGTCCATGGCCGGTGCCGGCGCTGACACAACTTCAGCCGCGGCTCTGTGGCTCGGGGAATCCTTCCCGCAGGACACCGGGCTCCGGCCACCGCCGACTGCCCGGCAACACAGGTGTCACTGACGGCAGCGGCACCCCGGAGACGCAGAGACAACCCCGGCATCGGCGCACCCCGGCCCTGCCCGCGGCATCATCCTCCCATCGTCGGGAGGAGACGGGGTGC
>VZTA01011696.1:0-25559 GCA_013398855.1 Mohoua ochrocephala
TTTTTAACCTCCAGTGAAGGCATTACTTGATTTTCTGAACACAATAAACCTTTTCATGTGTGTAGGATGGAGTGGGCATGGGGATATTCTGTTGCTTCATCTCACTCTGTAGTTCCTTCTCGCTTTTCCTTCTGCATCTTTGAACTCTAGGACTATGTATGAGACATTTAGAATTAGGAAGGTTAGCCTATTAAACTAACTTTCTTTCTTTCCTTCTCTCTTTCTTTCTTCCTTTTTTTCTCATATGCCTTGCCCTTCTATCACTGCCAATTTCAACATGCAGTTTTTCTCACAATGATGCCTTGTGCCTTGTAAGGCACAATTAAGTACCTTAAGATAAGGGAAAAAAAGTCATTTATGTTGAGAGTATAACAGTTGAAAGAAACAAGCAGTGAGATAACAGACTAGTTTGCTCTCCGACCTGGTGAAAGAGATAACTGAGCTGTGGCCATCTAATTTACAGGAGAAGAATTTAGGGCTGGTTAGTGAGAACAGAGGGCATTAATTAAAAATTGCTGCTTATAGCAGTAGCTGTCAGTTATCTAAACACTTAAAGAGAATAATCAGTATTGTATGATTATCAGATGCTATATTCAGTTCTAAGCTATTTCAGCATTTAAAAAAAAAAAAAATCTGTACCGAACAGAAAAAGTTGAAGTTCTCTGTCTCAACTATTGTCTCATAAGCCATAGAAGCTTAGGTTGAAAAGAAGCTCTGGGCATCCAGTGGTCCTACCCCATACCCTGCTCAGAGCAAGGGACTACTTTGAAATTACACTGAATTTCAAAGTCAGATAATATTGTTCAGCATCATATAAAGCCAACTGTTAATATCTCCATGGGTAAAGATTACATAAACTCACTGAGCAACTCATTCAAATACTTGATCACTCTTATGCTAAAATTATTATTTTTAATTTCTGAGTGGAATTTGCCTTGTTCCAGCTCATAGTCGTTGCCTCATGAGCTTTCATTGTGAACTTCTAAGAAAAATCTGGATCCATCTTCTCTATATCACACCTTATGGCAGTCAAAGGGTACTTTGTCAGAATTCTAAAGTCTCTTGTGATGTGCTGAGGGTCTTCCTTGGTGGTATTGTTGGTGTCACATAGACAATATAGAGTATCAGTTTGAAAAACAGATAAATCTTGGCAATGCCTCTGCAAGCATTTTGCACCTGAACTCCTGGCATGCAATAAACCTCCTAAGACAGGTAATATGGTTGACAGCTGGATGTCTCGCTCCACCGTCTTCCATTGTTTCCTGTGCATGATGACAGGTGGATCAGGCTCAAGCAGCTCTGATTTTCCCTGATGAAATTTGCTCCTTTTCAGCTGTTCCCAGCAGCCTAGACCTACTTTGTTAATGCGCACCTGGAAGTGAAGAAGGAGCCTGACTCCTCATGCCAATTTCGGGGTCATTCATCCCAAAATGTTTGAGTGCAGCCTCTAACTATTCTTTCCTGTGTACAATATGTTTTTCAGGGTTTTTTTCCTCTCCAAGGCCCACTCCAAAGAATCTTTTTAATTTTCTGTTTTCTCTTTCTTATGTTAGCAGTGCCTGCTTGCTTACAATCACTGTTCCATCACCCAATGGCTTAGGGCCTAGGCAGAGGCATATCCCTCGTGGAGCTACTTCTGGGACTCCAGCTGGCACTTGGGAGTGAGCAATGTGAAACATCATCACTTTCCCGTGGTGATAAGGCAGACCAGAGGTCCCATGACCCTGGAGGCCCTTTCAGCTCTTAGAGCTCACATCCCCTCTTAACCCTACTACCAAATCACTCTACCATTCTCATGGCTGCTGCTGCTCAACGAGAAGTGTTCAGGCACCTCCCATCATGGCTTCTAGGGAACCCATCTTTCTCCAGCTCGAAAACAGATGAAATGAGTCAAAGGTATACTGACTTTTTCATGAGGAAATAGCAGAGGCATGTCTTCCTTTTCTGTCTTCAACAAATACAAGTTACTATTTCTCACTTGCTATTATAGAAACATGCTAGTCAGCTCAATCTTTTGAATTTTAAATCCCTTAAAATTAATAATCTCATCTTTGCTCTAATGCCAGCAAACTTCATGACTCTGTAAAATAAAAGTGTATAGGCCAACCAGACAATGTGGCTGAAGTCTCATCTCAACTATCCAAATACCTCCAGAATAAACTGAACGTTAGGTATTCACAGTTCTCACTCAATTCTTATATTTATCCATTAAAAATAATGATTAAACAAAAGATTCTTGGCCTATTTCTTGCAGGCTGTGTTGCACAATCCCCTCTGCATTTATCTTTTATATTTCCCTTGCACATCAGGCAATCATTTTCTCCCTTATACCCCTCGGAGCATCATGAGTAGTTTCCATAAGAATTGCATTTCCCACCTTTATCTTAGCGAGTTATCTTTTTATCTATATTAATACTGTATTTTAAAATAACTTAGTGTCCTAACTGGGGTGAGGGTTTCTCCTGTGCTGAGATTCAGAAAGCAGTAGGAAAGAAGTAGAATGCAATAAAGCAGTTCTTACCTCTTTGGACTTTTCCCCTGGCCAGACACACTCTTGCTTGGCAGCTCTCATGAACAGGACAATCATACAGAAAGCAACTGCTACGTGGTTCTTTTGCAAGGCTGCATTGGCTCACTCAGAGCACACAGTGACAAAGATGCTTTACCAGGTATGAACTCCTCTGGACTATGTGAGCAGCAGATTTGAGAAACACGTTTCATTCTTTTATCTAAAATCATTAATTTTAACGATTTTAAATTTAATTTTAATTTTAATAATTAATTTTATTATTCACCTTTAGAATGCGGAAACATTGGCAGGAATCCTCACATGTCTCTGCACTGGTGTACTTAATTTAAGAATTCTAAAGGATATTCTAAATTTCAAGTCAAAGAAATAAGCAGAAATGGGTTCATTATCAAATACATATGTATGTGTATATATGCATATATGCACACACAGACATAAGGCCAGACACAAAGTATGCACTCCATAAGGTATACATCATGTTGATAAATTTAAATTTATGTTTTGAAAGTGCTTGTGAAATTTATATTTCAATACACTCTGCCATAAAGTCATTTACACACAGAAAATCAGACGTCTGCATGTTATGTTGTTTTACATCTCCTGTTCAAAGACATGTTTTAATTATATTTTGCATATTTTTTTAAAAATCATTATTCTGTATTCATCATTGTCAGAAGATATATCAGAAATGCTGTAGCATTTAATGAGTCAACATTTTCTGTACATATCTCCACTGATATATGGGGTTTTCTTTGCATTTTAACAGTAATTGTGTTATTGTCTGAAGTATTTTTATCATTATGTCCGAATGCAAGACTGATGTATCTGATGCAAGTTGACAAATATTGTTTGCATCTCAGAAATCGGTATTAAATGTGTTTCAACAGTTTGTTTTGATGAACATGGAAACAGTCCATTGTAAAATAGTACATTGTCACGATTAAGTGCCAAAACAAATCCTATCCTCAGCATATGGTTACATTTTAAAAATCAGCAGAGCTAAACAGAGGAAACTCTTGTTATTAATGAAAAATGTCTGAGTTTTCATGGACCATTCCTAAATTTTCCCTGGTTTCCAAAACATCTGAAGAATCTCTTGCAATGTAAAATAACAATAACAATCACAACAGAAAGCAGAAAGGTGTAGTTATAAGATGCGGTTTCAAGTTTCAGAGTTCTTTGTCTTACAACCAGGCACACAAATCAGTTCTGCTCAAGACTTCACAGAGTATTTTGATCTATTTTTTTCCCCATATATTTTGTTTGTCCAGTTCTGGTAGACATGAGTGATGTTTTGCGTTCTTGCCTAAATACAGCAGGGATCGGTTTCTAACGGTTACTTTTACCATCTACCGTATTAATATAACACAGAATTTTGTTATATTCAGTAGCTGGAAAACTGTTACCTGTCTGAATTTTTTTTTCTACTCAAGGTTGATCAAAGGATAAAGAAAGGTCTCTTTCATCTAGAGTTACGCCCAATAATTTAAACTCATGGATTTAACTATCTACTTTGTATTCAGGGAGTAGGGATAAATATCTCTGAATACTTCACTGTATAGGATTTTTAAATTGCATTGTGAGTGTGTTATGTACTGTTCACTTCTTTTTTATTTTTACAGTATGTTGCATCAGTACCTCAGGTATTTGTTGTTCTGGCCATAGTTCCTACAAGATAGTGGTCCTCCTTCCCAGCATTAGGCAGGATTATTCAGCACCCTGGGAGTTCCCAGAACACCAATTATCTTGAATTTCTAAACACTTCACCTGACACCAATCTGTTATACAGCGAACATAATTTCATCTTCTTTTATAAAACTAGAAGTTAAAATTGCAACTCTTTCCCTACTAGACTTTTTCTAGTTTTACTCTTTAATTTGTTCATTTAATTCCTAAGTGACATACTGTATTATGTCAAGCAAGTCACATCACAGTTTGTTACATCACATTACAATAGTTAATGCATTTTGGCAGGTGTAACCCTTTGGGCCCATCAGTCACTGAATTATGTTCTTTATAAACTTCTTTATCATTCTGTGCATGGTATGCCTCTTCTTGTAATGAATGCAAAACGATGTGTGGCCAACAAGTAAGCACACTGAAAAAAGGACAAACAGGAAGTGACTGAGAAACTTTTGGAATAATTGAAGAGGTTTTTCTGAAGGAGAATGCATTTCCACAATACAATTGTTAAAATTTTGATAGCTCCCGTGATTATTGTTTTCTATTATATTTCAAACACTCATTTGAATGATCAAATTGTATTTGGAACAATTTAGATTTAACATATTGGCATTGAATATTTCAAGTGAAATTTTTAAATGGAAGCATGGCTTCAGAGATAGAGGGAATCAAAGTCAGAGCCATTGTATTCTTCCACTTAAGTGTTAAAGGTGATGCATAAAAATAAACAATCTTTCTTCACAAATGTACTGAGAAGACACAGTTGTTTATAAATGATAGCCATCAAGATTGAGATTTTAACTGTCACCCGCCACTCAAAACAAATAATTAAATACTTCCTCAGAATTTCAATGCCCATATAAAAGGTTTTGTTATATTTCAGAATTTCTAAGGAGCAGGAAGAAAGTTAAAATTATGTTAGCACCTTAAAGATGGGTGGTAGTGGTCAGAACCACATTAATAGAATGACTGACAGCAGCGGGTTGACCCCATCCAGCAACTGCGCACTCACCAACTACTTGATCACTCTTGCTCAAGCAGGATGGTGGAGAGAATTGTAAGGGCAAAAGGAAGAAATCCTTCTGGATCGAGATGCAATTTAATAAATGAAGGGTAAAAAAAGTTTAAAAATTGCTACAAAGGTCATCCTTCACCACTTCCCTCTAGCAGACTGGTTTCCAGCCAATCCCCAAACATAGACTTGGGGAAAATTACAACCCTGCCTAGTTCTGTAGCTGAGAATGATGTCATATTGCATGGAATATCTCTTTAGTCATTTCAGATCAGCTGTCCTCTCTGTAGCCTCTCCAAATCTTTTGTCTGCTCCCAGCCTATTCATGTGCAGAGGCAAAGTGAGAAATAGCAAAGGTCTTGATGCTGTGCAAGCACTGTTTAGCAACAGTGGTGTTATTAGCATCGATCTAATAGCCATCACCAAATTGGCTTCTGTGAAGAAAATTATCTCTCTTCCAACCAGTTCCAGCACATTGATACAGCATTCAATCAGTATGAAATAATAAAGCATATTCTCATCAATATGGTCCTATCATCTAAAAAAGTGCCTCAGGAGACAACACACATATTTCTCATAAAAACATCAGGTACCCTCAGTTTGAAGTAGGGGTAACTAAAGAAGGACACTGATAAAGAAAACAACATATTTTTAATATATTCAGATAAATCACAAAATAGGGACCAAGAATATTAATAATGTGCAATGAATCCACAGCAGATTAACGGCCCAAAAGTGAGGAAAGAATTTGAGAATTATAATCAGTGGGACTTAAATAATCTTTCTCTATTAAAACAGGTAAAAATGAAGTAAGCAAATATTTTGTATGGTCGTTGATATGGATTCCCACAGTCCAGGAAACAGATGGATTCACTTGAGTAGGTTTAAAGAAGACATATTGGATACTTAATCAAAAGACTGAAATGTTCATCCTTTTTTACCTGATTATAGAGAAGGTATAGGGAAGTTCTAACTGGATTAGAGCTGCCTGCAACATTCCAAGTAACTGTGTGGGTATAAGGGCTGAATAACTGAACTTGCACCAAATGTCAAAATTGCAGTTTTATGTTATTAACATCTTGAAATTTTAAGTGAATCTCGATTTTAAAATAATCTACAGAGAAATGCAAATGGACATAATTTTCACCAATCCAGACCTGGTTTGGGATCAAAATGCTCATTAAAGAATCTTAGAGTAGGATTTGCAAGACTGTAAGCAAATATTTGTATTCACTATGACATACTAACGCAGGCAGAATAATACGGAGACTATGCCAAAATCCTTGTTGGATGCAGTCCGGAGCCATATACTACAGTACAACATCTTATAAATTTTGCATGTGTCTGGGGAGCAAATATTTGGCTAGCCCTATGCTCTGCAGTAGAAAATGGCTATTAATTTTCATACCACATTGTTTTTCTAGATACTGCAATTAACCTTTCCTATTTTTGAAAGTTTTTCTTCCACAGTAAATGATGCAGTGCAAGATGATTGGCTCCAATTGATACAGTATATCTGTTTGCAATCTGTCAGCTGCAAATATATATGTAAAGTAGCGCATTTGTGTACAATATGGGTTGGTGGACACCTGGAAGCCAGAGAAGTTTAACTCACAACAGTTCACGTCTTCACCCCTGATCTTGTATTAGTCGGGGCTACAAATTTCACCAAGCTAAGCTTTACAGTTCAATGTAGCCAAGAGTTTTTAGAAGTGAAGGAAGCAAAAGGTCAAACAGCTTCCAGAGAATTTTTTGGTTTTTTGTTTTTTTGAATGCAACCCTCTGGATCGGCTGAAAAATTATGAAATGAATCTGCTAATTTATGTCAGGGTACTGTCTATAAGCAGTCTATAAGAAACTTGACTGTCTGTCCAACTTGGTTTTGAAATGTTTTTAATACAAAAAATTGAACATTTCTCTTGATATCTCACTTTCCTTTTCTTCTTATATTTACAGTTAAGTATCTTTATACAGATATTTCCAATAGCTCTTCCTAACCTCATACTAGAGATTAAAAGTGGGGAAAGGCAAATTCATTATATTTTACTTGAATAAAACTTTGACCAAATTACTTGAAATATAAATCTTCCATATTGATTTGACTTATTTTGATACTCACATAGCTCTGTGCAAATGAATTGACTGTACAATTACTCTAATGCTAACGCACTAAGTTTTCTCTTTTCACCTTAGCTCTTCCACTGATTGTCTAAAAAATGTTTTTTAATCTTCAACTGTTTTTGACTCTCTTTGAAGAGTACCTTTCTCTACCATGCTCATGAAGAAATAATATACTGCCACATTTGATCCATTTTCTTTTTGAAGTCAGAGAAATCACTTCACTTGTTCATATCTACCTACATCCGTAGCCATTATCTGTTATCAAAAAAAGAAAAAATGTAGTAGCTGAAGGAGTAGGGAAAAAAGTCAATTCAAATAAAATCTAGACATGGACTACACAAATAGTACAATAAAATGTAATAAATGAGGAGCTCTAATAGTTACACAACTGAAAATCTGGAGATTTCAGTGACTGCTGCAAACCTTCTCTATCATAATATCAGAACTGAGATTAAAACCCTTTTTAGGTGAATGTTCAAACAACAGCTATCACCAAAGCAGTTATATCAGATATAGTCTAATCCAGTTCTCAGAAATTTATATAAGTGAAGAGAAAAACCAAGATGTAATTTGAAATCAATGCAAAGATGTCTTTTCAACAGAGAATCTCACAAAAAAATTTCTTCCTCTAATAATCTCATTTAGTACTAATAGCCTTCTAAAAATATTAAAACAGAAACATCCACTCTTTTGCAGGTTTCATTTTAAATACTTATTCTAAAACTAAAAAATACACCCAAATATTTGTTTTACTATTTTGGAAATATGGCCTACTCTACTACAATTTTAATTCAGGTGTGATAAAAATTGTACTCAAAACCTGAGGTTACCTCTACTGGTTGTGGACACGTAACCTCCAATAAAGCTATTGTGGGTATGGACTGTATTCCCCTGAAACTGAACATTTATCTGCATGTCTTTAGGATGTTAGGTTAATGCTTATGGTGTAACTTAGCATCTTCATTATAATTTTCCTCCTGGTGGATAACCACTGTTTTTAATGGTGCCCATCTTTTTGAGAGTGGACAGCATAAGGGAATATTTACTACATTATGTTGGAAGAAGCAACAATGCTTTCATGGTAGAGTCCGTAGAGAAAATCAAGGGAAAACATGTCTGAGTGACAAGGCTGAGAAGCAGAGCACAGTGAACATGTAAACTTTCTAATTTTTCCCCTTTGTCCTCAGCTTGCTTAATCTACTAGGACATACTGCTACTAAACACATCTACCACAATCATAATCACACGATCACAATCAAATAACATCCCAAGCAGAAAAAGAACTACTTTTCTCAGTGATGTTCATCCCCCTGATGTATTCCACAGACAGAACGCACTTTTCTAATATTGTCTGGTTCTCAAATCGAGGACTTAATGTAACTGACCTAGAGGGCTATCCGTATGTCCAGTGAAACCAATAATCTTTAAGAATAAGGTCCTCCATAATTTTCTCATGTCCTTTTACTTTAAACTTTGGTTATAATTCTGGATATTCAATGGAACAAGGGTCTTCTATTGCTATAATTAAGATAGTATTTCTTTCCACAGATTCTAGACAGAACTCTCCAGATATTACTGTAGTATAGATAAAAATAAAATAAAGCACTGAGATAAAAACTCAAAGAAACATTAGCACTTTGCACTTCTATGTAGTTAGTCTTTTAATACTCGGTCATTACATATCTTAAATTAACTTACAATTCCATAAGTTCATTTAACATTAAGAACTTGATTTTGCAGGGTTTTATGCATAACTCGGCAATGTTATTGACAAAAAGACTCCAAGACTAAAATAACTTACTTTCAGAAATTCACAAGCTTTGTACAATGCATCAGATTCAGGAATTTACCCAAGTTCATCTCTAATTAAAACACAGATATCAGCCAGTGAAGGTATTCGATACATGACTTCCTCTGTACTTTTGAAATATTTAAGTAGCACTTGAGATCTGTAGTTCTAACTTTGTGGATGGTCGCTTTTAGAGTATCTTACCAATGGGCAGAAATGCCAGTATGCCAATGGCTAGTTCTTAGAGCCAGTTATAGCAACTACTTTCTAGGCGTCCTTACTTCCTAAAGAGCAGGAAAAAGCCACTCAACATCCGTATTTGATATAAACAAGAAGAAGGAGGCTACAAAGAGAGAAAAACAATAACACCTTATCTGTGATGTTTATATCAAATTACACGAGGAATAAATAAATGAGGATGATATTATGCATCTGGAAATAAAATTATACGCTAAACTAATATTTCACTTTATTAAGGCTCCTTAAACTTAAGTATTTTCAAAATTTAAGCAAGAAAACCTCAAACTGTTTAAGATTTGCAGAACTTAGTTCTGTCCCTTTTGCTGGAAATATTCAAAGTATCTTGCTTGCCTTGAAAGATTTGCGTACTGAAAGTCAAATGTCAAACAGGGTACCTGTAAAACATGTGATTTAGCAAACATCTGAAAAATGTATTCTGAAAATAACCTAACCAATGTTTCAGTGGTTTTCAAACTTTTCAAGGTATGTGTGAAACACTTGAAAATGGCTGAATTCATCTCCAGAGTGGCATCAATGAAAGGACTGTGTTACTTTAAACTTTATTGGAAAACACAATTTAGGTTAAGAATCTTGAACAGTAAATACGTGTCTGCTGTTACGCAGAAGACAGCAATCAACAATAGTGCATCTGAATTTTCTGTAAAAATCAAATATTAATCTATTCCTCGCGCTACACATTCGTGTTCTCATGTTTTATTAAGTTAAATAATGACATTTTTCTCACAGAAATTGCTCCCACAACAATACTAAGTTACAGAATTTATTGTCTCAAAACATAGTGGTATATACTAACATACTGTATCTTTTGCTCACATTCTGAATGTCAAGAATAACCTATTTTGTTGTTATTATTCATTAAATTTTTCAATTTATTTCAAGTGTGATTCTGTTGCACTGTTGATGGTCAAATTTTGAAAAGAACAAAAATAGGTAAAAATGGAGCAACGTAAGAATTGAAAACTCTTTACCTAAACTTTGGCCATGTTTTCTTTACAGGTAGAGCACATTTTCTCTGGTCAAAGTCATATTTCAGCAATAATGTCCCCAGGTAGCCACCTTCCTTTCCAATGTCTGCTGATTCTTTTATCCTGGGAAAAACTGCTCATGACACTCGTATTTGTGGATCGATATAAAATGCTGTGAAGCTGATGACTTCAGTTATTTTTTTACATTGTGGCTCCCATTGAGTGAGTAATGAGAATGGCAGAGCAAGAAGGTGAAAATAACCGAGACTGGATTTTTCAGAGTAGTTCTTCTGTAGGCCAGAATTACAAATGGGAGACTTTCAGAAGAGTGACTTCCATAAACTTTGGGTAAACAAATGACCAGAACAGCAGCTCTTCTCCCACACTTAGTTTACCTCTCTTCCAGAGTTCATTCTTTCTGGTTTTCCTCTTGAAGCGGTATTATTACCTTTCAATTCTTTGCCGTGCATTTCTGTTTCTTTAAATTTAATAGTTTTCATTCTGTAAATCTGTTTCCTCAAAATGCATCTTTCTTTGCAGACTCCTCCAGGGTCCTCTGTTTAGTCATGCTTTTTTCTCTTCTACCCTCTTATTTTCGCTGTTGCTTTTTTGTCTGTCTCCACTCACTCCCTTCTCTGGTATTACATGCTCTGTGATTCCCTTTTGGTGTTGTTATCTCGGTTTTACCATTTGGTCTCGGTCCACCTCTGACAAAGACTCGAAATACAGAGCAGGCTCCTCGCTTAATATTCAGAAAACGGAAAGAAATATCTTCATGCTGGCAAAACTCAAAACAAGCAGCTGAAAAGTTCTCTGCTGTCTCACATCTCCTCTTTTGAACACACCAAAAAAGGGCTTTATAGCCCTATAATTAAACTAGAATTTTGAAAAATAATTTGAAATATATTAATTTTATTCTTCACATTAAACACTCTTGCAATGTTACAGATAGTTTCTCCAACATTTTTAAATTTCATTGATAATGCAGTTTACTACAATACATTGTAAGAATGAATCAAACCAAAAGTTTGTTCCCACACTGACTGACTCCAATGCTGAGTTCATTGTCATTCTCCAGCAGAGAATGACAACCCTCCTTGCTTTCTGCTCTTCATGGTTATGGTATATGGGCTGCGGTCAAGAGATTCATATTTCTCAACTGTTTTCCCTTAACTCTGCATCCTTCCACCAAAGCAGACAGAAAAACAGAAATCTCCCCCAGCTGCTGTCACTGCACCACCATTATCTCTCCATGACTTTCGCTGCTGCAGACATCACTGTCAGTGCCAGGCACGTGGAAACAGAACTGTCACACACATGGGAGCAAGCAGCTCTGGGGACATGGCTGCTTGTGATCTGCTCACCCCCACACCTTTTTCTGGTTGAGCAATTGCCACCCATGGTAGTTATGATGGCAGCCGTTGTTTTATAGATAACAACACAACGAATCTTGCTCAACAGCTAAGGGCTAGTTGAGCGTACACCAAAACTACAGATGTTATGCAAATAAAACTGCAAGACAACCATCATACTCCATAAATAGTGGACAGCCCAGCGCCTGGTGAGCTTTCCTACATGGCAGCGGCTGCATGCCAGGATCTCCCCTTGAGTAGAGACGCCTCTTCAGAACTGAGAGAATCCTTGTCACATCAGATACTCAGTAAGTGAATTGGGAATAAGTGCACTGAACCTTTGAAACCTTAGCTAAGTGGCATAAAGGACTGATTGTGCACACATAATCCTTTAGACATAAACCAAGGCCAGGACTAAGTCTGGATCCAGCCACACCTACACTCTCATTGGAAAGTTTAGAAAGCAAGGAGGTCCTTTCTGAATCTCATGACTGAACAGGAAGATCTCCCTGGCAGTTTTGCTGCCCTGTCCTCTATGCAGTAAATAACCAAATGTACTTTGCCACTGAATCTCCTTAAATCACTGTCACATTTACTATCAAACTTTGTTAACTCATTTACTAGCAGTAAACATATTTCTACTTCTCTCTGATAAGTGAAGCACTTCACTCCACCTATGACACTGGTCCCAGTATCCCACCAGTGAAACTTTAGCGTCCATCACTTGAAGACAGGGGGAGACTATGGAGAAACATGGGGAGTCTGCTGTCACTTGTTATTCTTTCATATGAACATCTGCCTAGCAATTCTTATTAGTTGAGTAGAAAGAGTTCCTTCCCACAGAACTAATTTTATGGTCTATAATAGTTCAAAGTTTTTTTAAGGCATAGTCTTTTCATTTTTGAAAATGTGTATTGTTACCAAGGAAAGTAATGGTGTTATTTGCTTAACTAATTATAAGACTCTATTCTAAACTGTATTGGATTTACATGGCAAAGTTTTGGTAGTGTGAGGGCTGCAGATCTGCATTCTGTGAGAAGATACCAGAAGCTGCCCCCTTGACAAAGTCAGTTCCAGCCAGGTCCAGGACATTAAAAAAATGCTGTGCAAAAAGGAGCTGGGAGAGAGGAGTGGGAATATAAAAGAGTAACATTTCTGTAGATACCAAGGTCAGTGATGGAGGCCAGAAGGTTCTCCAGGTATTGGGGGAGAGATTTCCCCTGCAGCCTGTGGCGAAGACCATGGTGCCTCAGGTTGTTCCTTTGAAGGTCCCTGGTAAAGCAGATATCCATCCTTCAGCCCATAAAGGACTGCAAAACAGAGCAGGGGGATGTGCCCCAAAGGAGGCTGCAGCCAGTGAAGAGCCCATGCTGAAGCAGGCTCCTGGTAGGAACCATAGCCCATGAAGAGGAGTCCACTAAGGAGTAAATTTTTTCTCAGGACCTGAAACCCTGAGGGGAACCCACAGTGGAGCACTCTGTTCCTGAAGGAATGCAACCCCTGGAAGGGGCCCATGCTGGAACAACTAATGAAGAACTGCACTCATGGGAAGGACACAGGTTGAAAAAGCCCAGGAAGGATTGCATCACAGAGATGGAACTCCACAGTGGAGCAGGACAAGAGCATGAGGATGAAGGAGGGCCATACGGAAAGAGTTATGAATCAACTGCAATCCCTATTCCTCATCCTCAGTGTTACTGAGGGGGAGCATGTAGAATAGTTGGGACTGAAGTGCCTGGGAAGAAGGGTGATGGGAAGATGGTTTTAGATTTGTTCTTATTTCTTTTTAGCCTACTCTGTTATTAATTGGCAATAGAGTAAATTAATTTCTAGATTAAATCAATTTCTCTTAATCAAGTCTGTTTTGCCAGTGACAGTAACTGCTGAGTGACCTCACTCACTCAGAAGCTTTTTGCTGTATTTTCTCCTACTGTCCTGTTGAGGAGGAGGCATGACAGAGCCTCGCCTGACGGCCAGCCAAAGTCAATGCACTATATAAACACATGAATTTTAAATATTTTAATAATGTGTACCCATGATCCTGTTGCAACCTACTTCCATCTTAATATTTAATATGAGAGAAATATTGTCACGGTTTTAATACAGTCTTCTTTTTGTAAGACATTTCACAGATTGTGGACAGTATAGCTCCATCTGTCAAATAACTTCAGAAAATGAAGAAAAACTTTTAACACAGCCACGTTTATAAACAAGATCACTCCCAAAGGATGAATTTGTAGCTTTGGTTTCATGTGAGCAAGTATAATTAAGATAAAACAGGAGGTGAAGCAAACAAAGGGATTTAAACTTTTGTAATGAGACAGCTAATAAAACTGTTTTCTTCCCACCTCCTTGTACAGTAATCTGTTGAGTAAAGTACATGATTTTCTTTTAGGCACTCACTGAAGAACAAAGTAAACAAGGTAGTACAAAGAAGCTTTGGAAAGATTGTAGGAGAATAACTTGCTGAAAAATTTGGTTGTGTTTTATCATGCAAGAGACAACTGCTGGTTTTCATACGTTGATAAATCTACAATCAAATACAGTATTCAGAATGTGGCTTTTTTATGATAGCACCTTATTATTTGTTAAAGGAAAATTGCTTTATTGCATGCTGTTATTTATTGTATAAAAAATGGCAAACTGAAATGTATTGAAAGAGCAGTAGTTGGGAAACTAAATGTTAAATATAAATCTGACCCTTTTAACAAGCTTCTTTTTTTTCCTTTTCAAGGTTCCATTTCAGAAGTTCAGATCAATCTAATTTCCATCCTTTAAGATAGCAATTATGATACTTAGCCAGTGTATATAATTTTTCATCTTACATCAGTAATTAATCCTACCAACATTCTGTGACAGAGTTTTAAGTTATTATTACCAACATTTTATCAGTGAAGGTAACAATTACATATACAGACAAAGCTTTATTTCATTTCTGAAGAATCTTATATTCTTTATTGCTGATTTTATGTAGCTTGTAGTACCATTCCTATGAGCAAGATAGGCATGCAACAAATGGTTACTCTTTCATTCAAATGTAAATTTTATACTGCCTGCAACATCATGAAGAATGACTCAAGCTAAGAATGTAGTGTACAATGTTTGTGTTATGCACATTTCAAACTTCCTCTAAAAGACTGAATATTTTAAAGTTTTTCAATAAATAAAAACTTATTCTTTCTTATTTCTCAGAAGTCTCAAATTTTGGAAATGCATGCTATAATACTCTGAGAGGCTAAAAAATGTCATTCTATTCCAGTGAAGGTAAATATATGAAAATTTTACTTTAGTTCTAAAATGTGGTTGAATTATATTGAAAAATTATCTGCTCTTTTGTGGGGAAAAGCTACTAAGTACAGTAAAGGGACTTGCAGGATTGCTTTTCATTCATGCTAATTACATCCTGTTTGTAGGATCAGCAGTTGCTGATTGATGAAGTGATTCTTAGATGTACATGCACATCTACTGCAAGGGTTGCAAGAGAAAAACTCTCCTGTTTGAAAGCAAATATTTTTACCAAATTTCTGCTTTTTCTAATTTGAATTTGACATGTGCTTGCACTCCGAAACATCTGCAATTTGATTTGGTTTCACTAGCAATTAACTGAGTTTATTGGAAGTAATTTTTGCTGGCAAATATGGAGTTGTTGAAAAGAGTAATGCATAATGCATAAAGAGCAAATTATCGTGTGGATGGTGCACTTTTGGAAACCATGGGACATGATGTTTAAGTGCTTTAGCTGAGAAAAGAATAGCAAACTTCTAAGCCAAGAAGTGTTAGAGCAGAAGTTTGAAGGTTGCATGACGTGCCCATGTCTTGGTTTGAGACAAATTTGGAGGAAACGTCCAAAAATGAACGGGTCCTCTAACAGTAGGCAGGTTTCAGCAGCCCCTCCCCCACCAGTTCGCAAAGAAATTTCTTGGAGGAAGGTGAAAAAAAGCTGTTTATTTAACAAGCAGGGTGCACGCAGGCACGAGAGAATTAACAATGTGAAATAATAAAACCTCTCGCTGTGGAGAAGACCTGAGTAGATTCAGAGTCCTTTCTGTAGGTGTGGCTCTGCTCCCTCTGGAGCTGGGGCGCGGCGTGGGCCCCTCCGGGCCGCGGTGTGGGGCCTCCCGGTGATGGCGTTCCAGACCGGAGCTGAACAGTTCCAGGAGAAAAAAGAAGAGGCCACAGACCCAGGAAAACTCCTTGCTTCAGCTAACGAACAAGAAGCTAGCTAAAAAGCTAAAGAATGCACCTCTCTGCCCGGCTGCAGAGCCAGGAGCCGGGGCAGAGAGCGAGCGAGTTATCGGTGTTTTTGAACACAGCATTGAAGGAATTCCACCGCCTTCCCCCACTTCTCTCGGATCTGCCTTAAAGACACAGCCCGACGATAGGGAATGCAGCATCATACGGTCACCCCAGGACAGCCCACTGCTGCTAAAAATAGCTAAAGATAATTGTTTCAAAATGACATGTGACTACAAGGTGATTATATTTGCCTCCTTTGGAGGGGGAAAAAACCACATAAACAAACAAAACAACACTGAAAACAAACAACAAATGCCACACCGAAACACAAACAACACAAACCTCAGATCTTTTCTGTTTTATCAAATTGAATCCCTAAATCTCTTGGACTTTCTTAACCTTGCTTTCATGTAACTGTCTTCATTCATAAAACTGTATGAATCATCATAATTTGTCTCATAAATATTATACCTTTTTTGTCAGAATTTAGTTAAATTAGTTATAATTTCCAAAGCACTCTGATATTAATATGAGGAGCGCCATAAAGAAAATCAGAAGAAATATATAATGGTGAACCTGCTTACTTAAAACAATACCAAGAATTATTTTCCATTCAGATGTTTCTTCTGAAAGACTTAACAATTGCTTGGATTATATTGAAATTCACTTTCAGGCCCTGAGCAATATCACAAACATACATTTTGGCCATTACTGCCATGTATTTTATGAAGCCTATGAAATTTATCTGCTATTTTTGTTCACACAAGGTCAGTCCATGTCTTTGATTCTCCCGTCACTGACCTCAGCTTTTGCTACAAGGACTACAGAGAGATTTTTAAGCTATTGTTTGAAAAAAGTAGATGGCCCTAAATCTTATGAAATGATAAAACAAAACAGCTAAAAACCCCACACAACTATTTCTATAATTGAATAAGGACACAGAAGGCAAGTCAAAGAGGTATGCATTCTGGGAGGGGAAACAAAGAAGGAAAAAAAAAAGCTAAAATCTCAACTTATCTTCAGAGCTGCTCCCATTTTCCTTCCAGCTTGTTTTCATCATGTTTTTCTTCCCCTTAGAAGTTTCATTTATTCAGAATGCAAATAGATAGTGTCAAGTGATAAAGATGACCTATCTACTGGTGAGTGTAAAGTGCCTAAAATATTATCATTGATACGAGTGTTGTTTAGATTGAACAGCCATACAGTAATATAAAGACATGAGCAGATAAATAAAAAATTGCATTGCTGCAAACAGCTCACAATTATAGAACCTGAAAAATCAATTGCATTACAGGTGGTTGAAATATATTTATAAGTCTCGCAAAGTTCATCTAGGTCTACTTAGATATTTGGATCTGACAAGCATTAAGACACTGACTATCCCTGCATTTCTCTGAGGGAACTGAAGTTTGCAAATTTTTGTCACATTTTTGCAATCCTAAATGATTAAATTCTCTCTTTTATTCAGGAAAGGTGCTGTAGACTATCAAGATTTATTTTTTTTAATCAATATGAAAAATACATTTTGTTCCATTATACCCTAGATGGGGATTTGTTCCAATTACTCTGTTCTAATTCTTAATCAACTAACCTGAAAAACTTGGAGGAAATCCATTGTAGGTTAATGAGTTCTGGATGCATTTACTCAAAATGTATAACAGCACACACTGAAAATCAATTATCTTACAGTCAATCCCCATTGTTATCACATTAAAGAGTGTATAACAGTGAGGATTTCACAAAAAAAAAATCATTCCCGCATTTGGAAAAGGCATCTCATCCTGCAATTTAAGTAACGCTATGAGTATTTCTATCCCTTTTAGTGTCTCAATGACTAGAATACACAATTAACTTGCATGTTGGTTAATATTTCTGTCTTTCTGGATCTAGTTCTTATTTCCGCTCAATTTGACATGTCAGAAATGAATTTAGTGCTGCCCTTGAACATTATCTCAATTAGAGAGCTGAAATAACTTAAACTAAACTCATGAATGTAAATGTTTTAGACAGAAGTATTCATGACAAGTATACAAAAACACTGGAACACACAGATGTGCTACTAAGACTCTGCTTTAATTAGTACCTATTGGAGACAGACCAGAGGAGGGCTACAAAGACAATCAGAGGACTGGAGCACCTCTCCTGTTGAAGGCAGTCTGAGACAGTTGGGGTTGTTCAGACTGAAGAAGAGAAGGGTCTAGGGCGACCTTACAGCACCTTCCAGTACCTAAATGGGGCTCACAAGAGATCTGGAAAGGGACTTTTTATAAGGGCATGTAGTGATAGGACAAGTGGGAATGGCTTAAAACTGAAATAGAGCAGGTTTAGATTAGACATTAGGAAGAAAATCTTCACTATGAGGGTGGTGAGGCACTGGAACAGATTGCCCAGAGAAGCTGTGGTTGTCCCATCCTTGGAACTGTTCAAGGGCATGTTTGTTGGGCTGTGAACAACCTGGTCTAGTGGAAAGTGTCCCTGCCCATGGCAAGTAGGTTGGAATTATATGGTTTTAAAGTCCCTTCCAGTTCTAATTACTTGATAGAGATTTTATTAAAATATTTTCTTCAATCACATAAAAGCAGAGTCGGTATTCAATGGATACTCTTCTATGTTCACTTTCTTCCTTCTTTGGAAAATCAATTAAGTATAAAATATACCTGACTAGAATAGTTAAGCTGTTAGGACAATTACATTTCCACAAGCAGAAATTGTGGTAAGACCATGTGTCACAGAAAAAAATGAATAGGGATTGATTAATAATTTTTCCATAAGTATATTTTAACATAATAAGAAATTAGAATCTTCAAATCAAATCACCTCCTAATAATTTTTTTTCAAACATATTTAATATTGCAGAAAGTAAAATATTTCTATGAATTACAATTCAACAATTAGTCATATTTATTCACAGGCCACTGATCTGGACTAAATAAAACTTGATTAATTTCTCTGTTTTACATTATTGTGTAGTTCTGTGAATATGCATACTGGTATATGTATGGTTGGGAGTACAAAGGCAGAACAAACAGGAAAGGATGCAGAGGTTGAGACAGACTCTTTTAGTCTTTACCACACTGTGATGCATTTATCTTCTGACCCTGTAGTGGCTGTCTGAGGCATGAGATCTGGCAGTAAGGACCTATGGTCTTATCCGTTATGGGCCATTCTTGCAATCCAATGTGTTGAATAAAACTGTGCTTAAAAGCCAACCTGAAGACTCGGATAGATGAGAGTTTTGTTAAAGATATATTCCATGAGCTTTTAATTTTAATGATTTTTCTTTGAGAATCCTTCCATTTTACAGATACTCATCTGATATTTGGTATACTAACCATGCTTATATTCTATTTATCCACTGTACCTAAAACAATAATTCTTTCCAATATACTTTTTTAAGTAATTGAGATGTCTGAGTTTTACTGGGCCTGTGCTTGTAAAGTGTCATTTTCGGAAATTATTCACTAGTGCGTATTGTATGTTCTGTGTGTTCTAAATATTAATGGAAGCAGGAATTTGTAAAATCTCTGTGGTAATAACTCAGCCTTGAGGTCACCGTGGAAAAAGACTGGCATTTTTAAAAAGTAAATTTTGAGATACTGCAGTTGTTTAGCACTTTCACAATTCAGGTCTACATGTTTGTTTAGCTTTGTTTAAAGCAAGCTGTCTCCAGTGTATTCCAGCAAAATCTCAATAAAAATTTAAAGAAATACAATGGATTTGCTTAATTTTCCACTAATGTAGTTTTGATTTTCTTTTAGTCCATTGACTTCCTTTGAGTAATTTCCTAGTCACATTGCCATGTTCTAAGCCAGAATTCAGTCTGCTATCTCTTCAAAAAAAACCCCTGGAAAATTATGTTCATAAGATATTTTCCTGCCAAAGTGATTGATAGACCATACAGCCAAATATTTTAGTAGGGATTGCTTTGTTTGTTCTTTTCCCGCAGCTTAGTTTTTACAGCAAATGGCTGTGTACAAAAAGAGTAGCAAAAACTACATCTTTGAACTCAAGAGAAACCAGGCCAACATCCTGAGACACTGGGAAACAGCACACTTAACACCAAATGAAAGCAGTTCAGGAAAATAGGGCTGTTAAACATAAAATGTTCTTTTAAAGAAAATATGAAAACACCAGTACAGGAGTATACCTTTCTGAGTGTTTCTTGAAGGTACCAGATACCTTGTTTTGTTCTTGTTTTTGAAGGAAAGCTTGTCTTTGCTCCTGCAGCTTTCCAACATGAAAAAAAATATATCGCTTTAATGTTTTTTTAAATAATTTCCAGAATCTGCCAACACTGTGAAGGGTAACTCAGTTCAACACCAAATATTTTCTCCACACTTTCAGAAAACAAACATTATCACATAGGAAGAATGCTTGTGGAATATCTGAAATAGTTTTTAACTGTAGGAATGCAAACCAGCACAACAGCTTAGGCTAGCCACTCTTAGGATTTGAAAGTTGCTAAAAGGCATCTGTATTCAAAGTGATGCTCTACCATGATGATTAGCATAAAGAAGAAATAAACACATCTGGTCTAGCGGAAATAATTTTCATCTCCACTGTTGAATTCCTTTTGTCCATGATCTGCGTATTTCAGGAGAGTTTGTCTTGGTTGTTGACAAACTTCTATAGTTTGAGAAACTTCTATGCCCATTAACTGAAAAAAGGAAGAAACTATCCATAGCATCTCTGCTTATTCATGGGATGCACAGCATACACACCTGAAAGTACATCTTAAACCTGAACAAGTGAGCTTTGGGACTGGAGACTATATGGCTCTATTACATACTCTATTGACTCAGCTAATTAGACTGCATATGATTCCACACTAATGTATCAGAGAGTTAAACTGCTATCAGAAACAGAACTAGATCTCCATGAAGTTGGGCTGTGACAGCTGATTCAGAATGATGTGGTGAAGACCTGACTTTAGAAAAATATGGATGGTAACATCATGTCAGTTCTGTAAGCAAGAGCAGAAGGTCTAACTGTACAGCTGTTCACTTCAGATTATAGCTCTGGCTAATAAGTCACCAGCCTAAATGCAAATGTCTTCTTGTTCATGGTTGATAGAAGCCTGAGATCTCCAGGTGATGAAGGTCCATTCCTACACTCTTGGGTAAGGTAACTAAATCTAGGAGAAAATGCAATATTCTTCTGGCAGAAGACCAGCAGTCTTGACACACTGGACCTACAGGTCTCATCCTTTCTTCTGAGCTACCTTCTGAAGTTGATTGGCAACCACTATATTTATGCAGCTTGGTCCAGCTGAGTGTGTCAGGTGGTCTCTGAGGAACCTTTCCAGATAGATCCCATAGGGGACTTTGCCAGAGTCTTGCCAGGTCTCTAGATCTCTTCAGATGTGGGAAAACAAAAACCTAATTGGCAAACCTATTAAGAGTGATTTAGAGCTCAGCATGGGAGGCAGAATGAACCTCCAGAATGGTGTTCTCCAGGTCATAGACCTGTTGCCAAGAGCTAAAAAATCAGTGAAATAAATTTCCTGCTAAGCAAAATCTTGTGCACAGGAGATAGAGGCGCAAAGCAGGTTTCTGTCTGGTTTCCTACTGAGCTAGAACACATGGAGTGCTAGCAGCTGTGAGATGGAGACAAGAATTAGAAAGTTAATGAACAAATTGGTGAAGATACAGAAATTTGTGAAGTACAGGGAAGATGGAGGTGGTGTTTGAGATTGTATGCAACTTCCAGTCAGTGCTATGCATTGGTGACATGCTGCACTGGTTGGGGTGGCCAGCCCTGGGAAGTGTTGTGTTAAGCATTTTCTACAGACTATAGACAGCCTGACCAAAAAGAAGAATTGAACTGCACATCTACAAGAAGGGCAAGAGGGTGGGTCCAGGAAACTGCAGGATGTTCAGTCTCACCTCAGTCCTCTAGAAGATTATGGAGTAAAATGGAGCAAATGCCAGACAAAGGCATTTCCAACCACCTGAAGAACAAGCAAGTGTTGGAGACAGCTATGCTGGGAATGGAAAATCATGCCTGACCAACCTGGTAGACCTCTATGAAAGGAAAGTAGTGGATTGTCACTCACCTTAGCTTAGGAAGGCTGCCAACACAGTCTAATATAGCATACTTGTATGGTCAAAGGTGAAGTAAGAGACATTTCTTCCAGATACAATTAAAACAAAAAAAAATCTTAATGAGAATATCAAGTATTAGAACAGGTTTCACTAAGATGTTCTGAAATATCTACATTTGGAGATTTTCAAATTTTTTTGCTTTAAACTCTAAGGAACCTGGTGTAGCTTAAACTACTTTAGACATCCAGAGGTCCCACTAAACTATTGGGTTTTTGCAAATGATTCTAGGACTGAAGTGTAAAATTCAGAAAATCAAGATATTTATCTGTCTTAAAAGGTGGGGGCAGATGAAAGAGGATATGAAGTGAAATAGTACATATTAGAACTCCAGATTCAAACTAAAACATTTGGTGCCTAAGTACTTGTTTTAGAACTATTCTTTAGATTTTTTATGTTCCCAAAATTTACATATAGATCTAGATTCTGAAGATCTTGATCAGAACACTATCAAATCATCTATATCACAGAATCACAGAATGGGTCAGGTTGGAAGAGACCGCAGCGGGTTACGCAGTCCAACCTCCCTCCCTGCTCAAGCAGGGTCATCCCAGAGCACATGGCACAGGACTGTGTTCAGATGGTTCTTGAATATCTCCAGTGAGGGATACTCCACAACCTCTCTGGGGAATCAGTTCCAGTGCTCAGTCACCTGCACAGTAAAGAAGTTGTTCCTCGTGTTCAGGTGGAACTTCCTGTGCATCAGTTGAATATGAGGAAGAGCATACCAAATGTATGTAACAGTAAATTCACATAAATAGGCATGTCAAGCAAAAACTAAAATGTTCTGACCTCATTCATTCTACATCAAGCATAGGCTATATGTTGGCATATGGCAATTCATATGTGCCATAAGAGTTAAAGAGTTAAAGGGAAATGGACTTATATTTGTTTAAACTACTTACATAAAAAGTATAAGCACTTTTTTCCCCAAGATTCTTCTGAAGACCCAAGAAAATTTTTTGGAAACCAGAGAGGACATTTTTCACCTTCATACAAAACTTGTCATTCCATAAGAAGGAGAAGGAAAAAGAAGACGATTTCTTTTTTCTCTTTTACCAGTTGGAAGATTGCTACACTCTGAGAGGATGTAGAGAGGAATGCACTGCTAAGCCTAGTACGAATAAAATTTCTCAAGTATCCTGCCAAGCAGGACACTTATGAATGTCTGTAGTTACAGGAGTTGCACTGCACTCAGATGACTCCCTTCTGTTTTGGGTTCCAGTAAACAGGAATTTCACACAAGTTCAGGTTCATTAGGGAACCATCAGTAGAAGCCCAACGTAAGTATGTGAGAATTGTAAGTCAGCACTGATCCTTTCTTTGTGAATGAAATGGTAAATTTTTAGCCATAATTTTTGGCAGAAACCTGGACTATATTTATTGCAGAAACAAACATTTGGTATGTCCATCATTCTTCCAGTTTTACATTCTAATTCTACCACATGGTAAACCACGGGCAAATCTCATAAAAATCACTTAGATCAGGCTGTGAATTGTTTTGGGTAAGGGAAGCCTTTTCCATTCTGCACTTTTACAGGTAATAAGATCTTTATTTAAGGCTGGATGTACTAGAGTCTAAGATAAATATATGACACTGAGTCACATTGGTACCCAGTATCATTTAGTCTAATATGGTACAGTAGGATAAAGATTACTGAATTCTTGAGGAAAGTGTACTTTTAAAATGCCTGTCTGCGTACAACCCAGGGTAGTCTGTGATAAACACAAAACACAGAAGTATTATCAAATACTGATATTTCTCTTTAGATTTATTGTTAGATAGGTGTAGGAATCTTATTTAGTCTCCAAGACTTGCAGGGTGTTAACTCGATACATGTTACTAAAATGGATTATAAAAACTGTGAGATAACATTTATGAAGCTTTAGCAATCTTTCCTAAGGGCGTGCTGAGAAGAAAGATCTTTAAATACTACAGTAAGGCAAGAACACATAACTTCAGGTAGGAAATGGTAATCAAAACCATTAAATTATGAAACTACAACTGAAAATCTTCATCTTGCCTTATTTCTTGTTCTGTTTGGAAAGTTGCTTTACAGATCAGGTTCACTTCAGCTCTGGAAACAGCAACAACAGAAAAAGATTCCCACTGAAATGGAAAATAAGTTCTACTATTGTGTGGTTTCTTTGCTTATTTTCTCTCTCTTTTTTTTTTTCCCCCCACTGGCAGTCTCTGTGACAGACTGATGTTGTTCTGAAAAAGCATCTGAAGGTCATGTGCTTTAGCTATGCAGCCAGCTCATCTGTTCTGCAAAACAGCTAAAACAACTGTTTAAAACCTGCATAATATATGCAGGTCAAGGCTAGACAGGATAGGAAAGGAGAGTTTTAACCAACGAGATTGTTATTAATGAGATCATTATGCAGATCTTTCCCTCAGCAGAAACTTGCTCTTGATTCTTGAAATTCTCTGCTACACTTGCATGCAGGTTTTTTTACACATGCATCTTCTGAAGATGAGAAAATGGCTTTGATGCATGTTGCCTTAAATTTCTACCAATTTTATGTCTGATTCTCCTTGGTCATATGTGTAAATCTATTTACATATCTTTATTCCTTCATACTTAA
Organism: Mohoua ochrocephala; assembly: GCA_013398855.1. Taxonomy (NCBI): domain Eukaryota; kingdom Metazoa; phylum Chordata; class Aves; order Passeriformes; family Acanthizidae; genus Mohoua; species Mohoua ochrocephala. Next base: position 24,640 of record VZTA01011696.1, read on the forward strand.
ACATAATTTATTTATTATTTATTTCCAGGTTTTGTTTTTGGTTTTGATCAAAACGAAATAATTTTTCTTCTATTTTTATTTCAGTTAGGCTCAGTGTAAACTCTCTACAATACATCCTGTAAGCCTAAGCTTGACGACATAACAGGAACAACCTAGTAACTGATCTACTACCTAATAATTTTACCAAAGTTAATGTAGAAAATTATTCTTTTATTTTACATTAAAAAAATATCCTTTCTGCACCATTCTATCTGAGAACTAAAAGTCTGAAAGGGACAAAATTTCCTTCTGAAGGTCTTCAATTGACTCTCTATGTCGAGTACACAAGATAATAATTTACTGCAGGAGTAAAGATTTAGTAAGTGAAACAGGCTAGATCCCAGCTCCCCGTGGCTGCCTGAAATGCCTCTTCAGCCAGCAGGTGATCTTGCAGCAGCAGCAGTTTCTTACTCTGCTGGTTACACTGAGCAGTTCCAATTAAGGAGGAGGATTATCCCCTGCATGGGAGTTGGCAAAGACTCTAATGTCAGAATTGTCAGGCTGGTCACACACACACAAAAACAAATTGTGATGACGAAAAGCACTGGCCTGATTTCACTTCAGCCAAGACAAAGTAAATCGCTACCTAGGGTGAACAGCAAAAACAGCTCTGATGATGGGAGGCTGTCATGGAAGACAGTTGGCGTGCCTTTCAAATGTATGCCTGTGTATGTCCCTTGACATGAGAATGCTGTGGTTTGTGCTTAGAAGTATCTAAGAACTGCTCATTGTACAAACTCTGCAGCAGAAAAAGGCAGTCTCCTGGCCATTGTGCCCAGTCTCCATTCACTTCTTTAACCACAGTAGTTAACATACTTTTTTAACATACAGTAGTTATTTGTCCTGGTTTTAGATGCTCAGTGAATATATCAGCCCATTCT
>VZTA01011696.1:25601-36275 GCA_013398855.1 Mohoua ochrocephala
AGGGCAAGTCTACCTGCTTATAAATGGAGTAGCTTAATATTTTAATCACTGTTCAAAAGCATCTGACGACTCACAGTCTCTCTGCTGACTACAGGAAAACTGTGAGTTAGATGCTTTGATGACTAAAACCGGCAGGAGGAATCCAGGCCTAACTGGGTTCCCTTATGGTAACATAAAGTTATTGATCCACTATACCAATACCTTGGCTGTCTAGAAATCATGTGATACATCAAATGTATGGACTACAGACAAAAAATATAATAAAATGTTCAAGTTTTACAGAGATAATCTAGACAGTTTCTTAAGCCTACAAAATACCATTCTAATTTTTCTTTTTCTATTTAGCTATAAGAGAAACAATTATCTGGAAGAACTCTCACCACCACATGCTAAGCTACAGTTAGTTTTATGCTTTGCCTCAGAACCTCAAAGAAACAATATTACACACATTAAAGTCAGAGGGAGTTCATATCTTCAGAAAGCAAATTTTAATTTATATAAATGGAAATCTGAAGAGCCTGCTGATATTATAGTGAGATATACATTTAGATATAATGCGAAAATGAAATCTGGATGGACCAATTTATCGATTAGATCAAAATAAGAATTTTTAGCTTTTTCATTTTGTTCAATATGCATTACTCACCTTACTTATCAGGTATTTTGTTTCAATAATGGCTGCCAGAAATCTTTTATTCATCTTCTACTGTTGAGTTATTTATGAAGTAAAGATAAATCTAAACCATTTTTCTTTTAGTCAAATTGATGTCACAAAATATACATTAGTTTGATGCCCCTTTAGCAGAGGTCCTTTGTTTCTGTCCACTATTTCCTGCTGAAATATTTGCTGTGCAACACATATGTAAACAATTTTATAGAACATAAAAAATGAATTGTTATTAAAAATTACATAGGTACTTAAGTCTGGTATGTCCTTACTGTTCTGGATCTATTATACTTTGGCAGATTACTAATGCAAGAACTGGGAAAAAAATGGAGAACTGGAGAAGCTGGCAGCCATGGCCTGGACAGGTGTCTTCTTCGCTGGGTGAAAAACTGGCTTCTCCACCATCTTGTTTTCTTTGCACCTGGGGGGAACATATGACTCAGCACCTTTGTGTGTAGAGCTTGCTATTTTGGTTGTTGCTGCTTTTCTTTTTAGTAAACTGTTATTTTTTCACTTATATCTTCTCACATTTGTCTCTCCTTATTGGTGAAAGGGGAGTGGTTAAACTATAGGGGAGGTAATTAATTTTGGCGTTTCTGCCACATATAATTGTCTTAAACTAAGACACATGACTATAAAAACTTTAAGATATACATACATGTGTCTAGCTATCTATAGCTATAACTTCCTCTTGTGGCTGAGACCACTTTTCAAATATTTAGGAGTAAGTCTTTCTTGTTCTGCAAAGAACTATAAAGACCTTTTTCCATGCAAAGTGACATCTTTTATTTCCCAAACCAATATAAGTGTCTAAAGGGGCTAGTTAAAATTTTGTTGCCTCATTAGTTCTTAGATTTCCACAGATCAGCAGCCTTGTTGCCGGAATTGAATTTTCAGTCAACAGTGGTTAGACAGTTATCAGATCCTTGAACTCATATTTCCAAGAAAGGTAAAAGAAAGGTGGCTTATAAAATGAGGATCTGATTCTATCGATAGGATTTTGCAGTTCAGTCTTAAAGTGCTGCCTCTAAATCTGACCTTGAACAACGGTGGATTCTTTCTGTTCACAAATGTACAGAAGATGCATACACATGTACAGAGATACCACAGTCCTGACAGAAAAAAATCAAAAAATCAGAAAAACCTCTCTTGCTAACAGTGCATATGGATGCATTCATGTGTTTTTCACTGACTCATATTTATCTAGTTCTGACTGAAATTTTTGTCTCTTCTCTGCTTATTGTTACAGAACAATACACAAAGGATTTTCTGAAAACAAAACAAGGCAAAAAAGCAACAAGAAATTGGGATCATCTCCACCTTGAGAAACACCAGTAAAATTTACTCAATAGAAAGTTTTGTCTGGAGAGTTTTATTAAACTTCTTGTTTTGAAAATCCCTCATTTCTTCAGTAACAGCCAGATTTAGCACTCATGTCATGATCTGATAACCTAGACTGATTGCCTGTTACGGATCTGAGCTTGAATTATAGGTTTCTGTATTTGTCCTGTTAACAGACAGACTCACTGAGAGAGTTTTCAGAGCAGTTTGGGGAGAAGAATAAACCTTACGTTATTGCATGATGAGTATAAGACCCAAAGCCCAGAATGACATAGGAGGAAAGAACAATTATAGATAAGTAAGAGAAATCAATATGTAGTTTTTGTTTGCTTTCCATGGGATAGCGATGTCCACTGAGGGTGGATGCAGTGTGCAACTGCTAGTGTAGTCTACAGATGACTTTTTGATGTGGAGGAAGGTTATATTGATACCAGCTTTAAAGATATAAAACCCATTGTAGAACTGCTCAAATAAGGTCTCTCTAAAAGTGGGCAATGAAAAACTCAAACAAATGAGTCACAGCAGTTGTGTCAAAGTAACCCATCTCCCACATCTGATCAGAACCGGTAACAGATGACCAATGACAGAAGCCGTGAAGCTGCTGCACTGAAAAGATGGCAAATGCCACTGGGAAAAAGAAAATCGTAAGCAGCAAAAGTTCTAAATTAATGCCAAAGTCAACCATGGTATGGGACATGATATTGCAATGACTTTTTATAAGGATTGCTCAGCTCAGCAGTATCCAAATGGCATGAACTATGAAATTCAAATCATAATTATTTAAAAAGCATCGAAAGCCATTGAGGCAAAGAAACTATTTTAAATTTTGCACTGACTGCAAATAAATTGCACGAGATTTTGTAACTTTAACCAGTGGTGTGCAAATAGGTTTCTAGGCCTAAAGGGATTTTGAAACTAGTTATATGTTTCACAAGAAGTTTCCAGTTTTGACTGTTGTAGTTTCAAGTGATTGATTACATTAAAAGCGGATTTTGTTTGTTGAAGCAAAAAATATTCAGAACAATATATATATATATAAATATAATGCTAGTGCTTTTCTTTCATATGAGCAAATACATTTTTTAATGGGTAAACAGCTTTGCATTTATCCTATAATAATTAATATGGTTACTAAAATGAAACCTAGAATTTCTGCATTAAACCTTGCCCTAGATACTCTCTTAGAATCATCTTTCAGTGATCTTTACTGGAGAAGAGAATATAATGTAAGTGACAAATGAAACAAAAATTCACACGTAACTTTATGTGAGTAGGTCTTTTGAACTCCAAAGGACTGATAGTCATACGTAATTACGTGCATGTATTTGCAGTTACAAAATCCTGTCTTTAGACATGAGAGAAATGTCATCATTGTTAGCCTGGTACTGGAAAATGTTTCACATCCCTAATTAAGCAAACCTCCCTAAGAGTTTTCAAAGGTACGGTTCTGAAAGAAGCAGGGGGTAGGAGGTAGGGAGGATGGGGAGGAACAGAGTATCTGGGAGACCTCAGTTCCCTTTTTGCAAAGCACAGTGATTGTGTGCACAGAAATGCCGGTCTGCTCGGATAGTTTGTAACCATAGCAACTCCTGGAGAAGACAGAGGAGAAAACAGAATTATAGGGGTCTCCTTTCTCCATATCACTGCATGGGAAAATGAGCAAAAGGGAGAAAGAAAGACTGCAGAGACTTTTCCTGTCCCAAGAAGTTTACAATGTGAATTTCAAGAGTTATTCTTTTCCATCCTCTTCTGATGAGTACTTAAAAGTTGTTTTGTAATTCTGTTGGTTTGTTTGGTTTTGATTTTGGTTTTGTACTTTTTACAGAAGCCATGTTCCAAAATATTGTAATTAAAATATCTGGATGGGGGGGCATAAGGTTAGGAGGTCAGAAAAATCTTCCTTAAAGCATTTAATTACAGGGAGAATTTATGCATAATGAATTTTTTATTCCTTTTTAAAATTTATAGCCCAAATTAAATGTTAGTTTGCAATTTTTTTTCAGCCATGAGATGCAAAAGGTGTTAATATATGTGGTTTGGGTTTTTTTCCCTGTAAAACAGTCTTAAGAATCAAACCAAGTAATGCACTTTTCTGTTTTCTATGTGTGTGCACAAAGAGTTATTTTGAAAATTCTGGATAATATTTTTTATAGGGAATTGCTTTTAATTTGTTGATTTTGTGAGCATTTATTCCTCCAGACAGTTTTGTGGAAGGCCTTATATTGTTTTTCATTCAAGATCTTGCAGCTCAAAACTTCCAATAAGAGAGCAAAAAAAGGTTTGCTTGCCAAAATCTTTTGCAGTTTTTATAGAAATGGTGGATAGCAACTCTCAGTCAGATCTATCCAGCCAGAGCACACACACAGCAGATATCTGTAATCACAGAATACCAGGATGGCTGAGGTAACAAACCATCTCTTGAGATCATTTTGGTCCAGAGCTGAGTAGAACATTACAATCGACTCACTTCATTTGTTAGCAATGGCGATGCTCCTCCTAATGCAGACCAGGATGCCCCCGGCCTTCTTTGCCATCAGGATGCTCTGCTGGCTGATACAGCTTGCTGTCCACCAGGACTCCGAAGGTTCTTCTCTGAGGTGTGGCTTTCTAGCCAGTTGGTTCCCAGTGGGCAGAGATGCCTGGGTTTACTCATCCTCAGATGCAGGACTTTGAATTTCTCCTTGCTGAACTTCATGAAAGCCTTCTTGGCTTGATTCTTCAGTCTGTTGAGGTCTCTCAGAGTGGCAGCACACCCATCTGCTGTATCAGCCACTCCTCACAGTTTTGTATCATCATCTAATTTGCTGAAGGTGCACTCTCTCCTAGAGCACAGGCTCTTGAAGAAAATGTTACACAGTACTGGCCCCAGGACCAAAACTAGTAACTTGCCACCAACTGAATTCTGTACCACTGATAACCTTCTGGGTCTGGTAGCTCATTCAGTTTTTGATTCACCTCACTGTGCTCTCACCTAAGCTGTGCTTTGTCAGTTTGTCTACGAAGATGTCAATGGACAACATGTCCAAAGCCGTATTAAAGCTGAGGTAAACACATCCACTGCTCTTCCATCACCTACCAAGCTAGCCACCTAATTGTAGAAGGCTGTAATATCGGTTAAGCATGATTTCCCTGCCATGCTAATTACTCCTAATCACTTCCTTGTCCTTTATGTGCCTAGAAATAATTTTGAAGAATAATTGCTCCATCAGCTACGCGAGGACTGAGGTGTGGTTGAGTAGCCCGCAGTTCCCCAGATCCTTCTTTTTGTCCTTCTTGAAGGTATGAGTGATATTTGCTCTCGTCCACTTATTGGAGACTTCTCCCAAGCCCAATGACCTTTTAAACATAATTGACAGTGGCATTGCAGTGACATCAGTGACCTCCCTCCTATTCCACATATAACTTAAACGACACATTATTAGTAATAATGTTGTTCTGGTTGTTACATAGCTTTTTTCAGTCTCTTATCTCTGCTCCCTGCTTTCTTCAGAAGTATAATTTGATTATGTTATTGGATTAGAGATGGGGAGAAAAATTAGGCAGTATATGGAAATATAACCATAGAAATCTGAAGTATCCACTCTCACATTTTCAGATGAATGCAGGACAAGTCTCAGAACTAGAAAATAAAGAAAAATATTTGAAAAATTTTTGCATTTGTTTTAAATATAGCAAAATTTGGGCAAATGAAGTCCATGTATGTGTTTTCTACATAGAGAGAGTAAGGTTGAATTTATTAAATAATCTATTTAATTAATTATTTTACAAATAATTTGTTCTGCTCTGGACAGTGCTCTGAAATGTAAAGTATGCAAGCTCTCAGTACTAAAAAATTAATAAATAAGATGCAAGGTACATGTAGCAATGTCTCAGTTTTCCCCTGTGCTTTTAGAATTCTTGTGGAGTCACAGCATTAAACTGAAAACTGGGGCATGACCTAAAGGAAAAAACACAGTATTTTTTGAATAAAAGAAAAATAAGCATTTCTTCAGTTTTCTTTCAATTTTGAGTCAAAGTAGGATATGTCATGGCTAGTTCTTATGGAAAAAAATCATCAGTATTGCAAACTTTTGCAACCAGGGTAGTATACAAATCATGGATGAGATTAGGTGCATTTGTGGTACACCAGATTCTGTTCTTTCTGCTTTATCAGCTGCTACCCAGGAGTTCTTTTCCCATTTTCAACTATTCCCTTTTTGTTATATATTTTTTCTAAACAAAATGCCCACATTCAATATGTAGCATTCCCTTACTTTCTCTTCCCCCACTCTCTCTTTCTCACCCAACAGCTCAAATAAGCTTAAATTTATAAAGGGAATGTGGATTATTTTTATCCACTGAGCTGAACACACATGAAATACAGGTAATATTTTTGCCAGGTACTAGATAAATTATTTTTAGGTCTTTTATTTACATAAGATTGATACTGAAAATACTAGCAGTTTAATATATTAGTTTAGTGTTTTGTAACCCTTCATAAGTATTAAAACTTATTGGAATTTTCACTGTACAAACACAAAGTTACAACCTGTCATGCAGAGAGCATAAAGAAGTATTTGAATTGTACAGTTCAGGTCTACTATTTAAAATCTCACAGACTGTGTTCTTGTTTAACTAATGCTCACATACACATTAGAATCAGAACAAAGCAAAATCTAGACAATTGTAATCTACCATATCCCATATCTTACAATTGCTCATTTTGGAGCTTGGTACAAAATTGAAACTTAAAGGGGAAAAAAATTCCTACCAAGAAATCTGAAATTCTTTTGGGGGGAATTTGTCTTCACTTCCGCACAAACTTAAAAATCATACCTATATACTAAAATCAATAAAAATTAATCAGTGGGGAAGCTTCATCGGTGGTAGACTTTTTCTCACAAATTTTGCTTTGGGTTTTCAGATGGCTCCTATTTCAGACAAAAGCGTGACGTTTGGACTATATCTATGTAGAACAATGAATAAATTTTATGCCATGTGTTCTATTTGCTAATCTGGATTTTCACAGATATACTGCTATCAGGACCCAAACTAGATCTGGACTCTGCCGTATAAATTTATCCATAAGACTGATAGGAACAGAAAAAGCAATTGTAGAAAATGGAAATGACACTGCAGGGAATTTTTCAGCTCTAAAGATGAGAAGAGAATGGTTATGATTGTGTCTGCCAAGAAAAGTGACAGCAGGAGAGAGAACAGAGACTTTGTTTCAATTTCTGTATACATTTCGGTGTTTTCTCTACATTCAAACTTGTATTTTATGTGGGTTTTTTTAATGAAACCAATACAAAATCGTCACTATGAACAGTCATTTAATGTCTGAAAAATCATTACCCTTTTGTGGGATAAAAGTTTCCTTTATTTTTCCCTTAACACTATAAGGATATATACCTGGGTTCCATCATAGAGCACTGTGTATTTGGAAAGGTGCAATTAAACAGGCATAACACAATACTCTCATTCAAAACCCCAAAAGAAATTTGGTAGGACATATACATTTATTCTAAATGGCCAACTCTTTTTCTTGATATGAATCTGTACTTAGCCAAGTTTTTATGAGATTCGGGGTTCTACAGTCAGGTGATCCCACTGACCCACCTTCCTCAAGATATTTGCATTTTCTCAAGAGCTGTTAGTTCTCAAACCTAAAGGAAGCAAACAGAGGTGAGGATATGTCAGTAAGAATGCTCTGAATGGAACAACTAATGTGTGAAGTGTGCTGTGTGCCAGCACTATACCCTAATTTACTCCAGTGCCAAGGACTGCTCTTGAAATTTACTGCCTGACACATCAGAAATATACCTTGTGCCAACCTCCTGTATTGCTCAAAATGCAAGCTTAACTCCTGGCCATAGGTTCTATTGGGTTTGCATGGCAAGATTCGGGTGCTCGGGGGAGAGGGTGGGTACAGGGGTGGCTTCTCTGAGAAGCTGCTGTAAGCTCACGTCATGTCCAACAGAGCCAATGTCAGCTGGGTCCAAGATGGACCTGACAGTGGCCAAGGCTGAGCCCAGAAGAGATAGTAGTAACACCTCTGTGATAACACATTTTAGAAGGAAAAAAACCCCCAAAACTATTGCTGTGAACTAATTGTGGACAGAGAAGAGAGGAATGAGAATATGTGAAAGGAACAGCTGTGCACCAAGGTCAGTGAAGAAGGAGGGAGGACGTGCTCCAGACATGAGAGCAGAGCTTTGCCTGTAGCTCACGGCGGTATAGAATCAAAGAATCATAGAATGGTTTGGGTTGGAAGGGACCTTGAAGACCATCTACTTCCAACCCCTCTGCCACAGACATGGGCCAGGTTTCTCAGAGCCCCATCCAACCTTGCCTTGAACACCTCCATGAATGGGACATCCACAGCTTCCTCACGCAACATGTTCCAGTGCCTCATCACCCTTACTTTTCCCTAATATCCAATCTAAACCTACTCTCTTTCAGTGTGAGGCCATTCCCTCTTGTCCTGTCACTACATGCCTTGGTAAAAATCTTGCCCCTTTGTTCCTGTACCCTATCCCTTCAGTTACTGGAAGGCTGCAATTAGATCACCCCAAAGCCTTTTCTTTTCGAGGCTGAACAGTCCCAGTTCTCTCAGCCTTCCCTCACAGGAGAGGCACTCCATCTCTCTGATCAACTTGGTGGCCTCCTCTGTACTCGCTCCAACAGGTCCATGTCCTTGTTCTGGGAACCCCCTCATTGTGAGTTCCCAGTGCCCACTCACTTTGCGAATGTATCAAGTTTGATTTTCTCCTTCTGGTTTCTATATTTTTCCTCCTACACTATAAATGTAAATGTTTAATATCTATGAGGGGTTTTATTGTTTTTCTGATGGTGTTTGGGGTTTCTTAAGAAATAATTTGTAGCTTCTGATTTATGCATTCCTCTTTCATATTTCCTGTTCAGCTGGGAAGTTCAGCTGCCAAATGCTGGTAATTGCCTGTTTGTTTTCCCAGTAACATCTAAGATTCACTGCTGTCAGCTTTCTTCAGAAGATCTGTGCTTCCATTACTTGAGCCAAATCATTGCAGTGCAAATAATGTCATTCATTATCATCATGCCATTTGCAGTCTGAGAGAGATGATGAGACAAAATGAGGCAATACTGCTTCCTGTCTAAAAAGAAAATTGTAAGTATTTCTTGCAGGTTGGGGAGTTGCTGAGTATATTTTCCAGCTGAAAAATAAATTTATCATGGGGATAGATAGTACTGTTCTTGGCTTGATTGTACACACTAGGAATTTGTTAGTTTATTAATTCTACTTTCACTAATAAGTCCCTAAACTCTCAGTGGCTCGAGTGTGACTTGCTGAGATCAGCTACTTACACTAGTCAATGCTATTTGAGGAAAAAACATTGAGAGCTGGAGACAGGGATTTCATCCAGACAAAACATTTTGCTTTACAGATACTTGTAAAATTTGATAAATGAGGAGCTGTACAGTTCCCTTGAGCTACTGTATTTAGACAAGTGGAACAGATGGTATGTCTCTGCTCCTCCTGCAGAGAATCGTAGAATCATTTATATTGGAAAACACCTTTAAGATCATTGAGTCCAATTGTTAATCCAGAACTACAAAGTCTATCCCTAGACTGTGTCCCTAAGGCATGTCCGCAGATCTTGCCATGAGTCTGCTCCAGTGCCAGCTTCCCACAGGGTCATGCCTTCTTTCAAGCATCCACCTGCTCCAGTGTGGGGTTGTCCATGGGTTGCAGGTGGATCTCTGCTTCACTGTGGACCTTCGTGAGCAGCAGGGGGACAGCTGCTTTACCACGGTCATCACCATGGGTTGGGGCAACCTCCAGTATCATTCCAGGCTGGGGAATTGTCTTAGATTACAATGTAAGATGTAACCGAAATGTATGTATTCTATTGCCATCTGTGGAAGCTGTTAAGATAAGTGAGGCAGTGTTCTTTATCCCCTCTATGACTCATCCCTGGTAACTCCCTCCAGGGGCTATCTCTGCTAAATGGGCCATCAATGCTTCACTGCGTGACTCATAGAATTCCATCATCCCATTCTGAGACGCTCCGCCCAGAGGGAGGAACCAAGCATTCCATCCTGGATATAATCTGAGGTTTGGAACACCACAGTCAGCCCTTACCTAATGGATTGCCAGGGCACAAGAGCTACACAACCACTACTGGACCTTCAGGTGAAGACCAGACCCTTCTACAGGATCACTGCTTCAACAGAACCACATCTATCGCTTCAAGAGGACTGTAGCCAGCCACCATTTAATTGGACTGCTACCACCACCCTGACAGACAGGGTGTCAGGTTGTACTCTGACTCCATCAATGTTTCTGTAGTATTGTATTTATTTTAAGTTTCCTATTAAATTGTAGTTCTGACTTGGAGTCTCTCACTGGTTTGTTTTCAAACTAGTACAGAGGTGAACACATCAAGAGCAGCCCTGTTACAGTCCAGTCTTAACACAGAAGAGCAAAGAAAACTAAGTCTGTGTGAATAAAATGGATTGAACCCAGAAACGTTCTAAATATACCCCAAAACTTGATTAAAACCAAACAAGGTTAGATGCTGGTGCCAAACAAAAATTGATGTATTTTATTTAATAGTAAAAGATGCAAAGAGAAAGAAAGAAAGAACAAAAGAGGTGGGGGGGGGGGGAGGAGGAAGGAGAGGGACAGGGGTTAAGCAGAAGCGTAT
>VZTA01011698.1:0-75851 GCA_013398855.1 Mohoua ochrocephala
AGTTTTATCAGGACAAGATGTAAGTGACATCAGCTCAAATACAAAATACCGTATCACTTCAATATATTCTGAAAATAGTTTGAAGTAAAATCAATTCAAATTGCAGCTGTCTACATGCATAATTCTTTTAACAATACATAATTATTTTGGTCTGTACAAAGCATTACTACAAAGCATTGCTAAAAAATAAAGGCAATTTTGGTTGGGTTGGTTTTTGGAGTTTTTTTTCGGACTGTGTCAAAAGACCATGCTTTGCATAGGGAAAAGAAAAATATTTTTTGGTCATTTTGTANAGCTAATGCCCTGAGTCAAGAACTTAGACTAACCCACCCTAGCAGGTAAGCTAAAAATTTTATGGATGATCATAAAGTTAGCTGGTGTTTTTTAAAAGTGCAGCTACACTGTTTGATTCTGACCTCCAGCATAATCTAAGTGCTTTGTGAGGAAATATTTCATTTCATTTGCTTGAAATTTATCCATGATTATCTTCATGTGACCTCATGTCCTCTAATCGTGAAAGACTGTAAAAAGTCTAGGACTGGTTGGGATTTTTTATATATCCCTTATATCTTCAGTGTTTCAATTAAAGCTAGGTTAGATTGTTTCTAATGCTAAGAAATCCTAAATTTTGCAAAACGTTAGGATGTAGTTTATTTTTCATACATCATACATGCCTAGTTTTCCCAAATCCTGCTTGCTTACATGGTAAGAGGGAGTGCTAGACTGCAATGTCATGTAAACACTTATTTGATTTTAAGATTTTCTTCCTTGGAAGCATTGTTTGAATTAGACTCACATTGATTTCAACAAGATGGATCTTACTTTATATGATACAATAAAGTAAGGGTTTACAAATACCTCCTTTTGGGAGAAGGACTTACTGAATGAGATACTGGAAAGCGAAAAATCAAGAGAGCACCCCAGTCCCAGAGGCAGAAGGTTTGTGGGAAATCACACACTTGTGTCAAGTTCAGGGATACTCTGAACATAAATATGTCTGGCTTGGATTTGCTGAAATCTTTGGGAAATGAATGCACTGCAGGTTCTTGCTGGCATGTCAACACTCAGTCTCAGGTCAGGCATTCTTAGAAAATGTGCCACAGTGTTGATAAATCTTACCCCTGGCAAAAGCAGATTAAATTGGGTACCCATCTTTTTAAGTTTATTTTTCGTGTTCTGCATAGCAAGAATCTAAGCAAGAGGGTATTACCTCCAAGGCAAAGGTGATTTTGGACCTTATTTAAGGTTGGCATAGTCCCCAAAGAACAATTTAGCTAGTAACTTTTGCTAGTCACAATTTCACTCTCACATTGGATGCACCTAAATCAAATTGGCAACATATCAAAGTCAAAACATGACAAAGTTTCTAAAGATTAAAAAAAACCACTAAAACACCCTATAAACAAACAACTCTGTTACATACCTATCAAAAGCAAACAAGAAAGGTACTCAGTGTAGAGTCTGATAAGTAGAATTTAGCACAAACAGTACCAACATAGCACTCCATCCCTTCCAGTTGTCATATCATAATTGCCTGTTCTGTTCTACGTATCTGTCCTTATGATTAAATTCCAGGTTTCAGGCAGGAGGGGCATGACTGAAGAAATATACTTCAGAAATAGCATCTTCTTGACACTTTCCTGAAGTTCCTCAAATAATCATTTTCAGTATTTCTACAATGGAATGACTGAAGGAGTTGGGGAAAAAGATTAAGACAGAGAACAACACTGAGGCAGGGAAAACGATATATCAAATTACACGGTCATTTCCCCAGCGTGGTGACACATATGTACCAAGATTTATCTGATTTTATATCGTTATCCCAGACAAACTGCAGCCTACCACTCTGTTCCCTTTGCTGTTTTCTGCTCTTAGCCAAATTTTCTGAAGGTTTCTCAGATGGAACATTCCCATGCCTTTCACCTACCTTCTGTGACACCCAATTAAAGTGCAGTTGAGTGGAAAGAACCTAAGACAATTCCATTAGGCAGCAGGATAAGAGGGAAACATCAGTTCCTGTGCAAAATGGGTTGCTACTTAATGACACATCAAAAGGTTTTTACAGAAATATAGTTGTTAGAATAAAAATGTGCTGCTTATTCAAGGCTAAAAATGCTCAAGGATTTTTGAGTCCATTGACAGAAATTCTCTCTAGATAGGCAGAAACATTTAGTAAGGATTTTACTCAGTTATGGAAGCTGAGGTTGTTGCCTCTCAATCGAGTTGTTCAATATTAGGTAGGTTATTTCTATCTGAACTTCAGGGATAGGGTGTGAACACCAACATTTTTAGAGCAGCCTAGAGAAGGCTTCAAGCTATGCTGGTTGACAAGAAAAACATAACCCCAGGTGGGAGAGAAAGAGGCATCAGAAAACCTGATGGTGTAGTCAGTCTCAATTTCCTAATACCCATCCTAGAGGGCCTCTAGGTATGTCGGAGATATCACATGCATACGAAGGAAAATGACTCAGACTAAAACCACACCCTGAGACACACAACTATGTTACAAAATCCACCTTGAAAAGAAGGGATTTGAGCCAGAGAGCAGTGTCCTTTGCCTTATGGAATTTTGTTTGGTAGATTAAACATCATCTGGCTATATCTATATAGAACTGTGGACAGAAAAAGGAGCTGGGCTAAAGATGAATCACCTTTCATTATCTACAATCTTGAAGCCTTGAAGACGATAGCTTTAGGCGATTTTTGGTTTTTTAAGAAAACCACTAGCAATTAAAATTTTTACTATTTGACAATCTCTGGAAATATATTAAAAATACTTATCAAGAGTGTCTAGTGAAGAGTAAACTTAAAAACTTGATTATATGCCAACAGATAGATGGACATGTTTAGGGACAACATCATTTTGGAGACAAAATTATCGGATCAGCCTAGGTATCATCCTAATTGTTATAAACTATTACGCAAATATCTTTGTCATTCAATAGCCTTGACTCTGTCATTTCAGAGGCAAACACACTTCTAGTGTATTTGTTTTAATGGAGGTTTAAGGGTTGCTGATGAGCTGCTTGGTTTGCCAGGGGAAAGCAAAAACCCGATTGAAACTTCTTTGATTCCACTGCTACAGCCTCCATGGGACAGGGCTTTGGAGGGAGAATGAAAACAGCCTGGGTGGGAAATGGTGGCCTTGAGGGGTTGTAGACAGAAATCTGTTTTCACCCGCTCTCGGTTTAATCACCAACCTGCTTAGTTTGTGGGGTTTCTCATGTATTTCAGAAATAGCCTGTCTTACTTTCTCAAAGCTTCTGATGACCGTGACCTACGGAGTCAGATCCAAGCCAAGCTTGTGCATTTGTGTCCATCACTCCGAGTGTCCACAATCACATAGCAATAAAAGCACAGAAAAAAGCCATGTCTTAAACCGAGGGGAAAAAAACCCAAGATAGCAAAAAAACCCCACCAAAAAAAACCCCAAAAACCCCACACCAAAACCAACCAGAAGCCATTTTTTCAACTCCTTTGAAGACCTCAACTCTGATTTCGAAGGCCTGCTAAGAAATAATTTTGAGCATATTTCTCAAGGACCAGCCCAGAGAGGAGACGTTTCGACAAAATCTATTAGTGAACAATAATTCATGCTATCTATCATATTGTACCATTCATTCATGCATCATCTAACAAGATGACATTTAATACAAAATAAGAATGAAGAAGGTCACAGGAATTTGCACAATTTATTACTGGTGTCAAGCCAGATTAGTTTAGCCAGTGCTTGACTAAAATTTGCCTAGGATGACTCTCTCTGAGTAAAAGGTTATTATCCGGTGGATATTTCCCTCTCACACTTGGATTTACACTGTGAGAACAGAACTGACTGTGGGGAGTTCTTTGAATCTCACTGGAAGAGGTTTATTCACATCTCATGTCATGATTCTGTCCCTGCTTTCACTTACTTTTCCAGATCCCTACAGTCACTCTTCTCAATAACCCATCAAAGGACTCTGAGAAAATGCAGGAGCAGTGCTATTCTGTCTAGAAACTGACAGAGAAACACCCCTGGGAGACGAGAGGGGGTAAAAGAACACATGGTGTGTATGAGCAATGCCTTTTTTAACAGTACCTTTGAGAGCTGACCTAAATAATCATCTGCAGGAATGAATGACCCCTTTGAACACAAGTCAAAACCAATCCTACTTAATTAACCCATCTGATAGTTTTGGGATTTGCTCTCGAAGTCGCCAAACCATTTTAGTTCTTTGGTCAAGACAAATATGAAGTTGTAACGAATCCTAGTCTTTTTTGAAATACAACCCAAAACAATCCCTAACATGGGTATAAATGCAGAAATTGTTCAGAACTTTTCAGAAATCCAGTCAAAGTTTATTCTCGCTAAGATTCTTGCCACAGATTTGGAGGTTTTTTTAATTCTGATTTTAAAATACCACATTTGTGCTCCTGTGAATGATTCAGACACTCTTCTCATCCACCTTTAATGAAGTCATCAGAGTTACATCAGGGTTAATTAAACCCAAGAGGCACAAAACTTCGGTGTGGATTAAAAAGGATGTCTCATAAGCTTTGGATATGAGAGTGAATAATATTCAAATCCGATGAGCACCTATCATTCCCATATTGTTCCTGAATGCATTGATTATTCTAGTTCCCTCATTATATGACAAAACTTGTCCAACCAGACTTGACATCAATTTCTACTTAATTTGGAATCATATAAACATCATTTATATCATCCAGTGTGTAGTGCAGGGTTAAGCTACGCCTCTGGGTAACAAACAAATCTAGACTGAGTTTCCATGGATTCATCATGAACAAAGTAATGTTTTTGAAGAGTGAAGTCAAAAAAACAACAACTCAAAAAGCCCTTTGTTCTGAGTAATTTTAAGTCCTAATGCAACATTCCTGCCTATGAAAATTAATGCTGTAAAAGCCCTAGAGAGAAATGTGTAGAAAAAACTAATCCATCACTACAGCTAGAGCTGGGAAAGGCTTTTCCTCCTAAACTTTTTTTTTTTTCCTGAGACAACAGTACTTTTGCCCAACTGAAATTATTCAGATAGTCAAGCAAGAATTTTTTTCCCTTCTTTTTGTAAATTTTCAGCTGAATCAATCCCTCAATCTAGCTTACTACGTAATCACATCAATATTAGACGCAGCACAGGAAGTGTGAGAGGATCAAGTGACCAGGACATCTTTTGGTGACACTTTGCCTGTTCAGGGTTGGGAGCTTCAGCCATGCAAGGTCTGTGCTGCTGTACAGGGAAAATTACTCCCATAAAGCTGCTCGCGACTGACAGACTTCAGAATTACTTAGCTTTTTAAATGCCTTATTTCAATGTAGTCAAACTTCCTCAAAAACAGTAAGTTTCAATAAAATTTTAGAATCAGTGCCAGCATCTTCCACCGCCACTTTAAAAGTCATTAGATGTTAAAAACATCTGAAAGCCTCCTCTGAAAGATTCTACAAGATAAAGCACAAAAATGGTACGTTGAATGCAATGATCAGTTGCAATGTTAAAGCCCCTGCTTTTGTGAGCAGAGAGGAGCAAGCCCCATGCAATTTTTAGACTTCTGATTATTTTGGGTTTTTAACACTTTGCCTGTTCTCGTGGCTGACAGCAATGTCCAATACCAGGCTTTGCCTGATAGATCATAGCAAACTTTGATTGCTTCTAACTTTGCTAAATGTAAACACTTGGGCTGTATTTTCCCAACACTTGTCTCTGCCTCAGGCAGAACATATTGAGAAAGCATCAGTGAAGATGTTTCTGTAATTTCCAAGAACAAACATACAATATAAAAAGAGATAAGGTTTTATTAAAGTGATACAAAACTACCTGGCACTGATCCTTCAAGAAACTTAAGTGCCTTTGTGCTGCTTTTTCCTCAGCTTTGCTGCACGGGCAGTAGCTGAGAGCAGAACAGTGCCAAGGTACTGATGGGAGAAGAAGGAGGAAGGAACAAAGTCTTACACCATCGTAGTTGCTTTTGCAGAAATGGTCTGGCAATAGCTCATAGCACTGTTCACACAGACCACAGCCTCGGCTGAGTATCAGAACTTTGGGAAGTGATGTGCCTTTCCCTATCCGTAAGGCAAAATGGGTGAATGCAGCATTGTCCAGACTCCCCTTACCCCAGCTTGGGATGTTTCTGTCTGCATGGATGTGATTTAATAGAGTTCCCTCCTCCTGCTCAGCTTCACAAGCTGCAAGCAATCCCTGTGCTCTTCAAGAATGAATTACCAGGCTGGCTATTCCTGATCTCCTAAATTTCAGCTGAAATCACACACTATCAGGCAAATAATCAGAACAGTGGGAGGATTTGGGAGCTTAAAACAAGACAGGTAAGACAAAGTGCTAATGAACAAAACATTGAGTTTTCAAATGCAGGTGTTTTTCCTCAGTGTATTGAGAATGAATGAAGCTCATTTTCAAGGATAAGAGCATTCTTTGAGCCATATACCTGTAACTGGGCTTGAATTTGTGCTTCCACTGCCTTTGGAGAGTTTCATTATTTTTTATAGTATTCTAGCTGCCATTCAAATCTCAAACAAATAATGAATAATGTAAAATCAATTGCCTGGGAATAAGTTTCCTTATAAAAATCCAGTGAGGTGGGGTAATGTGACTCAATTTTATTTTTTTTCCTCATTCCAGTTGTTCAGGAACTACTTTTAATCTTCAGACTCCCAGGTAATTTATATCCAGCAACCAACTTACAGATTTCATTTCATCAAACCAGCTGATGAGAATGATAAATTTTTAAATTGCTGAAACATACAATCCTGACAGGTTTGAGATGCTGCAAATAGTTTCAGGAGTACCTCTCGAGGCAACATTACTTTTTATAGCTTCTTAGCTGTGAAAAATCCATACTCAAAGCATGTGGAAGGATAAAACACAGCTCATAGATAAGTTTGGATAATGACCTCTGATAGACATTTTACCAGCTCTGTTGACACATGGTTGTTGATTTCCATATTTAAATGCAGTAATACATCTCTAATCACAATTGCAATCACCTCTAGTGAAGTAGGAGCTACACTGTATACTCCAACAAGCTTCAAGTACATTCACATAATTGCTCACATACAATGTATTTGAAATTTTGACAGTTATGTTAAATTAAATACTATTTTATTTTTGTATCTTGGCATTGCTATCACTCATTTCTAAACAGAGGGATTTCTGTATGTCTTTGGTACTTTCAGCCTGCAAACAGACCAAAGTCGCATTTCAGAGCATGATCTCAAAAGTTTGGCATAAGCACCTTGCAGTGCAGGTCTTTCCTTTCCCAAGGTAATGAGCAAAGAGTTAAAATTACAGGTTCTCTCTTCTTTTTACTTTTTGTTAATATATAAAATGTAGTGATTTACCAACATTTTAAGTCTTTTAAAGACTATCAAATTATTCACAGTGAAGATAAAAACCAAGTCACTTTGCAAGTTTCTCTTGCGCCTTTTTCACCATTGCAGAAGCCAGACTGCATGAAACCTTCATCTATATGCATTGTGAAAGTGCTTTTGAGCCTGAAAACTGGTAGAGGGAAAAAAAGTGCCATGCCTCTCTAACTTCAAAGTCGCAAGCCCTTGAAAGCCATCAAACAAAGAAAAAATGTAAGGTTTTTTCATCATGAACTATAGATATGTTGGCAAGGTACCCCAGAAATATCCCCAGAATCATGTCTTCAACAATTAGTTTCTACACCAATGAACAGCCAGGCAAGACCAGAAACTTGATGGAAATATCTGGGACTTCTTTTTCATTTGTTTCTTTTAATCAGTAGTTTCCCCATGGAAATGAGATCTATTTAATACAAAAGAAAACATCAAACAACTCCCATTTTCTTCTAGAGAAAGAAAAAGTAATAAACTAGAGATTTGGGATGTTTCTGACCAGCATTAAGAGTCGCTGGCTTTGCAAGCTATTTCAGGTTGTAGAGATAAACACACCATTTAGGAAACACTTTGTCTAAAAATTCTTTGCTAGCTATATCCTCCTGAACTCATCTGGAATCCCGAGCTTTCAGTTTTGTATCCTTTGAATTACTGGGTCATTGGAATGAACATCCCCACAAATATTCCTTTAAGGACTATTAAAATATTCACAAGTTTTAATCAATAAATTACATGACTTGGGTTTTTTTCAGTGACATGTTCGCATCAAGTGTCAAAAAGATTCTCTCGGTTAAATTTAAATGAGAAGTTTCTCCTGTCTGCAGAACAAATGAAAACTAAATATCATTAATCTTTGATACTATGGATACTAACAGTATTTATAGTCCACAAAATTTGTGCACACTGAAGTTTGAGAGCTCCCAGTGTAGATTAGCATTTCTTCATACCAAAAGTCAGGAAAGAGTAACTTTCACACCAAGAAAAAATATAAATAGCTCATGGCACCTCTAATAACTGTCAGGGATCAATAACACAAATGTACGCTTTCTGATTTGGTATCAAAAAAAGACACACCCTCAGAAGTGCCTGCCCTACAAGAATGAAAGAGAAGATATTGCTGTTCAAACTGAAGTTAAACTGAGTTGACTTAAACTTCTGTCTCAGCACTGTCCTGATCATCCTATTTGATGATGTACACAAACATCATAGCAATGCTTCTTCTCATGGAATGCTAGCTCATCTGCAAGTTAGAAATCAATGAAAACTAAAAAAGGAAAAAAGTTACAGTATCAGCAACGTATTTCCATCAAAAAGATCTGGAAAAGTCTCTCGGCATCTGAACTGAAATCTACACCCAAAAGAATCTGATACTCAGTAGGTAAGAACTCCATCAGGAAGGAGAAGGATTTTGTTGGTTTGTAGTGCTGTGCTTAAGGTTTAATCAAGTAACACCTCTAAATCCCCACCCTAACACACTGTTACTCACAAATGACTTTTTTGGTTTCCCACCTCCAGGTAACATAACACTGGCACTAATTCAAAAATAAAGTGGTAATTCCCCCAGATTAAGCCAAGAACTGAATAACCAAGGAGGAGCTGCTTTCATGGGCCCACTGGAACTCTTCAGGAGGGGCTGAAGGCACAAGTCACAGCCAAAGTGAGAGGAAGAGGTTTTTCTTTGTTGTTAATTAAACTGAACAACTTCATTTTATCCAGGCAGAGTATTGTTATCCATGGGTCCAGCATTTAAAAAATAAAACAAAAACTTTTTTCCTATAACCTGGTTGCTCAGAACCACAGAGAAATCCCCCATTTCTTTAAATAATCCAAGTTGGCTTGGAGGCTTCAGAGCATTTGAAGTCGCAGTGCCCACTCTTGAGCTACTAAATAATGCTGCATAAGAGGAGATTCTGCCACACAAGGCAAAAGAAGGAAAGACACTTTGAGCTGAAGGAGGCAATTAAGGCAGGGCTGCAAGGGGGCCCTCAGGACGAGTTTTGAATGCTTTCTGCAAAGTTGCCTTTCTGACTTTTCAAGGACTGAAGGCATCAGAGGAATAGATGCAACAGCCGGGCTTTCTGCTTATCATTGACAGCTCCTGGCGAGTAGCAAGTGGGTACAGACTGAGCCTAAAGAAAGCATTCTTCAAAGGTGCCTGACTGCAACTGAGGCAGCCAGACACGCCTTTACTGTTTGTAGTCCCTAAGGTGAGCATAAATTGCTTTTCAAGGGGTGTTGGTGGCCATTCCATGCTATGTTTCCCTCAGCGCTGGCTCAGTGCTGAGGCACTGGCAAAGGCAAGGCTGTGGGGCAAGAGCAGCAGGAGCACAACTGGCAGGAAAAGGCCAGTACTTGAAATATTCTTGATCTGATTCTTTCCTTTCTCAAGTCACAAAACTGACAGCCCTGGCATAGTGATGTTTTCAGCATTGGGAAAGTCAAAAACTACAGGGTTTCTTAGCTTCCCCCCACTATGCTTTATTCATCCGACTGTGCTGTCTTGGAGTATCTCCCATGGACTACTTATGTAAGAGCAATCCTTACCTCCTGGGATTTCTTAAAACTTCCTATTACAAATGGAAATGGAAATGCCAACATATCAGAAAACATGACGAACTCCAAATCAGTTTGTATTTTGAGTGCAAGAACAGGTTTCCACAGCACTGCCTGAAACTCTTTAATTAAACAGAAATACAGTAACAAGACCAAGACAAACTCTACTCTCAGAAAATAAGAATAAATCTATTGCCTCCTTGATTTTTGACGTGCACACAGAGAGTGGGACTTTGGTTTAATGTCATCATTTCTGTTAGAATCATTGTTCACATATATGTGAGCTGAGATTACTAGGCCATAGGACCCGATTTGCATCCTGATTACCTTGAAACACGAGTCCATTTCCCAAATGCATGACAAGAGTTCAGATTACATTTCAGCATTGGAGAAGAAAAGGAGGGAGCACGTAATTTGCAGGCCAGCATGCCAAGGCTCAAAAATCCATTATGCAAATCATCTAGGAAAACCCATTCAGCCTGCTCATCTTGTTTGTTTGTCAGCTTGAACAAGGATCAGGAGAAATTCTTCAAACTGTACAACTCAAGCTATCCTCTTGTTCCACGGTAACAATTTACACTGATGATACATTACACAAAGGAGGTGGAGGAGCAGCGGGTGCTGGAAGCACCCACCTTTTTTTTCTCCTAGGCACAGCAAATGATTCCCAAGAAATTCTACAGCTCTGATTAAAATAACAGTTTCCAAAACAAACAAGAGCATACTGTGAAATTTCTATTATCTGATACTTTCCTAAAAAATGCAGCTTTTGCCTCTGAGAGGTAAACAGCTCAAGTCCAGCTGGACTTCACCTGCCTGTAGGAGCCCCGGGAATAAACGCAGCCCTACATTTGCTTTGTAGTGACGGATTTCAGCCTGTGTTTTTATAACGTAAGAAACAGAATTACTTACAATACCTTTGAAACAAATCAAGAATTAAAACAAAGCTCTTGTCCATAGAAAGGATATTCATAATATGTGGTCTGTGGCACTAAAGTTATTTAGGGACTGTACATCGAAAGAAAAACCAAACCCACAAACCAAGAAGAGAAATCACAAAAAAAAGTATCCTCCTAAAAAACCCAACCAAACAAGAGTAAAACAAAAACTAATTGCTCCACTGCTCAAGAGTGAGTGAAGACAAATGTGAATTTCCTCAGGCAAACTCAGAACTTTGGTGTTTTCTGGCTCACGTTCTTGCAATGGCTCTGTTTCTTCACTGGCTGCAATTACAGCTGCACAATAACATTTTTTCTTTTTCTTCTTCAATATGTTATCACAGAGGTGTTACCACGATCTCTGATCAGCCCAGCCTTGGCCAGCTGCATGTCCCTCTTGGAGCTGCCTGGTATTGGCTCTGCTGGACACACAGGGACCTTCCAGCAGCTTCTCACAGAAACCAACCCTGTAGCTTCCCCACTATCGAAACGTGGCCATATAAACCCAATAAAACGTGGTATCAAAAGCAGGACAGTTCATACTTAGTGAAGTGCCTTGACTTTTAAGTCTTTGTTTATCATACAGTGCCAATATGAGTACCCCAAATTCTTGTAGATGGAGATAAAGCGCAAAATTTCACACTGGGGAATCTACTGAAGAGCTGGCACCTTCTCAAACCTAGTGCTTTCAAGTCAGAGAGTGCTCAATAAAGACTGAGTTCAGAACAGAGACACACTGTCCAGGAAAAAAAAAAAAAAAGCAGGTGGGTGAGAAGAATAGCATAATTCCCCAATTTACACCAGCTGAAGATCTATTGACATGACAAAGACTGACAATTTGGGGAAGAAACTGTAAAACAGAAAAAAAGATGTGTTTACATAGTTCTGGAAGAAGAGAATTCCAGGTTAGCCTAGTCTCTTGTATGTAAAGAAAAACAAGATTCTTGTAAAAGTGGCTTCTTACCAAGGGTAAGAGCATTCCTATCTGTAAGCCACTAACTAAAGCACTGTCAAGACAATATAAGAAAATCTGAAATATAGTAGCACCCTGACCAGCCACAGGAGAGCTGCCAGTATCCCTCAGGGCTGTTTAACTGTTCATGTTCCCCATGTGTGTCTTGTGACACTTGTGGGAATTGATCCTTTAAGGTTTCTTTCATTATTTGTAACTTATTTTTTAACTTCTACTCTGTTTGGCTCAGGTTTGATATTTAATAACCTGAAAAATAAACACAGGTGGGCTTCCAGGCTGCCTCTCAACAGCTTCTGCTGACAAAGGGGAAACCAAAGACAGCAGGCTGGAGCTGACTTTGCAAAACCTGGAGTTTTTATAACTGTTTCTACTTCTTTTTAATTTGAAAGACAGGCTTGAGCTTCCTCTGGGGAGTAAGCATTTTGGGACAGTCTCAGAACTTCAGGCAGCCCCAGCGCTGGGCTCCTGCCTGCAAACAGGGGCTCTGTTTTGCTCAATGCTCTGTTTTTTCCCCAATGTGTTCATTGATCACTATCTTTTTGATGATCGCATTGCAGGCACCTACAAGGAGTTTTTTCCCTGTTATTGTCCAATAAACCTTCAGTTTCTGCTCCCACACAGCTTCTACTCCCAAATTTGTTTATCTTTTTGGTTATATGCTTTTCAAATTTCACACCGCGTCACTGAAACTGCTAGTGCTCATTCGATTGAAGTTCCAAGACTTTTTCTCCAAACTGACCTGATTTCTGATCTTGGTTCATTTATTTACAAATATTTTTTCCATAGTCTTTACTTTCGTTCCATATTTTTCTGTGCTGAGTCAGAATTAATATTACCATTTCATTTGGTGATTTCCAGATGCATTTAGAACCCTACTTTTCCTGGTATAAAAAAAAAAAAACCTCAAAGCAGTCTTCGTTATATATCATACACTTCCATGAGAAAAAAAATTATCCAAGCAAAAAATAGTGAAGTGAATAAAGTGATATTTTTCCTGAGGGGGGTTATGTTTTCTTTTTTTTTTCTTTCTCTATCATTTCTCAAAAGTTGAAAGCATTGTTTCCACCTCAAGATGGTGCTTCATAAAAACCAACAGTTATGTCCCGTTCAAACTTCTCGGCAGTCTTATTGCTTAGTTTCAAAACAAGAACAGGACCAGGACTGTACTATGGACACTTGCAAGAAGGTCAAGTAATTAATCCGGAAGTCACTAGAAAAGACTTAATATTGAAGCACTTCAGCAAAGCTTGGGTAATTAAAAAAAAAATTTCTTCATTTATGCAGAGTCTGTTTTATTTCTAAGGAAAAGAGTGAAAGCAAGTTTTAAAAGTCTTTGCTCAGCTATATTAGTCCCATCCATAAAGCCTGTTGACAACTAGTCTGTGAGTAATTAGGAGAATTGAATATAAATTCTCATAGAGCTGAAAATACCATTGATTTCGTATTCTCTCCAAAGTGAACAGGAAGTGTCTTAGTGACAGCTGGGTTTTTTCATTGATGCATACACAATGCAGGAAATGGTGGTTTTTGATTGTTAGTACCCTGCAGAGTTTCTGGTAACCGAGACGAGAAGCCTGCCTAAGCTGTACTGTCCTCATTTAATTTGGCTACTCGACATGCAACTGGAGAGTTCACATCATGTCAAGATACCTCCTCAGTGGGCTTGCAGTCAAAATTAAGAATGCCCCATTAAGTACCATCATTAATATACATAAAGAGAGAGCACAAAAAATTTCTCAATCTAGGTCTTCAACACTACAGTAAGGTATAGAACTGGGCTACTTCGAATAGCTGCAAACAAGCAAATATGAGAAAAAAGTGCCTGTACTCAATTGTACCAACAGAATTAAGCAAAAATACCAGCAAGTCGAGTAGAAAATTGGCTAGAAATTGGAAATCGAGTTGTAATAGGTAATTGTTTACGAAGGAGGCAAACAGGGTAGAAGGGATACTTCTTGTTTTCCATCTCTATCTGTTACGTAGATGAAGAAATAAGAATTCCTTCAGGAAATTTGAGAAATCGAATAAATACTATTACAGGTTTGCCTAAACATTAGCATAAGAATAGATATCGGGTTCCAAATGCCGTCTCAGCAGCACTTTGACACAGAAGTCTACCAAATAGAATTTAATAAAGCTAAGTGGACTTTGCATAATGAAAGTTAAATATTAATTCTAACCACAAAGTAAAGAGCAAATAATGCAGACAACAGATATTAAAAGGATTAATGAAGCGCAATAGATTGCTTCTCCCTAGCTGCACTGTAAGAGCAAAAAAATGGGAGAGCAAGATGCTTGGCTGACCAGAAATCCTGAGTTATCTTACACAATAAACAAAACAATCTATACTTGCCATACTAAATTCAGTTTTGGCTCATTATTTATAGGAAGGTATTTAGGGGAAAATAAAAAAAGAAAGAAAAAGGAGCATGCAGGGTATGTGTTATCCTAGTCACTGTCAAATAAGAATTACCATGAACTTGTGTTTCCTCGGTCTGTTTCAAAAGACACATGAGAAAACGCTTAATAGTCTTCAACAAAAAACATATATCCTTATCAGCAGGCTCATTATTTCCCTCACAGGTGCTTATTTATGAAGGTTCCCTTAGGTTGAAGTAAAGCATATTCATTCCCCATATTTCTAAAGTAAACATGTCTGTGATTATTATTGATGGGAAGAATTATGTGACAGCCATGCAGAGCAGGGATCATAAACAAACAGTGAGAGCCACCAAGCTGTGCACAGACACAAACACAAGCAGTGGTGTTGCTAACAGCTGGTAAACATACAGATTTGGTGTTCCTGTCGTGTTGTGTGACATTAGGGTCAAGCATGTGAAACACAGAATTGTATAGCTTATTTGGAATCCCCACACATTCCTTTTAATGCATCATTAAAAGGCTTCTAGCTAAGCCTGGAATACAATATTAATGTGGTGAGCCATTCTATTCATAATGGTGCATTGTCACTTTTAATAGCAACAAGACTAAATCCCAGAAAACATATTTTCATATTAACCTATTTTTTCCTGTCAATCTACTTGCCTATGAATGGGCTATGCATGGGCTATTCCTATCCCCTTTTTCCTAGTTTTTTAAAACTGATGGTTAGAAAACTGCCTGAATATGTTACTTCATTTAGAAGTAACATATATAATATAACTGAATATGTTACTTCATTAAGACTATGATTTTGGACTGAAAACCTGTGAATTTTAACAAAAAGGAAAAGTCCACACCTCTTACTTCTCTCCCTCCCCCTCCCCCCCAACTTAGTGTCCTTTGTTAAAGCACCAATTTACACATTGAAAATTATTTTTTAAAAGAGAGAGAGACCTGTGATACAGTTCTTACAATACTAATTTATGCTCTTATTCCTTAGCTAGGCAAAAATTCCTTCCCCACAAGATTACCAAACTTTCTGTTTTTCTCTCAGCACCAAGAATATATTTCCACCAAATCCACAAATGCTTTTTACGGAAGAGACCAAATTTCAAGTTTCAGAGCTAAATGAAAGTGAGTTTTCCATATCTCCACAAATACCATGAAAATTCTGAAAAGGAGTATTTTGCAAAGTGGAGAAAGAATCCACTCCCCAGCTCTGATGAACAAAAACATCTGACAAATTTGTTTTCATTGCATCACGCAAACACATTTCTAAAGTTCTGAGGATTTTCATTTTCAAAAAAGTGTGTGCTTTTCTACTCAGTCCCTCTAACTTTAACGAAGTTATGATGATGAATCTCTAACCATAAAACATTAACCTGGTATAGATGGATGTCTACAAAAACTTAGCTTGCTATGCAGTTTAATTGTCTTCTATTTGGCATGTTTGCTTCCTTTTCCGTCTTTCTTCACTCTGACTGGGTGCTTCATTCTCCCTTCATGCTTTTTTAGGATCAATGTTTCTGCCTACTTAATAATTTGGGTGCTAACCAGTCTTTCTGGGCAAAGGTCTTGATTAAGTTTCCCTCAGATGATGATGATTTAGTTAATCTACTACAATGATAATAGTAACTTATAACATAATTTACAAAGGCAAGATACCTACCTAGAAAAAAGGTCCAACCATACCAAAAAAAAAAAAATTCTAGAGTATCCTAAAGCATTCTGGCCTGCCAAAAATAGCCACAGATAGGAAGTGGCAAGAAAACTGAAGTTGCAGTTCTCTGACAGACAGAAGAACTCTTCTATCCAAGATTTCCTGCTATTTGGAGACAGTACAAAAGTCTTAACATTTCTCTCAATAGGTGTTGAACAGGAGCAGAGTTTAAGAAAGAAACTTTGCCAAGTTCTGGATTCAAGTTCAGCTTTGCTTCTTTATAAATGAGTCATTCCATGTCCTGTTTCACAGACATACCCTGGAAGATGAGCCAGGATGTTTGTTAAAAAAGAATAAAAATAGCCTTGTGAAAGAAGAGAAAAAAAATCTGCTGTCCAGTTCAAAATGAATGCCAGTACTTCTTTACAAGACTAGCATAATTGATGGACCTGTACAGAACTCAGAACATGTGCTTTGTATTTTTGCTAATGAATGACTGAGCTAGTAATAGAAATTTTGATAGACAACGGTGAAAAAAAGTCCTATTCAACTGCAGATTGTATTTTTATCCAACACAATGCGGTTTTCATGACGCATTGCAACCCCAGGCACAGTACATCATCTGAACAACACGAATGTGATTACAACTCGGAGTCAAAGAATGACTCTAAGGACCACCCTTCAAATAGAAATGTATATTAAAAAATCAATTTCTTTGCATTAGTTGAACTTCTGGATTTTATCAATAGTTTGGTTACAGCCACTGGGCCAGACTTGCAGCTGATATGAATCAACCTAGTCACTGGAGCTCCAAAGTACATCGGAAGACTATTTGTGTCAGTCACAGTGAGCCGAGGAAAGTCTCTAGTAACACTCCAGCTGGTAGCCAGAGCTTCATTCCAAGAGAAAAGGAAAGAGAATCAAGTGTAACAGAGCATGAAAGTTGATCCAACACAGACTATGGAAAGCCACTGACCACAGAGTTTGGACTAGATGACTGTGGGGGCGAACCTAATTAAGAAATTTGCTTATGAAAACTTACTAAACAGTCTAAAATTTAGGTGTTTACTTAAACTAAGTATCTGGAGATCCTTTCGTGTAAGAGACTAGTAGCAGGCACATGATTCAGCTCACACGGGGACCAATTCCTCTTCAAACACTATAGGCCAAGGTATGCACTTATTTTGGTCAGATGCCTAACTTTTAAAGGCATGAGCTTTGCCTTGTTTTTTGCAAGTAATAGGCTTGATCACCACCCCTTACATATTATCCATTACATCAACTAGAAAAAACCCACATGCTGGAAAGGACAAATTTTTTACTCTACACTGAGAAAATTTGGCTATGGACAGAAATTTCAAAACATCATTCTTGGTATATGATTCAGAATTGAAAAAATGGAGAGACACTATACATTGCAATAGTCACAAGTATGTCAAAAAGACAGCAAACATTTGTATAATTTGTAGAAGTGTGCAGCATAGATAGGATAGCATTTCTATACCAAGTGACACGGTAAAAATGCTAACAGCTAGAAACATGAGCTGCAAGCTAACTGATCCTATTTCTGTAACTTAAACAAATTAAATATTTTGGGCATGAGACTGTCAAACAAATTTATCCAAGATATAATTAAATAGGTGATCAGGTCACAGAGTAAGCTCCTGCACAATCAAGATTCTGCGCTCAGAAAAGGAGCAAGTCTCCCATGCAATCTTTTGCAAACTCATTCTGATCTCTGTAAACATCTCCTTTATCCAGAACTTCTCTCCACATGAATAATAATCACCCTTTGTTTTTGTAGGCAGGTACATTGCAATGATTTTCTGTCTATCACAGATGCAGCAGGTCATAGTTTCTGCTTAGATTCTTTTATTGCTGCGGGTGGGCAGCAACTTAATCAAGAAAGGACACCAGTGACAAAGTTTCTATTCTGATATTGGGACAGCTGTGGATCTCTGTTTAGGAGACACTCTGGAAATGAGAGAAAACCCTGTCTGAATACTAGCAAACAAAATTCAGTTTACCTGCATACCCTATGGAGGGCAAGTGAGAAGTCATAAATAAGTCTGACTAAATGAACAGGCCATGTCAGATGCAAACAAACATTCACAAATACGTTAACTCCTTCCCCGCAGACTGCCTGAATACAAAGGTTGTGTGTTGCAAATGCAACTTCATGAAATCTTGTATTCATAGAAAAGCTTGATTTAATAACTATGGCCCATGCCCTCACAGGCTTCACTTACCCATGTGAATTCTCCATCACTCCTGTCAAGGTGAATTATGACCAAATGACAATTTTCCTATATATTTCCAACACTTTAAGCTCATGGTTTTTTAGATCCCACATGAATCAACCAGGCATAAAAATTAATCCTGCATTCAGAGACTGGCAAATGTACCCATTTATTTAAAATGTGCTCACATGGATAGATTTATTTTTGCACAGCTCTCCTACAGGACAGGATTAATCCAACCCTTCCCTGGAAAACTTCATTACACTCTAACATCTCAAAGCACCCATTAAAACTCAGAGACAATGCTGAGCTGATGGGTTTGGCTCTTTCTGTATGCTGAGAAGATAAGGGATTATCATAGAAAGCTTCTTAAATCTAAAAATATCTCTTAAAAACTTTTTGCAATTAAAAAAGAAATCTAAGACACCCTTAAAGAGACAGTCAATAAATAATTGTATATTTGAAAAGCAGTAAGTATTCAATGAATTCCTGTGCATGGTACCAGAGATATCCGTATTTTGTTAATATCTTAACTCAAGAGAGGTTGTAAATAGCTCATAAGCCTATTTTAAATCTTCAAAGTAAAGCAAGTTTTCTTGCCAATGTTGTCCATCCAGCTTCTTTTTCATCTACCACATCTCAACAACAAAAACCTAACAAAAAAGACCAACCTGTCCCTGCGAGGGAAGAAGGGGAAAAACATAATTATGCAGTCTACTTTTAATTTTTTTCTTTCATCAGACAGCAAGGGCTGACCATGCCCTAAAGGTCAATTTCTCTCTCTTCCAAAGGAGAATCAGACATTAGAGTATCTCATCTGGAGAATATCTTGTTCCCTTTCATTAGATGGCTGAATTCATTGCATGTTCCTCAAGAGAGCTTTGACTTCAGATTTATGTATCTAATGGTGAATGCTCATAGAGGCTGTGTGAAAATCATGCAGAAAATATCTCCTAGCAGAGTCCTTCAAGAAGCAGAAACTGTCGGCAGAAAAAGACAGACTTTGCCTCTCTTCAATCACCAAAAATACATAAAGTCAATTAGAAATATAAAGCTCCCATAAACTTTTCTTTAGGGACAGAAATGGTCTAAATTGATCATCTCTGAGCAGACTGACCAGATTTTGACAGAGGGTGCAGATTTTAGGACAACAGACTTCCTGAACAACATCATTCTTCTCATATCTTCCTTCACGGAATATACTGTATGCAGCAAATGTTGATCTCCTCTTTTACACACACACAAGGTCTAAGTTTAAGATCTCCAACAGAAAAACAATCTGTCTTTTAGATGCCTGGCAGTTATGTTTGATAGCCCAGCATTTATTATTATTTTAAGGAAAAACATCTGATGTTGTCTTTTGGACTTGAACTTAAAAAGATAGTTTCTGTTAAAGATAAACAAAAAGCAGAGTGGTGGATCACCTTTTTCTTTTGGCAAGGCCAAATTCAAATTTTACCTTAGCTCTATGGGCTCAGCTGCCTAGAATCACAAAACTGAATGCAAGCTTAAAGACTAATCTAATCCCCGTTTTCAATGCTGATCTTAATATTTTTAAGCTATGATTTATTTTAATCATGAAATCAAGGCCTGGCATTCTCTAATTACATAGGCATCATTTACTCTCATCATTAGTCTTTTTGCATCTATTAAAGTATTTTGCCACCAAAATAACTCTACTGTCTTAAGAGGTGTTAATCTACCTAGGCAACACCCTGCTGCCTATTTAGTAGAACACATCTGAGACACATGAATCAAAGGTCTCCATTTCAACATGTTCAAACCCTAGGATATTGCTTTGTAACCTTAATTTATTTACCCTGTTCTATGTGTTGATGGCAGTTCACCAAAACTGTGCTGTAAGTAGAGCACACAGATCAAGATTTTTGTGAAGCTGAGTCCGTGGGAACAAATCCTTGCTCTTTAAACTGAATCTGCACTAAAATAGATGGAACCTCTGGGTGCCTATGCAGAATTCAAGCACAAGAGTTTTAGCAGCTGTGTCTGCCTCAGGCACAGCTGACTTCATTGGCTGGCATACTGCAGCAATAATTTTGGATTCCCTCTTCCTGTGTCAACTCCTAGCAGCTTTTAAAGCCCTGAAGATTATGACTCCAAGACCCTCGTGTAAGCCCTAAACTGTTCTAAAGTTTAAAGGGAGCTAGTTTTCAGAGACAGTCTACCCTTCAATAATTAAATGATGTTTCGCTCTTTACTGCAAAGACTAAAATGGAATGTGATGATCTAACAAGATTAAAGGGCACCATCTAAGTTCTCACATACATGTGTATTTATATAACCAAACCTAGGCATCTTCATTAAATAGTCTTGCAAATATTATCATTGAAGAACTGAGTTGCAAACAGTAAAGAGTGACTGACTTCAGCTACTTCCCTTCCTAGTGAAATTTCTGGGTTTCGCAGATTGTATAAAGTCACCGTAAATGATGAATTCCTACCATGCCTGCTGGGCATGGTGAGAAAACAGTAAAGAGATAAGCAACTGTAGCTATGCAAATCTTCCCTGGTTTATCTTTTGCTAAGGTGAACAACAATGCAGCTGCACCAGGGTTTATAGCATGAAGTATAAAAAGGGAAATGCCTGTGGTAAGCAACCATGATGAAAGGAGAAAAAAGGAAAAAGAGCTTCATAACCTTATATGTTATGTGCATAAAAGCATTTTAAAGACATTTCATCTCTCTTCCAAAAAGAGCTTGTGCAATCGTAATCTAAAGTTTTCAAACTTAGTTCTGAGAAACTGCAATATCTGGCTTCTCCACAGTTTTCTCCCATTCAAAGCTGATATTTAAAAGCCAATTTCTGACCTTTGTTGTTATTTCCACTTACTCCCATTACACCCATTGATAGCCATGGGAAATGTGCGATAAAATTCCATGTCAGCTGAGCTATTGTAAAAAGTCTATTGGTTTAAATGAAGAAAAACTTAATATGTGGAATTAACTACTTGGTATCATCTCTAAACTCCACTGTTAACTTCACTTTCATAGTGTGAAAGCCATCTTGTTCTTTTCTTTAAGGGTGTGCATTCCCACAGCCTGCTTCCTGGCTGAGCGTCGCCTCATATCCTCGCTCACCCAAATGCCACTCCAAGAGGAACCATCGACTCCTGATCTCTTCCATGGGAACCTCAACAGGTTTTCATGGCTGACCAGTTTCTCAGGAAAGACAATCCCCATTCTGGATGACTTCCTTACAAACACCTTCTCACATGCTTTGAGCTTCACGGAGAAATTAGAGTTACCGGAAAGCCTGTGCAGGAATCTGCAAACCAAAACCGTTTCTTATCAGAACACTAAAGAGGAAACTGGTAGGTGATAATCTCAACCAAAATCACTAAACTACTTCCACAATTGTCACTGGTCCCAAAATTTATCAAACATATTATCTTCCTTTACCAAGAAATTTGAGGTGGGTTGTTTCAGTTCTACCACCCAGCCCCTTGAGAAGTATCTTTTAGGACTTCCAGGTATTTGGTAAACTCCAGGCCTAACACCCTTTTACATGTATTAGATCAGACAAGAAGGAATGTAAGGAGGCACAGGCTTCAGCTGTCAACGCAAGAAACCCCTGTGTATTAACAGTCTAAGCAACAGACTCACTCTGAAACCCTTCATGAGGCTTAACACAACTTTCAAAGCAGAAAACGTTTATGCCTTCATCCAGTTCCCCTACAAGCATTTGGATAGGCATTGAGATATTGCATTATCTTCACTGGTAAACAGCAAACAAACTTTTTTTTATGGCATCACAGGACACGCGAGAAGGTCACCTTCCAAATGTGATACTACTTTGCCCTTAGTCCGCTCATGCAGAGAGCAACAATTCAGCAGCTTCCACAAGCTCACAGGCTCCAGGCTCGTGTACTCAGTAAATCTCATTTCAGAGCAAAAGCACTTATGGCATCTTGAAGCTGCTGCCACCAACTGAGAGAACTAAAATAATTTATTGAGAAGAATGCAGCAACAACCCCAGCACACAGCAGCAAGGCCTCACTCCCTTACCTAAGCACTTCCTCCCTCCTGCCCTCCCTATTCCCTTAGTTCAGGGACTTACTGGGAGAAAGCTGCAGCCTCAAAATGGTGTTTTGTTTCCCATCACCAATAACATCAAAATCTGAACACTGGATGGTATAAATCAGTGGTACTGTCGGGGCTTTGAAACTGTCCTGAATTACAGCAGTGGAGGATCTAGCAACACACACTCACTATATTTTCAACTCTTCATATGATCTAGCAAAGAAAGACAATTTAATTTTCACAGCACACCTGAGAACAAGATCATAAGTAAGCAATCTGCTTAAATTAAAGCTACACACTGTATGCAATATTGTTTACCAATTCAAAGATTAACAAAGTTACACTAAATTTGAGCTCTGCAGATAGCAAAGCACATTAAAGGGAGCTCTTTTATTCCACTGGTATTCTCTAAGGTACATTTGTGCCTATAAATCAGGTTTGGATTCGCACAGAACATTTAGCAGACTTATGCATGATGCACTGAAACAGAAGTAAGATATAATTAAGCTCTGACATGACAGCTAACAAATGTGTTTCTGAGCAGTTTCCGCATGCCTCATGTGGCATTATGAGGCACCTAAGCCAAAAGCTCAGGGTACATTAACTACCGGAGAGGGGCCGTAATTCTCACCAACTGTGCAACCTGCCACATTTCCTTGCTATGCTGAAATGCAATTTGCAAATTAAAAGAAAGAGAGGGGGGGGAAAAAAAAAAAAGAAAGACAATCAAACCTGTGTAGTATGAACAAAATCATGAAAATCACAATAGCCTATTGGGAAGTTTCCCAAATTCCACAGCTATCCAAGAATAAACTATACGGTAAACACCAAGGATAGATAATGAAGTCTGAGGTCCAGTGTTAGTTGTCCTTTCAGCCAAAGTGCTGAGTGTAAATGCTAGACTGTAGGTAGCAGAGTGCTGTAACATAACCCATGATGGAGTTATGAAAAAAACTTAAAAATAATCAGCAGCACAGCACTCTGTAGTTTATTTGGAAGGAGTTCTTCCACTAAGTTTGCTCATGTGCTGAGCAGATGAATGCTTCTCAGCCTGAATCACAGTCGTGCTGAGAAAAATGCACAGTGATGCCATAGCTCTGGAATATTTCATTTCTTGGCAGTGTATGACAGTAGCACTAGTCACTTAAATTCAACACCACCAGCTACTTAAATTCAACAGCAACTGCTAATGATTTAGCATCTACTGGCAGTTTGTCCCCCCTAGCCAGTAAGCAGGGCTGCAAAGGTCTACAGGCACCATCATGCTGATTAGCAGTGATTAACAGTGATTAGCCTGTTTGATCCAGGATTTATACACAGCACAGGCTGTGCTGGAAATCAATCTCCATATCTGGGATTTAGATCTGAGCTGCTGGGGAGGATGTCCCTGCCTTGCTGGTTGCAAAAGCAGGCAGCACGCCAACAGGGAGAGCAGGCAGAAAAACCTCCTCATTCCCAGCACCAGAGCTTGACGACTCCTCCTCGGTAAGCCATGCCAGCAAGGACACCCCAACATGCCCAAGTGTGGAGCTAAACAGGGCAGTGTAAGGCAGCAAAGCAAGTCCTATTTAGGGCCTTTTCAGAGCCCACTCTCTGAGGAGTGAGCTGTGTAAAGCCACAGGTCCTTACACCGTGAATCAGCTGCCACGCTTAATATACCGAGGGCAGTGCACAGATATCTCAGCTATAAGCAATTACACTGGCCAGGCAGATTAACCCCTTAATCTCTCCAGATACACTCTGGAACCAGTGGAGACAGGTCACCGCAGAGATCAGCCCTGTAAATTCCATGCACAAAGTCTGCTGTCTCAAACATTCCCGGCTCCCAAACTTCACTGCTTACCAACCCTTAAATAGTGTTTCAAGTAACCTTGAGCTCTTTCATGGCAGGGCACGAGTGGGGAAAGAACTCTGACTTGGAAATTGACTCAAGTCCAGATGGGTGCTGAGGAACAAGACTGAAGTTTTCCTTACTGGCTTCCAAAAGCAAAAAAATTAAATACGGTGGGAGGAAGAGAATAAATAAATCAGGTTTTACTTTTGTTAAACTGACCTCAAAAACTGGCACCACTACCTCCATTGGGAACAGGCAACTGTAAGGAGCCAATTTAGTTTTGTTGTGCCTCAGCAATGGTTGTCAGAGGCATGTGGAGGAGGGGTGCACATGTGCCACATGCAGGAGGCAATGAGAAGAAGCCTTGTCTCTGGGAGGACTTCGCCTGGCAGCACCTCCCATGGGGCAGGCACCAGGAGACACTGTGGAGGGGCTTCTCCAGTCGGGTTGCAAAAAGGTCTCCGCCAATGGACAGCAAAGAAAGGTTGGACTGGGCCAATGGTTCCGTGCTAGCAGGTGGACTTTGGGAGGGGCCGGGGAGTATAAAAACTGACTGCGTTGCTACTTGCTGGGGTTCGCTCCCTCCCTCCTTTGCCCCGGCTCCAGCCTGCCTCCTGGCTCGCCTGCCCTCACACCTGTCCTGCCCTCCTTTGGCCCTGACCGCCGCCTTGCCGCTTCGCCCCGTGTCCTTGCCTGGGCCGCCTGCTTTTAACCCGATCCAGCCATCACTGCTGCCCTGCCACCCCAATCCAGCTGGCCCCAGCGACCCTGCCCAGGGTCCCGGTCCTCCAGTCCAAGTGCCCACTCACCGTGTGTCCGGTGCCGTCGCCTGTGGAGCTGTGCCCCTCTGAGAGCCACACAGGCTCGCTAAGACCCAGCCCAGCCACAAGCAGGCAGCGTGCACACCCTCCGCGGCCTGGACACCGACTGCACTGCCCTGACTCGCTGGTGGTAACACCCTCTTTTCCTCTTTGTCCCCTCTCTCTCCTCTCCCAAGTCCTTTTCCCTTTTCCTTTCTTCTTTTCTGTCTCTTCTAGCCGTCTTTCACTCGGGCAACTCCTTTTCCTTCTCCCTTTTGTTATCAATAAACGGTTCTCAGATACAACGTTGGCCTCGTTTGGCTTCATTTCATTCCCGACCATCCATTTTTAAAAGAACTCTCCGCAGTTCCCCACGGTGGAACGCGACAGCAACTCTTTTCATGTAGCAACATTTTTGTCTAAAGATATTGCTTTCATGCTTTTTCAAGAATCATCTTGGAACACTGTAGTATATTTTTCGTTTGAAAGTTGATGTTTCATTATTTGGTAAGAAACATTTTAAGGGTTAGCGGGTTTTAAAATATATTTATGTTGTTTTTAACCTTAATTTACATCACACCATGGAATGTGGACAATTTGCTCTTAAATTGCCAAATAACTGAGAAAACAGCCATTTGCACCGTTGTGTTCCACAACGACCCAAGAGGGAAGCGAGGTGGCTTCATTATCCCAGCATTTGAATGCTCCTGGGACAGAGAACAGTCTGAATTTGAAAAGCAGGGATTCTTTGGTGTGTAAGCCCAGGGATGAGTTCACCCCTCTAGCTTTTCTCTCCTGGGAAGCACTCATTCCTCTTCTCCACAGTTTTATTCAGTGATTGATTCCATTAGAAAACCAAACAAAACCCACAAAATAAAACATCTAAACCCATACACATACAAACAACCCTGCCCCTCAAAAAGATCAATGCTCCCAACCACAAACCCCAAACAGATAAAAAAGCCGCACACAAAATGGTCAGATCACAATAGTCCTGATGCTTTCACCAATGTCAAATTTTGTTAAAATTGGGTGACAAGTTCAAACGTTATTAGGCAGAACTGACAGAGGCAGACACACACATGAACTTAAACTTCATTTTCTCAATTACACTTGCTATTCGTAACAACAATAATAATGAAAAAGAAGAAAAGCCTGAATATCAGACACTAGAATTTAGCTTTCCTACTCTCAGCCAAAAAACACTTATCACTAGACTACAACATTATCGTATTTTTTCTTCAGTTTATGACTTCCATCTGACACACTGTTTAGGAGCTTTCCCCCTGCTTTGCCCGTATTATTTTTGTTTCTGGTTTTACACAAGTTTTGGGAGATAGAATTAAGTAGGAGGGAGTAGATTGAAGGAACTAGAAAGGGAGGACAAAAAGAAATACCCTTTATTTAGCAAACCCCTGAGGAAATTTTGAACATAGGATAAATTTTGACTAGATCATAGGCTCCAGAGTCCAGACTGTGGAGTACCTGGGCACACCAAGCATGGCAGAAACCCAGCTCCTCTGCAACAGGGCTTGTTACAGAAAGAGATGCAGAATTATATCCATATCCTAGAATTATGTCCATATCCTTTTTTCAGCTTAGCAAAGTTGCTGATAAAAGGCAGGAGGGAGCTGTTAATCTTAAATATTAGTATCAAACATATGTGTACACTGAGGGAGCTGATATATGCCTTTATATAAAGGATTGAGATTCATAAGGAAGCAGCCTGACTGTATGAAAAAGCACACAGCAATACAACACCGCAAACCTAGTGAAAGAGAATGCAACACCGTAGAAAATACACAGTCAAATGAAAGACCTCATTGCTCTGTTTTTTCTAGGATTAGCCTTTTAGCACAGGGTCAAGGAGCATGTCTGCACAAATGTGTGATTGCTCTCCAGGGACCAGGAGTCCAGGCGTGTTCACTCATGCTCTTTCTGCTGCAGTTAAGAAAAATAAAGCAATCTGCTGGATTGTCTTAATAAAAAAAGGAAAATAAATTAAAAAGCACAGACCAGTTTAACTAAGCCCATCATTTATATCACTAGGAGTAGGAGACATGACCAGCCAACTAGAAATAATCCAGCTGGTTGGAAGCAAGCAGAAAAATGTTCATCCCATTTCTTTTGCTACCTGCTACATAATAAAGGGGGGAAGAAATAAAAAGGGGGGGAAAAAAGCACACATCTAGTTCTGAAGAGTTTCATATGAATCCTAGTATCCTACTGAAGGTACAATGGTTCATTTTGGCCTGGAATTAAAGCAAAGGTAATCCTCACCATTAGGGGGGCAGGGTGGTGGCAGCAAGACAGAGAACGATAAAAACAAAATAGACTGAAATTTCCAAACTTTTTCCCCCTCATGCATGTCATATTTTTTTCTGGCTCCCAATCCTGTCACCAGTCTTGCAGAACTTGCCACCACACAGACTGTCACGTCTGGTTGGGTCACCAAAGCAGCTGGTCAGTCTCATGCATCCGGGCCTTGCATTTTTCCTGATGCACTTAAGTCCCTGATTAACGCTCACCTTGTCACCCCAAGAATTCCTCAACTGTTGTCAGGATCCAAAAACATCCTACCTTGTAGCAGAGACAGAGTCTCAAAGGTGTAAAGAATTCCGTCTCTGCTGGTTATCTTCCAAAACAGTCGTTCTCCCATAGTGCCTTGTATGTTTCTACACCAGGTGGAGGCGCTTTGACAAAAAAGCAATTACTGATTTTCTTAACTTCCTGCTGATTCTTGTTTATTAATAACAACCAGTCTTCCCCCTGTAGTTATCAATTATCACCTCCAATCTAAAAGAGAAAAAAACACTTACCAGGTCTGTTGTGCCATTGGCCAGAGCTTTAAAAAAATTTCTTACATTATAAAGGGTCATATGGAGCCTATTGTACATAGAGTTGAAGTTAACTGCTATTCACCGTGACTCTGGGAATCTGAACAGCTTGATTAGAAAACCACATTTCTAGAAAGGTGGTAGGAAACAATATTTTCCCCTATTTTTCACTTTTGCCTCCTTTTTTGATGAAAACAGAAAACACAATGACATTTTGTGACATCATGCAGTTTTCAACACTTTTATATAAAAAGAAACCCACTATACAATTGAAATATTTAATTTCATTTTGTTGAAATGAAACATGTTGAAAGTATAATTCATGCAATTTAATCCACAATTAGTGTCTTCCACTTGTAATTTTTAAGGCTAAAAATGTTTAAAATAAAAACATTTTATTTGACATAAGGATTAATCCTTTTTAAAATGAGATTTTAGAAATGTCACAAGTAAAAATAATGAACAAATAAACCACACAAACATCTTGAGCTGAAACTTCACTGAAATCAATAATACTTGACATAAATCGATTTGGCACCAGTACATTTAATATATTTCTCATAATTGATATGATTCAGACTATTCTTAAGCACAAACGTAAACATCTATATAAATATATAGAACTGCTATCTGTCTCTCAAAAATACTATTTTAGAGGGGAAGGAGTAAAACTTCAGAGAAATGGCTCCTGGTTCTATATCTGCCATTCGAATGCCACATGCTTTTAATACTCCCTCTCCAGTTACCGAGACTCCATATGCACAGCCTGAAAACAGGTGAAACAACCACCATAGAACATTTCTAAAGCTCAACAAAAAAAAAGAAAAGTTTTAATAGCTTGCATTTGTTGATGCATTTCCTCCCAGAGTCCGAACAGAGGACATCTGTGACATTTTGTAGTTGGGGAATCAGATTCAGAGATGTAACAACTCCTAAAAGAACTCAATGAGGAAAGAAAATATGCAATTCAGGCCTTATTTTTCTATTTTCCTCTTCTTTTACCATGAGGAAGCTTTCCCTTTCTGGGGTCCATGTTAGAAGTGTCAGCATACTCACAGAAATATTAGTAAACTCTTTACAACACTTTCTTTTTTTTTCTTTTTTCTTTTATTTTTCTTGGGGTTTTTTGTTGTTGTTGTTTCTTAGTTCTTAGTTTAAATTAGTACTTAGTCTGCTTTCAAAGAACATAAGTGAAAGTGGTATGGTTAAATAAGCTTTACAAATAAGAGAAGACATCTCTGTGGACTTTTATCTGATGTCTCTACAGACTGTAGGACTAGAAACAGTGAGCATGGTGTAGTCCAAATAAATGTTTTTCAGAGTGAAAAGGAGGAAAAGGGACATTGGCATTATCTGACATCCTCTCGCTCCATAAACCAGAGCAGAAACTCTGAGCGGTAATCTCTGCTTTGATTAAATTTGGCTATGGTCTCACACTTGTGGCTTCTCCAGCTTTGCTGAGGCTTTTAAGTTCTTCAGATCAAACTAGTTGCTTGACTGTGATAAAGCTCCCTGATGAATTATTTGCATATGAGTTGGCAAAGTACTTAATGTGAAAAATAATTCTAAAAATGCAGATAAAATAAAAACTCTGGCCATTATGTCTTGAAGTAATTTAGAGTCTAAAAATTTTGCAGACATCTCTGCTTTCTCTCAGTAGGCCAGTAATGAAGAGAAAATTCTCTTCATTAAAATCAGACCCTTTGTGCTCTGATCAGTGACTAAAAGGTCCCCTCTTTCCCCCCTATCCTGCCATATTTGTCGTGTCTCCCATAGCCAGAGCTGATGAAGTAACATCAAGGATTGAATTGATGACCTTCCTCTCCACACAGACAGACACTGCTCTCTGATCACCTGTTTCTGAAATAAATGCTCTTTGACTTGCAGCTTTGCTTTTCCAAATATTTTTTCAAACTTTATTAATATGATCTCTACTAAAACGTTGTTCAGGTTATCCTAAGGTTTAGCCTTTTTTTCCTGCTATACAAAGTGTTTTTGCAGGATCTGTTAAACTAATGTGGGAGGTGACAAACACTTTGGAATAGCATGTTCCTGTTCTTCAGGATATTAACTTTAGAAATGACAGACAGGAGAAAAACAAACAAAAAACAACCACTCCCCCATATCTTTCCCCACAATAAATGTATGAAAAAACAAGGACATCCATCTAGTTTCTCACAGGTTTTCAGAGTGTGTAGATCCCAGCATCCCTTCATCCACATTGTTAACTGAACTGTGAATATCACTCGGGTCTCTCTCATTCTTATAAAGGGGAAATAACAGCGAGATATGGCACAGATGTGTCCAAGTCCACACTGCACCAACCAGAGGGATGAAGTACTCTGAGAAATGTTGACTCTTTCCTTCATTCTCAAAGTAATTAGGTAAAGAAAAGTGAAAACTCAACAGTTTGTAGTTTAAATACTACTTTACAAAAGTTAAAACATTTCATTTGTGGCCAAGAATGATTTGTGTCTTCATAACACTACATATTACTCTATGCAGGTCTGCTAGTTTAGATCTCTCAGTATAAGTGAAGGCCAGACCATTCTTCACAGAGAGCTGCTGTAACTGCTTTGTGTAGAAAATTGGCTCGCAGGACTAAACATTGGCAAAAAGCCTAAAACAATACCTGTCCATGGATAAAATCTACTAAGCGTAAAAGAATTATAGGTGAGGGCAAAGCAAGGATCAGTGGTGCAGTGCGAGCTTCTTTAGGATGAATATATATGAAGCTTTCATGAGAGAGCTGAAAAACTCATATTGCAGGGAACGTGAGGAATGGTGGCAATGAAACACTTTAAAGAAAATGTTTACTCAAGGGCACACAGGATTGATGAAATGATCGAAATAAACAGGTGAGGTCAGATTCTTCTCATGTTTTTCTCAAAATTGTTCTCATATCCCACTGGAAAGACTCTTCACCATCAAGAGTTTAAAAAAAAAAAAGAATAAAAGGAAAACAACAGCACACCACTGGAAGTAGAGAAAAGTTTAGAGTAAAAGGTCTTTTTAAAAAATTCTTAATACAGTGGAAGTATTCTGTTATACCAGATGATGATATCCCTATATAAATAGAGAACAATATTGTCCCTTCAAATTACCCCGGTATAACATTACTAAACACTTAGAAGCATCAAAGAAAAAGAGGTATGAGAGAGAATAATAAGAGTGAAGACAACTCTCCATCCAATTTCTCCTGTGCTTTTTAAGAGTTTGGGAAATAAAATTACACAAGTCATTGCTCGGAACTGCAGGACACCCCTGTGAGTGAGTGAAGCTGTTCGTGTGCACACTCTGCAATGGACACCTGTACCTGCCCTCTCTGGCATTTCAAGCAAAGAGCTGTGCACGTGCAGCTCAGAATGAGAGCCTGTTTTCTAATTCTAGCCATTTGGAATTGGGGTGGGAGGTGGTGGGAGGAATTAATTGAAAACCTGAACAAGCTGGTGACACCTATGTAAATTAATCAGAAAGACTGATGTTTAATTTACACTCAATGAAGGCTTGACACTCGTGAGAGATTCCCAGTGCCATCAGCAGACAGCTTGTCCCTTCTTTCAAACTAAACTTACAGATCATCCTACCTACAGTTGTTTGGATCCAGCAAGGTTGATGAACTCTTCCAAGAGACTGGAGGCAGTTTTGCATCCAAGGATTAAAAGAACCCATAAGATATCAAATGGTCTTGAAAATTGTCAAAATTAGTACTGTGATTGCTGGTGCAGAAGACTCAAGCATAAGCCCACCAGTGGCAATATAAACTGCAAGTATAAACCAGACCCGGGTACACTGACAACTGATAACAAGAACCCAAACCAGGGAAAAGAGATCTAAGTGCTGCTTTAGTTGTACAATTTAAATTACTGAGTAATATCAATAACTAATTTGTAATCCAGATACCAGGATGCCCAGGGAAATACAACTGCCAGAAATGTAGTACAAATTATTAATCTACATGTACTGGGAGTCTGTCTGCTGAAGAAAGCTAATGAAGACTCACTTAATGTAAAAGGCTGCTATTGAAATCAGCATTTCCTTGTGACTCAGCAGCTTGCAAAATATCTGGTTAGTATCAAATCAGGCAGGATAGCTCATCCAACTGGTCTTATCCACTCTCTTGCTGATTCACGGCATGTCTTGGATAACTTCCTGCGAACGTGTCTTCCCAAACATGGAGAAACCACCTTTTTTTTGCAATATTATATACACTTATTGAATCATTAAAATGCCCCTTGCATAATGACATTAGTGCCAGCTACCTGATCATTCTACCAACGTGATGAGGAGTGTTAACAGAAAAACAGCTAAATAAATCAAGCTGACATGTTGCCCTGCTTCTGTACTGATTTCAAAGTGATGTTGTCACACATCACTGAGTAAAAAAAAATCCAAACAAAGAACAATACACTCCTACATCAGTCAAATATTGTGACACAAACTGGAACAAGTCATAGAATTGAAAGCTAACATCAATCATGAGGACTTTCATTCTGGCCATTGCAAATACAAAGGAAAAAAAAAAGATCCCACATGATTTCTCTCAAAATGCAATTGTCATAATATGAATTTATATCTCCTGGATTTTTAAATTGTTTTTAATCGCAATTATTTTTGTGGGGAGCTTATATATATTCCCAATACCATATGTGTTGATTGATTACTTGCTTCCCTAAAACAATAATAATAAAATATAACAGTAATAATTCAATACAGTATAATTAAATATACTCTATATACACATAGTGTATATATAGTATAGTCTATAGCTACAAAGTGTTTATATATCCAAAAAGATATATATGTAAAGATGCATCTCCACAACTAAACCCCTGGTTTCTGGATTTTTTTGCTGTGTTTAGAACTAAGCTGTTCTTCAAAATACTCTTGCCTATTCCTTGTCAGTCTGATAACATAACAGCTATTGTACAATAACAAGTAAATAAGATGTAAAATGAGGAGGATTAAGAGGTTACGCTCATACTTTGCATGAAGGCTCAGGAGTTTGAAAATATGCAAGCAGATTTTTTGCCTGAGGACGTATCACACATCTCTGAAAGGAATTAGTCAAGTTTTACCTTAAAATTTGCCTAGGGACATAATAGTTAATTGAATCCATACATTCAACCATCAACCAGTCTTATTATTTAGTAAATTTGGAATAAAGGAGAACAAATGTTTCTGTGATGAAGAAATTGTGGTTTAACCCAAGAATCGGACAAATTCATCACACATAGTCATTATACGTAATAATTTGTTCATAATGACAACTTGTAAATTGTGGGATGTAATTAGAAGCGCACATGAAAAGGAAACACAAAAATCCAGAGAGATGAGCATTTGTTCACATCATTGGGGCACAGCTACTCAGCAGAGAAGGTAACAGAGGGCAACAGTGCTAGGAGGGCTTAAATGACAAAAGCAATAAGCATGAAACTTTCCAGAAATATGAACACATTTTTCATGGAAAAAAACTGGGGAGATTATTAAACAGCAGGGCGAAAAGAGAGACTTACAGAAGGTGCTGGTGTTT
Source organism: Mohoua ochrocephala (assembly GCA_013398855.1). Lineage (NCBI taxonomy): Eukaryota > Metazoa > Chordata > Aves > Passeriformes > Acanthizidae > Mohoua > Mohoua ochrocephala. Next base: position 33,157 of record VZTA01011698.1, read on the forward strand.
ACAGCAGGCTGAACATAACGGGGGGAAATGACTCAGTCACTTGAAATGAGAGCAGTAGGGATTAAGTCAGCAGCGAGTTTGATAGATGTATCAGTGGGGCTTTGATCAAACATGGATTGAGAGTCAGCAATAAGCAGACAGATTTTGGCATCCCTGCTGGTTAAACAGTACGCACATAGGGGAGTAACTGACTGCAGTCAGTGGCACTACATGTATAATATATATGTACACACGACCAATGCTGAGGGATTTTGCTCTGAGGGACGCTGCAACCCTGTGTGCTGCCAGAATGCCTGGTTCATTCCCAGATTTGGAGATAAATTAAAGTGTAACTTTGTGTGTTTATGTAGAGAAAACGCTTTTTAATTTGGTCCTTCAATTAGAGGCATCATAGAGGTTCTATGGTGCTCTCAGTGCTCAGTAACCACAGTGAGTTTTGGCCCCTTTCCACTGTAAATCCCTATTAGTTTATCTTTTGGATTCTCACTCGGAGCCTTACCCACAGCTGCTGGCAGTGAACTCCCTAAGGTGTAGAGAGTCCCCTACATGAGCATTCACCCCTGTTCTCGTGTGCAGTGTAATCATGGCAGGGTGATTCGTGAGCCTTAAAGGACAAGCTTTGATGTGTTAATGCTACAATATGTATGTGAGCGAGTTCAGAAACATATGCCATGCAAAATCCCAGTTAAATACCCATGCTGGCAGAAACAGGCCCAGAGTACAGGCACTTTGCTTGTGCAGCAAGTTCCCCTAACCTCTTCTCAATATTTTTGCATCCCAATTTCATCATTTTTTACCCCCTCAACTTTTGAGACTTTTTTTTCAATCATAACAAAAATGTTCCCTCTCTGCCTGTCAGGAAAATGTATTTTCATCCTTCTTTGGGAAAAAAATACTATTTTTCTTTAAGAACATCAGCAATGAAAAAAAAAAACCCAGTCCTACAAATCATCTGAGACTTACAGGCACATCTCATGGACTGACTGCAATGAAATCTTTGAAGGTCACCACAGGATTAATATAGATGAATTAAAATTGGTAATAGCAATGTTAAAATGGATTGAGATGCTGTAGAGCTGAGCAGGGAGATGGAGGGAAAGGATGAAGCTCTTAATTATTTTTCAATCTGAGGAAAAAAGAAATGCTGGCCATGATGTATAACAATATTATTTTTAGACAGGAGAGAAAATTGGTTTGTTTTAGGAGTTTAAACTGCTTGTATGAAATAAATTTCTGAGCATGGACAGTGTACAGACCTTTCACCTGGTTTAAGGAAGAGGTGTGACTGTATTAACAAGTGTTTGGAGTGGTCTAGGGTAGGGATGGGGTACCAGCCTTTCCCCATCCCTTCTTTGGGATTTGTTGGGCAGTTTTCTACAAACATGGCAGAAGCTAAAGATCTCACAGCAACACTTTTCTGAAAGGACCATGAAACCAGCCAGGACCACATGGATGTTCCTGGTGGCCTTACAGAAGAGACTGTCACCATGGAAATGCAGCCTTCATATGGCATCAAATTCACACTGAGGCTGTGCTTTGAGACCCAAGTTCCAACAAAAACAGAATCCTCTGGGCCCAGTTGCTAGAGCCAGGAGTCTTCTGGTGAAATAAATTCATGGGACTAAATCTTAGCAGACTTATTGCTGTTCAGCCAGAAAAGAGAACTGGTAAGTACCAGCTCATGTGATGTTACCTGAAAATTGCATCTGATGCCTCTCGTTCAGAGAGAGACCAATAGATGACAAAGTGAAAAATCCAAATGACTGGATTTTTATCCAGTTCTGCCTGGTTTTTCATATTAATATTAGGAATCGACCGCAAAATTTTGTATTAATCACATTTTGCTGAAAAGGTATGACATGTCTTTGACTTCTAAAATAAAACCAAGACTCCTTTAATCCAAACACTTCTTGTTAAAGTACCCCATAATCTGTGAAAATAGCTATTCTTCAAACCTATTATTTGCAGAGTACATTTTAATTCCTAAAACTCTTAAGATCAGCCACATTTCTGTCACTGTAACCGTAGAGCAGGCTTGCAATATAAGTGCTTTTCCAGTGAGATGCCCCAGCCTGGATGAGGGTGGTGCTGAATCGCAGTGAGAATGAATCTCTGCCATGTTGCGGATAAGAGGAAGATGGAAAAAACATTTGGAACGTTTGTTGTGATCCCATAACAAGAGTAGCTGAATCAGGAACTGAGACAGTGTCTCAATGACAAGACAGTCCCTCAGCTGGACCTTATTGTCCATGATAAATTCCACTTTTCTAGCTGCTGTCATAGGGGCCAGGCAGGGCCCAGAGGATAAAGAAGCCAATTTGGGCATTTAGGAAAGGCACATCAGGGCATGAGCTACAGGAAAAGGTGAAGAATGTTTGTTTCTGTAGGCGAGATAAGTTCTGTGAAGGAAAGGATTGGTCTGTTATCAGCATGGCTGTTGCTGGATTTGATCTTGTTTTGCCAAAATGTACATATCTTGCATTTAAGACATCTTTGCCAGCCTCTCAGCCTCAGACCTCCCAACCTTGTCATAGACAAGATCATCCAAAAAAAAAATTCCTCTGCTGTAACAGCATCATGTCTGTGTTTCTCACTATTTTTTTAATCCCCTGCTCCAGGTCTCTTGGGAGGGAAAACATTACATTTAGTTCTGGACACCCCTGAGGGCAGACCTATGATGTCTGTATCGGGATGGTCATCCCAGGTGCTCCCTCCACTGAAGGATATACTGGGGAGTTCAGTGCATAATTTGAGCAATTCACATATGACCCTTATTTTAAAATCCTTTTTATTCTTACAGGTTCCCAGAACGCCATCTGCTTTCCAAGCTGTGGGTTTGCTTTGATTAGTTAATTTTTTTTAGCTTGATAGTGAGACACCAATCTATATTTGTGTGACTTCTTGGTTGGACTATTGACATTTTCCTTTGCTTGTCTAGTTTTAATTATGTAACCAAGCCACATTCAAGGTTTCACTCATTCCAAATTTGCCTGTTGCCACATTTCCCCAATTTTGCATGCATTGTACAGAATTCCATTAAACACTCCATTGATTTTAAAATCCCTATGTTAGCATTTAAAAGTTTATGTGCTCTAGCTTGCTGGGACTCAATAGAATTATAAGATCATGAATTTATCTTTTTATGTTTTTCCCTGTTTTCATTTCAATCCAGAGTCTCTTACTATCAATCTAAATCCTTTGGATTTTTATACCTAATCTTCAGAAATTACCCTCAAAAGCTGCTGAGAAAATTGAGTCCAGATTAAGGGTGAATTTAGTTTTCTTTTCAAATACAGATGCTCATACACCAAGCTTGTGGGAATGGAAGTTGTCCCGATAAGAGCAGTGGAGGTGGTTGAGTTCTCTACCAAAACAGATGCCCAAATACCTTCACCACCCCACAGTGGAAACAAGTTCTACTGAACGAGATCTCAATAGTTATAAATCACCGTGTCCATTACACTAAAACTGACAGCCAGGTTCTTTTGCACCATATCCACAAAGAAGCAGACTTTGGGTGTGTAAAGCATGGGACATCACAAGCTTTGTGTCCCATGACACACCCAGTCCCTCTGCATGGTGTCTCAGGCAGCAGACATGCAAAACAGAATTGGCACCATGAGCAAACGGTGAGATGACAGAATTGGCACCAAGCATCCCTGCTCTTTAGGGCAGCACACTCCTCAGTCACAGCTTTAAACGGTGGTGTTCAGCTTTCTCCATGACCTGCCAATTTCCCTTTTCTTTTCCCTTCTCACTGCCTGAGAGTAATGCTTGGGCTTCTACAGGTTGGTAGAAAAGAAATTTCAACTCTATTCTGAGTGCATTCAGCATGTACTCTCTGCTGGCTGAAGCAGTGTCCCAGGTCTTCAGGAATAAAACTGCATCGGTGATGTGCCCAAATTGAAGATGAAAAACGGGAGAGTGATTAGGAGAATGTATGATTGTTTTTCTGTCCCTTTCTAGTGCCAGTGCCCAGTGTCACACTGATGTTATTGGTGTGATGCAAGAAGCAAAATTAGTTTAAAGATTGCTAGATAAGCAAGGAAGTATATACAAATTGGAAATGAATATGAAAGGAGAACAATTTGTCATGCAGAAAAAATATCCTAAACGGTTCAGCTAAGAAACACTTAGAAAAAGACCAGTTGTCTCAGGATTCAGGGTGTGAAGGGAATAACAGGATAAGGAAAAAAACCAAAGATATTGAGAGATAGTTTACAGCTTATAAATAAAAAATATGGACATTTGCTTAAAGTTAATATCAGATGGGGAGAGGTTGGAGGCAAAGTATTAAAAAGATCATGAATAATGTGTGAAAATGCTTATTCTGAATTATATAAAGCATGTGTGGGAGCAATTCTATAAACTCTCAGGTCCAAGTAGGAGAAGATTTCAGTGAGACTCAAAACTCCAAACCCAATCAAATTAGGAGCACCATGGAAAGAAGAGATGGAAGAGATGCTACTTTTTCAAAGGTAAGTATATCACATAATTCTGTACAGTTGCCATGGGGAGGGATGAATAACAGGATGCTGTATCAGTAAATTAAGCTAATTTTAGGCATTTATTAGAGTCATAGGAGTCCCAGCCAACTCAGGGATGGATATGTTGCAGCATCAAATGTGAAAGCAGAGATTTCTGAAGAGTTCCAGGTCAAAAGGTAAAACAGCAGGTGATAGGATTCAGGCTAACAAAAAGTGCCGGCTGTTTTGGCACAAAGCATATGTGAATAACCCATCATCAAACAGCCATCACATACTGTCCACCACCTACCACATTTAGATTTCTAAATAAGGGTTTCCTCTTGTTAAACAAGAAAAAACAAAAATGAAACAAAAAAAACCCCCAAACAGATGAGGAAGGGACAAGATGGGAGTGAGAGAGGGAGTTAAAATTTCAGCCTAATGAAAAATTGAAAATCATTATTTTCTTTCTAGATCTTTAAAAATGAAAAACAAAACAAAACAAAACAAAATGCAATAATTGCCTTCATTAAAAAATAGTCATCACATTTATTTCAGTATTTCAAAGCTAAGTGAGGTGTACTGTTGCATTTGGAAGGTGTTCAATGGAAAATTTTCAACCACCAAATATTCAAATTATTTTTCATATAAAAATATTTTTGCTAAAGATGATATTTATTAATCATTTCTTGTTCTAAAAAGAAAGTTTTTTAAATTGGGATACCACAACTTCAAATTTTGGCAATTATAAAGGACAGACTGATGTCTATATACAAACGCTGGCTTCAGGCAGGCTATTGGGCAACCTAACATAAAACAAATGGCATTTTGGAGGCATTTCAAAGAAGAGAAGGAAGTGATATGCTAAGAACTGAGACACAGGCCACCAAGGCACAAGTGAATGGCATAAATGAAGTTGCACACTGTGAAGGTTTAGGCAGCATATAGGTTTGCTGAGTTCTGGCATCTAACTTGCAGGCTATACATTCTGTAAACCAAGAATGAAGTATTTTATAGGAGGTAGTGATTAGAAATTATGGCTTTAGAAGTTAATTTTATTTCATTAAGTGGAAACTTGAATTAAAAATAATCATTTTACCTTAAAAACTGATGCTGACAAGAGAGTCTTAAATGATAAAGCTTGTCCCTTTTATTTAAAAGAAGCAAAATACTTTCAGTTTACAAAGATTGGACTGAAAACTCCAAAAAATGGAACAGAAAAATCAAAAGTACATAATTCTCCCAGGAAAAGAAGGGTTTTCTATTCAACTCTTGAAAACATCCCAGTATTAAAGGAACTATGAAATTAACATGCTGTTTCATGTCTCATCAGTGACTGTAAAATTCAGTAAAAGACCTTGTTCCTACAGATTGCATTTTCAAGGCAAAAAGAAAAGCACTGCAAATCTTATTTCTAGTGTTACCATGAACCAGTTTTAAGGATCTGACTGTGCTAGTAGTACAGTAATTAACTATTAGACCATCTCTGAAGATCTGTGTGGTTTTTTCGACAGGTTCCCTTCTGCTCTTTATACTTTTAATAGAAAAATATTGTATTCCAGTTAATAAAGCAGTATTTCAGACAGACACACCTTCAGGAGACCCTGAGGATCCCTGCTCTTAGCACATATCCTCTGGGTTCCCACCAGAGCTACCTGCCAACCCATGACATCCTGCAGCTGTAAACTAAAAATAGCCTTAAGAGAATTATTGTTCCATAATTTTGGACACCAAGTAGGGTAAACAGAGGGGGAGAGGTCGCTGCTCTCCTCAGTCAGTGCCTCATTTTGACAGCCAGCCAATAAATCCCACCGGACTTCTCATCATGCAAAAAACCTACTAATGGTACCAAAACCAGAATAATGCCTTATATAGTTGCAAGAAGCAATTGCAATTATATAAGCAATTGCACCAGCACCACAACAGCTCAGCTACCAGCCATACACATCCATCAGAACAGAAATTACCCAGGATTTGGAAAGTGCAGTAGGATTTCACCCTATAAAAGCCCACAAAGACAGAAATATTGCAGAATATTTCAAGATCCCCGTTCCACAAAACAGATGAACACATCTCTAAATCGAAGCACCAAAACAGTTCCTTGCAGTGAGTGAGGTGGTTGAGAGACTTCTGAGCTTTTCTGCTTAAGGCAACACTACTAGAAGATTTGGGTGGGTATCATACCTAGTTTCTTGAAAAGGCAAATAGATCTCTTAATGTCATTAACTTCTGCATCTTCTGCCTCTGATGGTGAAGTTATGGGATGGACGTGTTCCTCCCTCAAAATTTTGAAAGCTGATAACATGCTCAGCAGAAGATTGTAAAGCATTCAATAAATACCCCATGTTCATGGCTACCAAAGTTCCAAGAGCCATAACATAGATTTATTAGGGACAGCTTCATTGTCTAATTACTACACCCAATAATTGTACATCTTCAATAGTCAGGAGCAATTGAATGTTTTTTTCAGGTTTCCCCCCCACCTGATGTCTCCAGCATTGCCAAAACCTATGGTGTGCATTCAAAGCTTATTTATTTATGCATATGGCTCGCATATCTCAAGGCTAGATGCATAAATTTTTAGGAGCTGACATGCTCTTCAGAGAAAAAAGTTCCCCTTCTGAATTATTCTATTCACTCTTCAGCTATCCACTGCTACCCCTTGTTTATCTGCTCATTACTGTGACTGAAAATGAGTTTGTCAGAAGAAATATAATTTAAAGAATGAGAACATGAACATAGAGGGCATCTTGATAACTCAGCAAATATGCAAGCTTTTTTTTTAACCCAGAGATAAACTTTTTCTCCCAGCATTCTTTTAAAAACAGACATTCTTCAAAGCTTCTGTGGAAAAAACCATCAGAATAAATTTTACACAAATGCTCTGTAAGCTGCTTTGCCTTGCTGTACATGGGCTTTGCCTTCTCTGTAAAGAAAAAAAGATCATCAGGATGATCACTGTGAAAAGGCTGAGTATTTCACACTTTTAACCTGAAGTGGGAGTCAAATAATTCATTACTTGGGAAAATGTCTAAGTCCCATCACAAATTCTAACAAATCAAAACCTTAGCAAATCTCCATTGATCTTAGTGTGCATATGTTTGGTGGGGAAGGGGGAATGACACGGATGGTCATGCTCTGCCTTGAATCATGCTGAATTGCACCCAGAAACAAATGGAAGTGTGTTTAATCTGTTCGTGGCACCCAGCTCCCTTAAGCAGTCAGAGCCACCACCTCCTTCCTCAGACAAAATTTGCAAGTGATCTTCAGACAGAACCCGGAAAACCACCTCTCCTCACTTTGCTGACCAGCATATCAGGAAAGAAGACACTTTTTCTTGCTCTTGGCTTGCATTATGTTTCTGCAGCTCGTGTCCCTGCCTAGATCAGCTTGTCCCTTTGGTAAAACCAGGAGGTTCCCATGTAAGGTTCAGTGCAAGTACACTGATTGTTTCCGTTCCATCTATTTCACAGCAACCCCTGGATGCCTGTGTTTATTCCAATGACTCATTCCTTTGCAAAAGTTTTGTTACCTTCCTGTTAAGTGGATTACATGTGTCAGCAGCGTGTCCGCTGACACTATCCTCGGGCTATCAGCCAAGAAAATGATAGTCTTTCTAACCAGTTTAATTCCCTTTCTCGTAGCCACTTGTGTCGCAAGAGGGAAGGTATGGATGGGTGCCATGGAAAAATACATGTTTTGCAATTTAAAAGTTGTCAGTGACCTGTGTGCCTGAAGCTGTTAGAGACCAGACCTATTCTTAGGACAGATAACCCCAAACCTGTCAACTAGAGAGATCCTCATCTCTAAACCAAGTGATCTAAGACATGGTACTGGCTGAGACGGGCTCACTTCCACACCTGACTGGTAATTTCTGCTTTCCAGAAATTTACAATTTACAAATCCAAAGGAGAATAGCTTCAAAAAAGGGCTAGTGGCCCTGACTCTGTCAGCCTGAGTTGAATTTAAGTGCATGAAGCCTGTCTGGGGTTTTTTTGGCCTTTGTGCTTGTTTATCTTTCTACATTTCTGCTGCCAATTTCACGCCTGACCAGACAAACTCACAGAAGTTTTTTGTTGCAAGGTAAGGCAAGTCAATAAACAGACAAGTTAAGAGGAAAACATGCTCTAAATGATACTTTCTTTTCCTCTGGCTTCATTATCCCAGTGCTCCCCTCAGCTCCCAGACTGTGCTGACTGTGATGTTGCTTGTCTCACAAATAGACTGTAAAATCCTTTAGGCTAGGACCTTCCTTTCCCTCGTTTTCTAAAACCATTAGCCAGACCAGCAGCACTACATAAAAGGAACGAAATAATGATGATTATGGATGATAATAATGACTAAAAATTCATATCCTCTGAAGACACAAGACATGGAGATATTCATAGTTTCCCAATTTGTCTCAGAAGGGATGAGACAAAGATGTAGCAGTGCAGGAAAGCCAGGCAGAGAGTCAAGAATGGGGAAAGAGCAACAATAACACCAAAAGGAAAAACAAAGACGAGTTCAAGGAATCCCTGGAGAACTCCAGCTTTTGAAGTCCCCTGCATGCACTCGCAGTGAGGAGCCCGTGACAGCTGCTGCCGTGTGTTTGATACCCTCCCGGCTCCAGTTCTGTCATATCCCAAGCTCTGCTGTCATCAGCCGGCACAGAAATAGAGCGTGTGTTACCCCAGGTCCCATCTCCGTTCCTCACAAAGTCAAAGCCTATTCGCAGATCAGAGCTGTTTCAAACACAATATGAAGAAACAGATGCACTGTCAAAGCAGGATTCTGGGCTTTTCCCCTTGCTTTGCTGATGTTGTAGGAATTTGGCTGCAGATGAAAAACATTTTTAGTTAAGAAAATGAAGAAAAAATTCAACTTAAAGTGCAGATTCTGCAACTTGGAGATATTAAGTGAAATATTTTATTTTTACTAAGTTTCTCAGGTTTTAAAAAGGAAAAAAAAATCTGTAGAAATGAAAAATTGCACTATAAGATTTTGTAAATGTCTTTATGTCTTGTCTGTATTGTTGGACTGACTGTTAACAGATAAAGAATTATATTTTCACTGTAATCATTTTTCTCATCTTCTCACATCTCAGTGATTGGCTTCTATTTTATACAGAAATGTGGTATATACAGGAATTTGGACTGTTTATTTTTATTGCCTGTACAGATGTACTCCTGCTCCTTCCTCTTCCATTCCATCTTCAAAGCTCAAACAGTTTAAAAAAAAAAAAAATAAAGGGAAGAGATTGCTGGAGTGGGTTTTGTTTCTTCTGTTTTTCCCCCAAAACCAGGAATTGTCCTGCAAGTCAGAAATACCCCCTGGAAGGCAAATGTTAGGTTTGCATACCTTGAAGAAAGACAAAATGTGTATCCTCTTTTCCATCCATCAATGAATTTCTGAGCCACCAACCACTAACACTGACATTTTCCCATAAATGTTTTATCGGTACCTAAATGCTCATCATAGTTGAGATTTTCTTTTTATTATTTTCCTATGAAATCAATTTCGTGTTTAGCAGTCACACATGTCCAGAAATTCTCAATTTAAGGGAACAATTGCCTTTCCAGTACATTTAGAATACCAAAATTAGAGATTTGGGAGTTACAAACAAAATCCAAACAGTCTAATTCCAGCTACAAGTTCTGAAAAACATCCTCTCTAAAACCAAGACATTTTCATTGCATTAAAAATGTTAGTAAAGCTCTGGTATTTTAAGACTTTGGTTTGTAGGTTGTTAAGAAATATGCCTACCTATATAAGCAAACCCAGTGGTATAAATCAAGCAAGTGCAACAGTAACCAAACTGGGAACTTATACTGAGCGTTGAACACACAGGAAAGGACAATTTCCAGGCAAAACAAATAACTCTTTAAAATATTTTTCTCTGTATAACCGAAGAATCATGAGATTAATAAAAAAACAACAAAGTGTCTACAGGGCTTATGTCCCCATAAAAATACGTCTCACAGAGCCTAATTTCTTTTGTTATTACAAAAGCAGTTGTTATTAAACAATTGCAATCTGATTTTATGTTTTCAAAAGGAGTACTTATGTGCAAAGATAGTGTGCTGCAGTTAGCTTTGCTGAATTGTGCATGCATAATACATAATTGCTGGAAGTGAAACAGAACTGCTAAACCAAACAGGTAGGAAAGAGATGGAAAGAGAAGGGAGGGAAAAAAAAGACTAAAGTGTCCTTAAAGCTATATCAAAAGCCTGTACATATCTATATAAGCATGTAATGCTCTTGGCTGTAACAAAGTTTTGGGTTGCTAAAGGCAGATTTAGGGAAAAAAAACTTAGTGAAACATCCCCCTTCTGCTCTTAACAGAAAACAAATTCTGATATTCCACATTATGCTGCTGTTTTTTCATCAGGTATTCACAGAGATATTCTAGAAAATTTGCCAGAGTGAAGATCTTTCGATTAGTTGGATTTGTCTTTCTTTTTTCCCCTAGTGCTTTATTCACCTTTATTTTCTGCCGAGGATTATAATTTCTAATTCCCAATCAGGGCAGAGACTCCTGTGAAGGAAATATTCGTGAGAGACAGGATAACATCCTTCCCATCCAAAACTTTACTCACTTTTATTTTTCTTCCTATTTTTTTTTCTATCTAGACTCTTACAAATTCTTGAACAGCACACAGTTCTCTAACCTCCCTGCTGGTAATCAGTATGTGCTGCCCTAGAGCTACCAATCTACCAGGCTTGTCCTCCTCTGCATTGCTCTTTCCACCCTTTTCTGAATTGGAAAGGAAACACTGGTGGATCCGATAACTTTGAGAAGGACAGATTCTGCCCCATAAAGAGAGAAACAGACACATGATATCATGGGGAGTCATTAAGAGACATTGGAAAAATGTATTTCACTTTGTCCCATTGAGACTAGGGAACTCACTAGAGACAGACAAACATGAGGCCCTGGTTATTCTGGAATGGATTCCTATTTTTCCATTAAAATAGTTCTTTTTTTTTAAAGTCTATGCCATAATTTTAAATGGAATGGGGAAAAACATTTAGTCTTGGAAAAACATTTAGTCTTCCCCTTCTAAGATGACTGATTTTGCTAGTTTGAGAACTTTGTTTACCATTGCCTCCCTTCATGGACTCCAAGGGAGAATGAGAGATTTTCCCTCAAAGGCTCTGGTTGGAAAAGTTTGGTCACTAAACGACCTTTTACCAGGCATTTGCAAAATACCTCTACTTTTTTTTTTTCTTTTTTTTCTTTTTTTTTAGGATGCTGAAGGGCAAGGATAAATCAGAAGAGAAGCACAATACTAGAAAGGTATAAAGTGACTTTCAGAAATTTCTTCTAAGACTGGAAACAAAATTCTTGATGGGATTCAGAGAGCTCAATCTGCTTAACTAATCAGAAAGGAAGAGTGAAAGACAACTTGGTTGAAATATGTACGTTCAAAGAGAGGAGGTCTGGTGCATAAAGAACCCTTTAATCTTTTGGTGAAAGGCGTAACCAGAGTCTGGAAACTGAATCACACTTGTAAGGCTGAGAAATTTGCTACACGCATGCTTGACAAAGAGATTGACCGAGAAACTCTTGAGGAAAGTGTAGAGCCTTCATCACCTGTTCAAAGCCAGGATTTGATGCCTTTCCTCAACCAAATCTTGCTTTATGCTCTGAAATTGTCTGTTACAAGGGTGAAATTTAATATCCTGTTATAGAAGAGTCCAGAGATACACATCTCAGTCCCTTCTAGCCTAGACAAATCGGGGACTCATTTCAAAGAGGAGTAAACGAAGCATTGGAAAATAAAATTTCATCCTCCATTATCAATCCTGTAGATCAGGATAGCTGACAGTGATCACTTCTATGGCTCAAGGACTTGGCATGGCAAGAAAATGGCTGAAAACACAGCAATTCTACACGTGTTTATCACTTTCCTTTCTTAACTCCCAGGATACAATCAACCTAAGGCGTCGTTTATTGATTATTTTAAAATTATTGATGGTGATAATGTTTTATAACTATAGTACCCTCTCATGATTTTAGACAGAAAGCTGCATTGAAGATTAGATGGTAAAATTTGCAAGCTATAAATATAAGGTACTACTGATCTCCACAAGAAAATCACTAAGAAGCTATGTACTTATGCATGTATATCATTTGACTACATATGTGATGGGGGGAGCAGCTGTTTGAAAATACACGTTGAAAAAAATTATAGGACATTCAGTTCATGAAAAGATGAGAATAACTTGTGCAGCTGAAAATGGAGAGGGAATGTAGCTAGAGAGAATGGAGACACAAATTGGAGAAATCTGTTATTAAGAAATAAGTTGAGAATTTCCAGGCTTCTTTTTTTTTCCACAGAATACAGAGATGAAGAAGAATCTAAATTATTTAGACTGCCTCCAGGTTATGTTTGGGGACTACTATTTTAAAAAGCTTGAGTTTGTGCTCTGGGATTTTATTGAAAGGACAAAATAAAACCCAGCTCTCTAGATGGTAGCTTATTAGCTGCAGTCCAGGATCTGGGTCTGATGATTTATTAGGGAGCACTATGGAAATGCTGGAGACCTGCCATGGGTTTACAATGCAATGTGGAGTTAGGGAAGCTACCTACTGCACCCACATCCCTCCCTCTGGATTCTGTCTACCCAAAAACAAATATAAAGCTTTGTGGTAAAAAAATGCTGGGGCTGCAGGGAAAGTGACATGGAGGAGGGCAGCATTCCAGAGGGCCAAATTAATTTCCCTAGGGAAACCCTGCTTGTAAAATCCCATAAACAAAATGTCACTTTTCATTGCTAAACCTCTTTGATTGCTAACAGCAAACACATGCCTTATTTTGGCATAAAGCTCTGCACCATCAAATTAAATAATGTTGGGTTGTTGTTTTGTTTTTTGGGGTTTTTTTTCCCCCCTAACAATCTGTCTCACACATTCCTTGGCTGCCTTTAAAAGTCACTTGTAAAGTTTCACACTTGCATGCTGCGAACAGCGAACAGCGGAGCTGGAGAGCTCAGTGTCTCCAAGGATCAATAAGCTTTGTGTCGTTGTGGTTCAAACGGAGGGAAACAAGTCCAGCAAGTGACAACTGCCATCTCATGGTCACTGCAGGGAATGAAAGGGAAGGTCTCCAGGTGATCCCTGATGACTGAGCAGGAGCATGACCTGAAGGCCCAGTGAAATTACACAATGCTTAAACTTGAAGATACTGGGGATTCTGTAAAAGAAATTTCAGGTGAAATGCCATGAGGTCACTACTGTTGTAACAACAAAACAGCTGTAATATCAGAGTGTTCCTCAGTGTCAGCACCCGGCTATCTTTAAAGGTGAATAATAATGCCAGCTGAAACAGTGTATCGGGGTTGGGATGACAAAGCCCAAAGGTGAAAACCAGATTCGTAGAGGAAAAAGCACAAAACAGGCACCTTGCCAGGGTAAGCTCCTACAGCCGACAACTGATCAGCTAAAATAATTCTAAAAAAAACATTTGTTAGTGTGCAAGGGGCTATTGGGAGTCAGCAGTTTCCAGGAAGAGAGCAGGATTTGAAGAATTTCCTGAAACTAAAAGAAAAATGTAAAAAACCCTAATGATTTCAGATGACTACTCAGAATAAGATGTTTACACTTAGGACAACTTTAATCTCCATATCCTTTTGTGGATGTTATGAGAAACCTATTCCTGATATCTCCAGGCACAAAATACCTCAGTGTGCTATGCTCCAAGAAAAGGTAAAATATCCTGCACTTCACTAGGCTCTCTGTGGAAAGGGAATCAATCTGGAAACACAGTGGTTTCATTTGGAGCAGAATTTTGATTTTTAATGAGTATTAGGAATAATTCTTAACTGATCAGAACTAAGACACAGCTTTAGATCAACATGGGAAATCAAGCACTTCTGTGTCAGCCCAAACTGTGTCTCTTTCCCTGTTTACCTTGAAGAGCAGTGAGTGGATCAGCCTGTTCTGTGCAGCCTCTGTCTGAGCACCGAGTGCCATCACTGAGGTCAGTTCAAACTCAGCACCATCCCCTCTGCCGCCGTGATCCAACTACCAGTGGTGTCTGCCACACAAATCCATTCATATTATAAACCTCATGGCCTGATGCAGATCTGCAGTGTTCAAAAAGACACACATACACTTCCCTTCATGTATTTTTAGTAGGCTTTCTTGTACCTTCTCAATTTAAAAAGGGAAAAAAAAAAAGTGATAATAGAAGTTGAACAGAAGTAGATGTTGGTATTATTATGTAGACACAAATTACATTGAGTGCTCATTCCAATATCTAGCGCTAATTATTCCCACCACCTTATCTAGAAATAATTAGTGAGCATCCTCCTGAGAATAGCAACCCTAACGCTTCTCTTTGCTACATTAAAATTACTCAGGCTTTACACCAGTGTAACTACACAAAGGATTACCATCATTGCCTACAGTTTTAAAACTCCTCTAGCCTGCCGAGTTAGCACAGTTTTTCGATGCAAGATATCTGGAACTGATTTCCTTGGGAATTACAGAGCATAAAAACCGAAGACAGATATACACTTAGAAGTAAGCCCAAGATTACATGTTTGTACTGATAACAGAGAAGTAATAAAAAGAAGCAAATACTTAGCTTAAACTTTGAGCATATGGAACAAGCATGCATGTGGAGAGGGAACTCAATTATTTAGTGAAATGCTGTTTTCAAAGTAGCAAGCATTTCCTTTTCATGCCCTGATGTTTTTCCCCTGCTACTTGTTTCTCTGGTTCGTTTTCAGCCCCCACCTGCTCCTGGAGCAGCAGACAGACCTAGTCATCAAAGGCTTCAGGACCAGCCTAGCAAGCCAGGAAAGCTTGGTCCTTTCCCTGCTGCAGCTGGCTGCCTCTGCAGGCAATTGGTCTTCCCTAGTGATGAACACGAGGAGCTGATTTTGCCAGCCTTATTCAGCTTTATCTTAGAAAAATGCGCTTACCAAGAAAATACACTCAAATACGTGAAAAGCCAGCAAAACAACCCAATCTTAAAGGGAGACCTACGAAAACTCTGCCACTTCTGATCCTTGAGGCACTTATCTTCATGCATTTTAAATGTCTCTGATGATTTCTGTGCCCGTTTTTAGCACTGCCAGGAACTGGCAGAATATTTAAGATGAAGAGTCACAAAGTTAAACCTATATCTAAAACATAGGCTGCCATCTTCACTTCTCATTCAGCTAACTGGCCTTTGGGAACCAACACGGTTCTTAGGTAAGCAGCTCTCTGTTCTGGCATGGTAGAGAGAGGAGATGGCGGTGGTGCCTCTCCAGCCGTTATCTCGGGGCTACAGTTGCTGTGTGGAGCAGAGGAGCCCTACACCCTCACTTGTCCTTCCCCTGCAGGGGTTTGAACCCCGCTCCCTGAATGCATGCTCCAACTACTAGCCTAAAATGTATTTCAGTTGAGAGTTTTCTTGCCCACACCTATCGAAGTAATCTTGATTTGCTTGAAAACATGAAAATGCTAATGAGTAGAAGAAGATGGGCTGTTTTTTACGTCGAACCGAAGATAAAACAATATCTCACCTTTGAATTCCACTTAACTGTTCTGGAAAGGTTGTCACCAGCAATTTACTAGTCTCAACAGAGAGCTCTGAAATCTGAACAAACTATTTCTGGATTTCCATTCAAGCAGTGTGACAACCTTGCCTCAATTATACTCATTCACATTTGCATTTGAACATACAAAATTAATACTATATCCTTCCACAGCACATATCACAAATCCACGAACTTCTACTTTCTCTAGCAAGTCATATATCTACCTGTCTCAGAGCATCCTTCTCCAGGGCATGTCAAGACCTGACCTCTCTCCATTTTTCAGTAGAATGTGGTTTGCAGACACTCGTCAAGTCAATTTGCTGTATCTGGGCCCAAACCTCCCAAATTATTAACCATTCTTCGGTAACCTTACTGCTAAACTTTGTCTTATCTTTCATTACAGCAATGATATAAATTTAGCAAATGTAAAATAGGGTCTCCGACAGCTAGATTGCCTCAGTCTTAGCAAAGGAAATATAGCAGATCTGCTTAGGTCATGAGAACACGCCTGGTCTCTTCCCTTCCTAATTCTCCCCTCCTGTCCAAACTGCTAAGCACAATTTCATAGCAGTCTCCAAGGGCATGGTAGCAGGAGAGGTCAAATAACTTCTCTCAACCAGAAAGTAAGAAATTAAGGGACAAGAAAAGGTGCATGGAATGGGCTCTTTTTGGCCGGCCTTCTGCAGCTGGATAAATACCCGGGAACGAAACGCACCCCTCCCTTTGGTAGATGGCAAACACAGGCACCCTGCCATTTCTGGGAGATATACTTTACACCAAGACATCTTTTCGAAGTGTGAGGGAGCAAACTACAGTTTGTCCAACATTGTCACTAAATGATTGTCAGTAAATCTAGGCCTAATTCATGGAAATAGAGCCAGCTGGGAGCTTTTTGAAGACATGTGTTGCATTATCAGTGCTATTTGTAGAACTGGGTAATTTAGGCAGATTTGTGAATCCAGACTTTGTGATTTCCTTCCTTCACTCATTATTCATACAACATTTCTTGACATTTCAAAATGAATAGAAAAGTTTTTGTCTCAATTTTGTTTTCAAATAGTAGAGTCAAAACCACCCATAAAGTGATAGAAACAGGATGTTTTAGAGACACTGAAATAAGCATTTTGTGTGTTTGTGTCAGACTGAACATTTTAAAAATCTTTAGTCATGATAGGAAAATTATTTGAGGACTCAAGAGATTTTGAGATGGGGAGGCATTTCCTCTCCTATTTCCAGTGAGTTGACTGTTCAGAATACAACAGCTATTTTATAATTTTCCATTGCGCTCCTCCCACACCCAAACTCAAATACATAGGATCAGCTTCAAGTCTTTCCTAAACATCCATTTTGTACAACATATCTAATGTAAAATGTACCTGGGAAGACAGTGTATTGACTTTAATTATCAAGCCAAATGAAGACCATCACAAATTCCTTTTTCTGGTTCCTCCAGCTGTCGTCATACACCCAGCTTAAATCCCAGTACACTTTGCAGCCACACCAGCCCTAGAAGAATTGACAGTCTAGATCTTTTCTCCTCTCCAGTACCATCACATTTTTGATACCATTTCCCCTTTCACCCTCTGCCAGCTCCCCAACAAGGGACGAAAAGGCACAAAATATCCCCAAGAATGTAAACGAAAAAGTGAAAACTCAGGACCTCGCCCCAGCAGACAACAGAACACGAGATTTGCTGCTGAACTGGCAGAAGTTTTCAGTCCTAAAAGCTCCATTTAAACTCCTGAGAGAAATTTTTAACTGGCCTTTCTCCCCTTCAACTTTCATTTCTCAGCAAACTTCACCTGCACTTTGAGAGCTAAACCACAGCAATTAGCTTTTAGCCCTATCTTTTATAGCTAATTGCCCTTAAGGCAACTGCAAGGATTCCCAGGTGTCAGCTTTCTGTGGTGTTTATGCAAGTCCCAGAAGAGAGCGAGCAAAGACACTAAAATAGAAAAGTTCTTCAGCAGACATACACAGAGAAAAGGAGCTTAAAAAGGCAACAAGGCATGATCATTAATTTTCTATGTATATCACGTTTACTCACTGAATTATACAATGTGATAGCATTACAAGCAGAAAAAGCTTCTTAAATTTAAGGATGAAAAAAACTTCTCCAATTTCTTCAACCCTACAATGACCCCTAATTGGCACTTGAAATCCTTTAGCCACCAATTTAATTATATTTCCAATGCCCTTAAGAGTGTTTTCTTTTATTTTTTATTTTAACTGGTTTGGTTTTTTTCTCTTGACATTCATCTGAAAAGACTATGTGGGGGTTTTTTATCTGAAACAGAAGTCACCACACTTAATAGGAAGCAATTTTCTGCTGCCTGGAATGTGAAAGTTTCCCTTCAAATCACTGTAGGTGAACTCACCTCCACATGCCAGCAGGAGATGGCCACAGATGTGGTTTTCTACTGACATTTCCATCTGTTGGTTTGGTTTTTAGATCCCTCCAGTGGTGTCTCAGTGGTGGGTGGTGCTGGGGACTCCATGCCTTCTCAAAGGTGGAATAGCTGAACTTCCTGAACCCACACTCTGCTGCTGCTGTCACTCAGTAACTTCCAGTGTATGCAAGAACGTGTCCCTGTCAAGTTTTCACCAAGAACAAAAGTCATATTTCCCAGTCTGAGGAACTTCAGAATTCCGCAGGGCTACAGACGCTGACTGAAACAGCATTTGTTTTTAGAAGCTAAGCTGACTGGGAAGTCCAACAAGAGATGACTTGGAAATAACAAGTTATTACAGAAATAGTCAAAGGTGTCAGACCTGTAAGCACCTTAAAATTTGGGGCTTACTACCATCATCCCAACAATTGCCTTGAAGTTTTCCTCGCTGATCCTGGTTACCAGGGCACACCTCCATCATTCTGCAATCAGTTTGGAAATCAGACTTTTCATCTTAATAAATCTGGATGATATCTGACCTACGGTAAGATGTCTTTCTAGAGGCAATCACGTTTGTCAATAGCTTCCATGGTTATACGCAGAGCAAACAGCACTTTATGTATGATGGGAAGGCTTCTATTTCCATGGAGGAAAACATAAGGACCAGAAATGTAACAAATGTAACAAAAAAATGTAACAAGAAATAGTTGGGCATTTGCGCCACTGTAGGTCTTTGTGTGTGCTCAGTAACTTGCTTCAGATTAATTAGCAATCTTTGAGTGGTCCTGCTAAGCAGGTGGCAAACTAGAATGCATTGTTTTGCTTTGGTGCCCATATTTCACAGTGCACTGTTAATGCCTTTTTATTTGTATTTATTTTTTTTTTCTCCCTTGTTTTGTTTTATAAGTGTTTGGAGTACTGCACAGCATTATGGTACACTATCATTTTTCAAGCCATTAAATGTTAACTTCATTTTCTTGTGTGAATTATGCTTTGCTCTTTTAGTTTTGTAATGAAAAATAAGTACAGGTTATGCAAGCAATAACCCCTGTGTAAGCAGCAGCTATCTTTTTAAACGGTTTATTATGCCACAGTCTGGTACTCCATTAAATATAGATTACAGACTGTTGAATAAATGAATATCAACTAAGCAGCCCCATCCTTCTGTACATATCAATGCAAATAATGAATCATGGCACCTCATGAAAATGTATAACCCAGAAGAGTGGGTCAAGAAGTAATTACACATTTGTCTTATCTCATGCTTCTTGCTCTCAAAACAGGAAAATACATTTGTGATGGTTAGGGGACACTAAGAAAGCTCTTGCAACCTGTTTTTCCTCGAAGGTGAAAAAGTATTCTTTCTCATAGTTTTGTGTAAATGTGTTTAGATTTCCAAGTATGTCTCTTATAGTACCCTTTGAAAAAGATGCTTTCATAGTTAAGAACCTAAATGAAAAATGCAGGTTCATATTCATATCTCATCTCTTCCTCAGACCTCCTGTGTTACAAATAAGAGTAACTGAATGGCTCAGCTTGGGAAATGTAGGTAATTAACAAAATCAATGGGCCAGTATATGCATATGAGGTTATGCTACGTATTGTGTACAAAATCTAAGTAATTATTTGCATACTTACAGAAAATGGACATCAAATGGGGACAGAAAACATGGTTATGATACACTTTAGAAACAGGAATCATTAAAACTGATATTGATTAGAGATAACTGAAACTAAAATTTGGAAACTGAAATTCAAATTATGTTGCTTAAAGCCAAAGTAGACTAACCTGTTGCATATGAAACAGATTAAGAATGGAATGAACTAATCATTAGGTTATTAAAATAATACCACTAACGTGAGTTGTATAACAGAAAGTTATCTTTAGCAGCTCAGGAGGAATTATCTGCTGATCCCAGCTTGAATAAACGGACTCTGAGAAGAGACTATATCAGTGAGGGAAAAAATAAGCCAAACAATTAACTTGCTTAAATGCCCTGTGCTCATATTTTCCAAGGCGAGTTTTCGGTTGTTGACAACCATCACAGTTCCTCTGATTTTAGTGTGGACATACTTATTCACCCTGCTTGTGAAGACACATGTAGAATCATAGAATCGCCTCAGCTGGCAGGGACCCACGAGGATCATTGAATCCAATTCCCTGCCCTGCATGAGACGCCCCAAGAGTCCCACCATGTGCCCAAGAGCACTGTCCAAATGCTTCTTGAACGCTGTCAGGTTTGGTGCTGTGCCCACTTCCCCGGGGAGCCTGTTCCAGTGCCCAACCACCCTCTGGGTGAAGAACCTTTCCCTAATATCCAGCCAAAACCTCCTCTGACTCAGCTTCATGCCATTCCCTCATGTCTTATAGGTGATCACCAGAGATCAGTGCCTGGCCCTCCACTTCCCCTTGTGAAGAAGAAGATATTAGTAATAATTAGATCTGCTTGTTAAATGAGTTTCATATTAATGTTAAAATTCTAATAGTAGTCACATTTTTCCAGGAATTTCTGATGTTTCTGCCAGAAACCTGGGAGAAAATAAGTTCACCTTTCTGGTATGGGAACTGAAAGATACTTGATTTTCTTTGGCTTGCAAGTACTTTGTTAATATTTTGTTAAAGGAAAAGACAAAATAAAAACTTGTCTTTTTGTTTAAAAAGACACTATTCATGCATATAGGCTATATTGTGATTGCATATGTGTTTCCTACCCTCCTCCTCCCAGCCTGCTACGACAGTAAATGCTAGAAGCCATAGAAGCCATTAGAAGGTAACATCTGTGCAGTACAGGTCACAGTGTGACCCAGTAAATTCAGCACTGAGCACTTTTCGGATGCCAATATCCTCTGGAGTACCACAATGCAGATAGGGAGAAGGGGAGAACAATGCTTATTGTTAAATGAGATTGATTTTTTTATGTTTCCATTAAGCACTTGGACCCTGTCTTGGTGACCAGTGGGATAAAAAAGTCCAATTATTTTTTTTCTGCCTGCGTCAAATCAGAGGTCACACAAATTGCTCAAAACTAAACACAAAAACACAGAATAGAAGAGCAAACTGGGAGAAAATAAAACATAGGAGCAATTCTATTTTCTGCCTATCAACTATTCCTTGTTACACCTGGAGTATATTATTAGAGATAGTATTTTATGGAGTCACAAATATGGACTGGTAAAAACCCATGAGTTCTATGACAATTTACGGCTCCAAAACTGAACCAGTGTTCTTATTCATTAAAAGAACATGAAGAAAGCTGACTTTAAATGTCCTCAAGATTAGCTGCAAGCTATACTTTTTACACAGTGTGGGGTTTTTTGGAGCACTCTTCCTTTCTTCTAAGACCTCGAAATTCACTTAAAGTTAGAGGAAAATGCCAGAATTCTTTGTGAAAGGCAGAAAAATTAAAGCACAGAGAAGGAAAAAACAAGATCACGCAGCACTCCAATTCCATCATTTGTTTTTTCACTCTACATCCTTGCCATGTGTGAGCACAGACTAGTGTTCAAAACCCTGAGCATTGTTCTTGGCCATGCTCAACCAAGAAGCACAAATTAATATCCACACGCCTCATATTCTGTCCTACTTATATTATTTCCAGGTGATTTTGTACTGACTGCACGTATCTCCGACACCATATGCTGGTAAATACTAGTATTCCCAATTTATAGAAATATAAAAAGGGGTCAGTGGGAAGATAAACTGCTTAAGTAGGATAATAGAGTGAATCTGTGGACAAGAAAGAAAAAGCAGCCATTTAATATTCAGTCTTTCCTCATCTTTGCAGTAAGCACATGTATATTTTACATATATTGAGAAACCCATACATAGTTACCTTGCTCATGTGAAAATGCATACCCGCTTATCTCTTAAGAAGTGAAGAACTACTTCCTGTTCTTCAGAAACCCTACTAAAAGCTTGATATTTTTCGATGATTGAAGGTGCTGTTTATATTAAGTGCTTGCAATTTCATTTTCTTGGACACTCAGTGGTGTGGTGTGTGCAACTGCAGGTAGGGCACGTTCCCTGGTAAAGAGGCAATACTGAATTCAAAGGGCGTGGGACAATGGCAGGAGAAAGGTGGTGATATCTTTTAGGATAGCTGATGCTACATTATTTCTTTGCAGCTTCTCTGGTCAGTATTGTAAAATAGAACCTGGCACAAGGTCCTGCTCAAGATGGGATCTTCCTCCCTAGAGGCTTGTGGCCAGTGAGACTGTAGTAATATATTATGATTCACTTTGCTTTATATCAAGATATGATAAAAGTAAGACATAAACCTGAAATTAAAAACAAAACTAAATATCCTATCTAATGCACTAGTCTGTTGTTTTAGTATCTGAAAGGCAGGGGTGTTTCTGGCAGCATTTAAAATTCCAGAGTGTAATAATTATAAAATGCAGTGAGCAGCAAATCTTCTAAGGGTAAAGAAGAAATGTGAAAAGTAATGGCTAAATCGATAACACCTCAGTCCTGGAGTATGGTTAGTGTGTCTTATGTGAAATATCAATAATTTTTTATAGCATGTCTTCAGCATTCCAAAGATATGCAGAAGACGCACATAATGAATGATGTACTGAGGTTTATAGAGGCAGTTCTGTTCCATGTTCAAACTACGCTATCGAAAATGTCTCCAGCAAGCACCAATGTCCTGCTACAGCCTGCTTTCCACACCTGCCTGTACTCAGGGCACTTGTACCTAACCCAGCTGCCAGGTTTGGACCCAGCATTCCCCTGCAGCCCCCCTACCCTGTTCTATCCCCTCAAGAACACACATAGATCTTATATTAAGATCTAAATCTTAAGATTTGAGTTAAGAAGAGTGTCAATGGTTTCACAGCCCTTAAGTCTGCAAGTCCAAGTACAGATTTCAACAGGCCAGAGCACTGTCAGTTTGGCATCTGTTCATGATTAGAACTATCTCTGTTTCCCTAGGCTCATTGTCACAGTGTTTATCACCTGTCTAAGGCTGATCAGGATTTGAGCAGGTAGATACTGTGCAACCTATCTGCTCCAAAGCATCCCCTCAGTAAAAAGAATAAGTGGTGGCGGTCACTAGAGCCTAGTCAATCTGTCCCCCTTGCCTTTGGAAATCAGTGGGAGGGAAGTGCCCGAATAACATTGTAAATCTGAGCCAAAGCTGCTTTGGGTTTGTCCAGATATTACCTAATGGCCCTCTGAAGACAAACCACTTCAGTACTTACAAATTAGGCTGATCATAACACATGCAACATAATGAGCATTTCCCATTTAATTTTCAGTTCCATATTCCAGAATGTATTTCAGATGTTCCATACTTACATGGCTGCAGTGCCCAAAGGCACAAATCATCCTTTAAGCTCTGTTGTGCTAAGAGTTATTCAAACACTCAGAGGGCCTTTTCCCACACAGCTTATGAGCCTAGAATACAAGCACTGTGCACAGGCTGGAAAAATATGGTTACAGTCACATACATAAAGATTGATATATTGATGCTTCATGTTTTATATAAAGATAGAAAAATAAATGTAACTGCCAATAAACTGAATCTGCTATTCATCAAGTTCTCTCATTTGTTTCCCAATTTTATAGCAGAGGGGACACTGGAGGAGAGATTTGCAATAAAAACAGCTGTCACAGTCACTTTCTGCATCAGCTGAGGAAGCTCTCTGGTGTGATATGCCAGACAGTACATTACACGTCGATAAAATAAGGGCACATAATGCAAAATATGACATACCCTGTTTAGCTAAGACTGCTAACCAGGTCCTAATTTGTAGCTGTCTTCTCCACTGTTGGAGCATTCTTCAGAAATAATTTCTGTACATATGGTTCCACTAATAACACATACCCTGCTCCATTCACGGTCTCATTCACGTGCCTGAATGTTCACAAAGTATTTGATAAAAATACTCTCATGTCGCAAAAGCTGAAAAGACTGTTGTCTTTTAACAAAGACCTCTAATTCCAGAACTGGAATGAAGTTACATGATGTGATTTTATACCCGAGCGCTAAGCAAGCTGTGGTAGCTAACATGTGCATATAATGTCCTTAGTCTAGAAACAATTTCGTTCACCTTAATTTGCCCTCACTGAAACCTGAAAGAAGATTCCCTAAATTTTATTTGCCACATGTAACAAAACTTCCAAGAATGGCTATTTGAAAGGACTTGAAGAACACAGTTGCCTGTCTCAAACAGTGTCAAGGCCACAGAAGGAATTTACTGTAAGATGATAAGCCACCACAGGGATACTTCAGATAAGCACAGAAGGGAAGAATTTGCAAGAGGAAGGCAATAATTCCAGGCCTAGCAGAGGCAAGACCGGGTTAGCACATCTCGGTTAATGCATCTGGACAAAAATTTCCACTCTGGCAAACTGTGGGAAAGGAAGCAACTCCCGTATACATCACCCCAAGTTATGGGAATGGCATCTGTGACTGCCCCGTGGATACCCAGAATTTGGGCTGCATGAAGGTGGCACCCCACGAGAATGACTCTGGAACCCCCACCAGCAAGAAGCTCAGGCCGAAGAAGGACGAATGAGAGGCCGCTGGACCCACAGGTGGTGACTCTGTCCTGCTTCATCTCCCTCTCTCTCTCCATTTTCACTGCAAGTCCAGAAGGGAGAGGACTCCTGTTATGTCTCTACTCAGACACACATGGTCACCAAATTGCTTTCTTATATCTGCCAGCAGCAGCTCCAGGGCTCCTTTAAATAACGTATGACACAGTTTGGGTGACTCCAAGCTCAAAACATGAAACCCGGATTAGTGCAGCAATTCTGCTGTACAGCTATTAAAAAAAAAAAAGGACAGAAACAAAAGCTTTCAATAAATTTTGATAAAGATAGGCCAAATTTTCTGGAATAGTTTGTCGTGGGAGGATGGGAGGAGAAAAATCTAATTATAAATTGGCTGATATTTGAACCAGTGAACCCAGGAAATATTTTGTTTTGCATGAAAGAGAGAGCTGGGAACTACGAAAAAAAATTGGTCTTTGTTCTGATATTACATGATTAATTAGAGATAAGACACATTTCAAAATGCTTCTTCATTTATTTTTAATTCCCATGAGTTTGTTATTTTTGCTCAGTTCTATGAGCAAATTTTAGACTGGTAAGAAAGAAACAAACTCCTTTGTATACACAACTCTTTGTTTCTTTTGGAGCCCCTATTTGTGAAGCTTGCTCTGGAGGGTTTTTTTAACAGAGGAGAAAGAGTAGAGATGAAATATATTTTTCTGATTTATCTGATTTATCCATAAATGACATATAGACAGGCTTGTCTAAAATGTACAAACAGGGTGATTTTTTTAATCTATAATATGTATTTCTCTCTTGCATTTTCTTATTATGGCTCTGAAGTGTTTATATAATCATTCCAACTTCCTAAGATTCCATTTAGATACTACAGCATGAGCAAACTTCTGCTGCTGTTCTAGGATTTGTAGACAACAGGAATGTTTGCATCTAAGGTGTCAACAGCTTAATAAATATGTTTGTTTACAAATCATAACTTCTGAGTATTCTTGTAACTAATCTTTCTAAATATTGGACCATTTTAAAATATTCCAATGAGTGTTTATGGAATTCTCTGCTTCATTGTGTCTAGCCATGCTATTTTCTTATAATGCACGACAGCTCAGTGTTTTAACATTCCATGCAAATTGAATCCATTTAAAAGAAAAATAATTACACATGGACTGTTCACATAATTTTAAACTAATTACACCACAACTATTATTAAGTGATTCCTGCATCATATAACCCCCCCCCAAAATGTAACTCTATTGTTCAGCTCTCATTTTGTTATCATAAAATACATTTGTCAATAGATACCATTTAAATCTTTGAGAAGACACTGTGAGGACGAATACCACTCATTTGTAATTAAAAGGGAAGATTAAGAAATTTAGGCCAATATTTAATGTTGAGTGTGTACTTACTGCAAGACAACATTGCTAGATATGTAAAGACTCTTGGACTG
This sequence comes from Mohoua ochrocephala, assembly GCA_013398855.1. NCBI lineage: Eukaryota > Metazoa > Chordata > Aves > Passeriformes > Acanthizidae > Mohoua > Mohoua ochrocephala. The sequence continues at coordinate 59,494 of VZTA01011698.1, forward strand.
AGCTTTAAAGATCTTAATAACAGAAACAAGGAACTGTGAGCACTGCAGTTTGACCTGCACATGTCCTCATGCCAACATTGGACGATCATGGGCTAACCACAGAGATTTTCTAGAGCCTGCTAAAACCCTTCATTATGAAGTTTTAAATGAGACCAGCATTACTGAAAAACAGACCACTGGAGGATGTCTTATGCTGGATATCTTATGGATGACTCCTCAAAACTGAACAAAAATAATTTCTTTCATTTGAAAAGCCTAGTTTTGGAAAGAAAGTAATCTCTAAAGCTGCTAAAAGTATATCAGAAAGAACTTTCACAGTCACAGCAAACTGGAAAAGTTGTTAAAGCTGGTATTTTGGATTGATAAAAAAAGTTCCATCTAGTCAAGCAAGCAGCTGTGACTGTGATTAGGAAAGTATTTTATTGCAGGTACCTAAAATTGCCTAGAGAGATCTAGGATTGCAAACAGATTTTTTCTCCTTTTTTTCATTATTTTTTTTTTCTTCTATTCTTTGGGCATTCAGCCATTTTCCTTAAGAAATCTCTTATTTCCTAGTTCTCAGTGGAAAATATACCAGAAAAGAGAGATATTTAAACAATACTTAACTTCCCCTGTTTATCTGGGTTAGTTTTCAGTGTTCCCCAAAAATTTTTCTGTAACTGGGAGCCAAAACCTGGGTCTCCAGCAGTGAGACACAGGGAAATGCCATCCTAAGTTATCTTTGACCCATCGATCTCCACCTGCAGTTTGCTGCAGGTTTCCCTTTCCTGGCTGCTCCTTCCTGAGACATGCTGATGTAGAGGTATAGTGCCAGTCTTCAGGCTCTGGCCACCATTTCCCAAGGTAACACTCGTACTTCTCTTTTTGCTGTCTCCTAAATTCAGCATCTCCCAACAAGATAGTCACATGCCAGTCATACAGTACCTTGTGAAGGAAGGGCATGCCTTCCTTCCTCAGAGACTTTGCTGAAATCAGGCAAACAGAAAGTGTTTTTTCAGCCCACTTGCTGTGCAGTTTTTCCTCGGGAAAAAACAAACCAAAACAAAACCAAAAACCCTGGCCTTCCTCATTTTTGAAACAGAGGAAACATAAGACATGGTTGTCTTTTCCGAGAGATGTTTCTTCAGTGCTCTCTCACAAAGGCCCCTTAAGGAATGAATTGAAGAGAAAAAGTTTTGGCCAGCACATATCCTGATCATGCAACTGATGTGAAGTTTTCACCTTCTCATCCAACATAATTGCTGTGCTCCTCTTTGCCACCCACCTTTTTCTGTGTCTCTAGCTGCATGTTTTGTGAACCTCCCAGTTTAATACCCATGTTTCAATTAAGAAAAAGGACCCTGCTGCTGTCATTTTAGACAAAATTATTCCCCTGACTCTTTGCTTGGTACCAGTGGCAACTTACTGCTCCCCATGTCCTTTGCAGGCTCCAAAGCCCTGGCTTCCTTCTCTTGAAAAAGCACTGCCCCCCTCGGGGGTAGTAGAGGCACTGGGTGTGCAGGGCACAAATTCTAGTAATGGAAATAGGGAATTTTACTTTGAAGCCACAATTATCCCCTCCTTGTCACCCACTCCCACCAGATATGGGGGCACATACAGGACAGACAGCCTCACTGCTGCATCTGGCCTTTGAGTTTTCACCTGGTTTTTGGCAAAAGTTGAAGAAGCAATGGAAAATGTAGCAGTGTGTGTGTGAATCCAGACAGAAAGTGCATCTGTACCCTACAGAGCATGTGGTTTAAGTTCATTTTAATTCTTAAAGCTCTTGCTATCTCCTTACATAAGTGTCATTTCTTGTGTGAAGGCAGAGACCAATATTAAAATCCTCAGCTGAAATAATCCTTACAGCTCTGCAGCTTAAGATAAAACTGACAGCTTCTATCAGGTTTTATTCTTCAGGACATAAACTTGGGGTCAAGAAGGCATTCCTTCCCATATGATAACATTGCAAATTCTGTTCCCATCAGGGTTTTTTTTTCTTTTCACTGATCAATCCTAGCATTATAGAGCTGGATTTGGCACAACAGATTTGTACGAAAGTACTTCTGGGCTTGATTCTATGAAAACAAACAGACTTCTTTTCTTGACCTTCTTCCCTACACATTAGTAAACATTCATCCTTCACCCTGGACACCATTCTTTAAAAACAAATGAATGAGGGCAAAATCCTTCCCTTGTTCAATCTACTGTGGCTGCTTTCTGCACACAACATTAGGTCATCTGACACAGACCCACAGCATGTGGAAAGGTAAGGGACAAGCAGCAGCTACACTGGGTTTAAGTTTGTATTCGAGATGCAATGCAACTTTGTGCAAAAAGACATAAAAAGACACATTACTTGCTTCTTCTTTAGCATTTTACTTTCCCAGAGTGAAGAAACTTTCTTTTTATGAGTTGAAAACATACTTTCTCATTCTCTATAAATGTATTAGATGTAGACAGGTTTTTTGTGCCTTTGAACAGAATTAGACAGTGCTAATTGTAGGGAAATGTTTTAGACCAAAACTAAATCATTCTAATGCTTTTAGTGAAATGTTTCATTATCAATGTACACAAATGTGTTTTAAACTTTTTTTCTGCTTTAACTACTTTTCGTTTTAAAAATCTTGAAATCAAAATAGAGGGAAGAAACCTTCTCACCAAGATAAAATTCTAACAAATGTTTTGGAGAATGTCAAAGCAAACACAACTGTGGGTCACGCAACTCTTGTCAAATCTGACCCGGGAATGGAAGAACAGATTCCCCGCAAGCTGTTATCAGCAGGGTTCAACTGGCTTCAGCAGAGCCGTTATTTACATCAATTAAAAATGGATCTGAAATTTCTTGAAGGGATAATAATCTTTACAAATACATTTTTTTGTAATTCTCATCTTCGTGAGAAAACCTAATTATTACACTCTGCCAGATGTAGCAAGGCAGACAGATGTGACCCCAAATTTTAGATGCATTCAGTTATTAGGTCTGATTTATGCTCTTCTTATCAGTAGCTTCATCGAAGTGTCTATCTATGCATAAATTTTAAAATGGTAGGACTGAGACTCTCAGTGCACTTTGAATACCAAAGGGTATTTTCCTCATGGATTCTCCTTGGTTTTGTTTCAGGTATACCTTCTGAACTTTCCCTTTTAGTTTCAATGTGAAACACAAGAGGTGTGGTTTCATTCCTTCATAATTCTGAGAAACTTCTCTTTTGCAAGTCAAGTGTCTTAATTTAAATGTAAAAAATGTCAAAAAATTAATTGGATACAATTAAGGAAATAATTTAATTATGCATGAAAGTAATGAATGAACATTTGTCACAGCTGTCAGCCAGCTTTTCTTTTCTTAAATAGTAATGACTATGCATATGGGAGGTAGTAAAAATGAGGGAAAACAGGGTTGGTGGGGGATTAGAGATAGGAAGGACTGGATGACCTTCGTGTGCTGTGGAAGAAAGGATGATACTTAAAAACCTGAAGTTTATGGTGGCCAAAACTAAAGAAGAGGAATAGAAAGATTATCTGTAATAGAATGAGATTTTTCTATCTATACATAGCCCTAGCAGACGTTAAAAAAAGAAACAACTGCAGACTGCCATCCAATTCAAGTTTCAGTGAATAGACCATGCCTGAAATGAAGATAAAACACAGATGGCATGGTAGCTACATGATACACTGTGAGGAAAGGCACAGAGTAAATGCTAGATGCCAAAACAATAGTACCAGAATTCCAAAATGATACCCTTAGAAAAAATATGGGAGCTTTGAAGGCAATTTACCAGAATGTTCCCAGTACATTATAAGTCTGGAGTCTTTATTGCAGTAGGGAAAAATAAAAGTGATACTTTCCATCCATCTTCCTTAGCTGTTACTGTAATACCACCAAACCCTTGTTTGTTTTTTTTTTGAATGCAGTGGGCAGAAGACTGTGAATTTCCAAAAAAGGCAATTCGGACAAAGGGAAACTAAACTTGCTTGGAGGCTAAAGTTATTTAGCGGTGTTAGGAATTTCCAAATTAGGGCTTGGCAACCAAGTGTCTTTGAAAATCTAGCCTAAGTGACCAGCCTTGGGACAGAGACTGCAGTAGGACAGAAACCTAAGCCAGGTTTCAGCCATCTATTTTGTCTTCAGAACATTTCCCACCTGACTTATCCCTTTAAGCTTTTCACTTAGTAGAAATACTTTTTTAAAGGGATTAGTAATACCAAATTTTCATTTAAATATCCAACTTCAGAATTCTGCATTGCTAAAGCCTAGAAATTGCTGCAATGCATCACGAGGTTTCTTTTCCTTTTCCTCCTTTTGAAGCGAGGGTGTTTTTATTTTATAGAGGAAAAGAGGTGAATACGGATCTGAAATGAGGGCTGGTGTGACCCACTCCCATATTTTAAGCTGTCATGTTGTGCTACCGAGTGTGGGATCATGTCAGCTCATGTCAGTCAAGCTGTGACGCGGCGCGTGAAGCGCCGTGATGGATTGCCAGCCGCTGTCCCTAATGCGTGACCGGCTGGGAGCCGGCAAACCCCAGCAACATTACAGCAAGCCTTAGAGGACAACCACAGTGATTAGTGTGAAGACTCGAGGCAAATAAATAACTATTTACTAATGAGGGATGGAGCATGACTAACTCTTATCCTGGTTGCCTGGCAGAGTCAGGGAAAATAGATAAATCCCAGGCTGGGTTAGCAAGGAGCATCCAAATCTCAGCTCCAGGGCTGAGGAGAGCACGAGAGGCTGAGGAATTGATGGTTTTCAAGCAGGACCCCCCAGCCAAAACAGGGACAGCTGGAGAAAGAGCACAGAGGGTAGAAAAGGCAATACTTGGCACATTGTTAGTTCCATTAATGGCAAAATTACAAGGTGCCTAACTGAGGAACAAAATATCTACTTGTTAAACACAGATTTAATTAGATGTCTCACTCAGAAGGAAAGAGCACATGAGAAATACAAAAAACCTCCTGGAAACCTACTCTTTAGCTAGTCTGAAAGTAATAAATTATGCTCTGTTTATTTGTTTAATTAACCAGCATTAGTAAATCCATTTTTTTTTTCATTATGGCTCTTTTAAAAATTTGCTTTCCTTAAAACACCTCACAGAATGCTGTGACAAGTCTGTAAACTTATGGTCTTTCCTTTGCACAATTCCCTCATACGGCAACATAGACAGATGCTTGGAAACCTCTAGTGCTTTCATATTTTAAGAGAGTTTAAATATTTTTAATCCGTGTTGCCTTTTCAGCTTCAGATGTCTTTGTGAGAGTCTGGGCGTTAGAGTGTTAAAGAAAAGCCAGAAGTTTTAACTAAATAAGAAAGGTTTCAGAATGAGAAGACAACTTAAACATTGATATCTGTTTGAAAATGTGTGTCTAACAGTTCTCAGAACCTGTTGTTGAACATGTTTATTGTATAATTATTGCATGGTTTGAAAACTACCAAAAAAATAGAAAAATATGGAAAGATGAGGCTGGCACTCTGAAGAAAAACTTCTTTTCCTAGCATATTTCCACACTTTTTAGTGGAACTGCTAATGCAGCGCAGTGATGACTGATGTTCGCTAGAGAAAAGAAGCTGTGCCCAGATGGACTGTCACCAGTTTAATCTTTCTTTAACATAAAGAACCATATTTACACAGAGTGTTTTAGAACAAGAGGACAGATTGCTTTGATGGGACAGACAGATCTGACCACTCTACACATTCTCCTGCTGCTCAAACACGATCCAGCTCCTTTGCAGAGTCTCTGGATGTGTCAGGTACCCCCTGAGAAGGCTTCTGGCTGGTTACACCCGAGGGATGCCAACTGAGTTCAAGTTATTCAATATTTGTCAGTTAGAACATACTCATACGAGGCTTCTGAGCTGCTTGTAATCCAAACAGACCAGTAGCTCCATAAAGGATGTGAGAAGAAAAATGTTGCACACAGAAGTGTCTGGATCTACACAAAAATTGTGGGGGGAAAAAATAGCACAGAAAATAGGTCCTCAGTATGCTTGTTTTCATCAGTGTAACCTTCTAAATCTATCACCATCCCTGAAAAATGCATTTGCTTCAAGGAGATATACATGAGAAAAGTCATGAACTCCTGCATGAGCCCAATAAAATACACTCAAGCCACAGCAAAAACTTACCCTGCTTTGTCAGAAACCTTATATAAAATCCACCAATTCACAATCAAATTAGGCCACAGCTTTTAGAAAGGCTTGAGATAACTTGCATTCTTTGATACTCCCCCGAAACTTACCTCTGCTCTGATGGTACTTTACTTGGACTGTCACGAGAAAAAAAGAAGTGGTCCATTTTATTTGATCTTACTTGATTTTTTTTATTTTTTTTTATTCTCCTGCTTTCAGTTACTTCATCATTATTTGCTAGATCAAAGGAGTCTCTAGTGTCGGAATAGATTTCCCTCAGTTAAAGCTCATGGAATATGGACACTTACTTCAGTACCAGTAAGTTCTAGTGCATCATAGTTTAACTTTCTCAGAATAATTGTTAAGTCATTACTCACCTCATTAAAAAAACCCGCTACCTTCCCCTTCCAAATAGGACATTAGCAAGAAACTAAGAGAAATTCAAGTAGTTAATAAATAACAGTCCTTCACCATCTGCACAGTTCCTTTACTTATGCTGTACTATAATTTCATCCCTTCTCAGAATTAGCCCTCAGAAAAAGTTCCAATTCACCCTTCTCTGAACCTAAACTAACTCTGACTAGAACAGCTTTCCTGCCTGAATTCATTATGCATGGCCTAGTCTCCTAATTGAAATAATGAAGGCTTTTTCCTGTCTTCTACTTTTTCTAAAACCTTTCAGTATTAGCCATGCAATTACCAGACCCTCAGTCACATATCTCTCAGACACCTTTACTGGAGGGAAATGGGAACCCTGATTCGCCCATCACTATTTGCCTTCATAGCTCTGACTCCCATTAATGTCAGGGCAAGCACTGAGAGGGAGCTTAGGAGACATGTTTTGTATTGTAGCCATATTCCTCCTGTGTGACCTTTGTCAGGCACCTCTCCCTTTTCATGTTTCAATTTTTCTTGCTGAAAATGGTGATAATGACGGGTCGCTTTCCAAAGTGACTTGAAATGAACTCATCATTGTGTTCTCAAAGAGCGAGAGGCTTCTCTGAATATTTCCGATATTACTTGCTGGTTTTAACTGAGCTTCTCTAGATGACTGACTGGCTTCCTTTTGAGCATCTACCAGTTCTTCAAGTTCGATGAGTACTCTCTTCTTCATCTCTTCCACATTCCTCTCCACAATGTAGAAGTTTTTGAACACCTTCTTCATCACTTTTAATACATTAAACCGCATTTCTAATAATTTTCTTATTTGCTACAGCATCTACCACTTAATGCAGAAATAGAGTCACGTTTACTTGTTGGTAATTTCCTGGAGCCATTTTTACATATGGGCACCATGTTCCATTCCCCATTGCTTTTAGGTCATTTTAGTGAGTGCTTACGAATCACAGTTAAGCTCAGAAATCTCACAAGAGAAAAGAACCTTATTTTTGCAACTGTTAGTGTCCAATTATTGTGTAACCTCTTTAGGTGACAAATTAGTTTTAATAAAAGTCCTCCAACATTTTTTTACTTTAAGTAGTAACTCCTTTAACCAACAATTTTGCAAAAACAGCTATGCAGAGGAATAATTCAGCTACTCGGATGTAGCCTCGGGCTTTTTGATATTCTGTTAACCTTTGAAAATGTGCTGGATTCTCTTGGCCTGTGGTAAATCTGCTCCTTATGTGTTTGGGAAGTTCTTTTGCATCCCTTCTATGGTTTTAAAATTACACAGTTCTTGAAGTTCTTGAACATTTTTGTCAATCTCTTATTAATTTTATCTTTACCTCAATACAGTTGATGAACTTTTCAGGCTGAATGTCTGCTGGTAGAAATAAATGAACATTCTCTGGCCAATTTTTGGAACCTAAGTTAGCGTTTATCATTTAGAAAGCAATTGAGTCATACTTAAACAGCATCCTTTACTGTCACTGAAGTTAATTTATAGAAGTATGAGAATCCATTCAAAATATCTTAGTTAGAACACAGTCCCCATCACGGCACGGAATAATTTCCTGTATGAGCTTAAGAGTCGGGAAGCTCTGCACCTACCACTGAAGATAATTATCTGATGGTCACTTGAATATCATTTTGTCAACATGAAATGTGCCTGAAAATGTTGGACATAATACCCTAAAAAATAGAAGATGGCCCCTATGGAAGTGGTCGCAAATTTTTACACTGTGAGTCTGTTATTAAACAAAGTACCCATAAAACTGCACACAGAAGCAAAAAAAAAAAAAGGTCGCATCCATGACTCTTTGAGGTTTGCTTATTAAACCAAACAAAAAGAAAAAAGAAAGAAAGAGATAAGATTAAAAGCAAAATACACAAAGCACATTTTTATGGACCTTGTACTATCACTCCTCTTACACTTCCCCTTATGAATAATTTGCACCTTTCATTCCAATGCATTGAAGCCATGACAAGGATTAGGTAAGAAGTACAAGACATGGGGCCCTGAAAATGATCTGAGAATATTAACAGCATACAGCAGCACACATTAAGACCTCTATTCTTCCAGTGAACAAAGTGATTTTGATGAAGACGTATCAGGGTATTTCACAGTCTCTAGAATTTATGGGATCCATTCATTCAAGTTAGTCTTCAGAACAATAAGCTCAAGTAATATTTGTTTTCAGCTAAAACATCCTCACTCAGCACCAAAGTAGGATGAATCACAGCAGTCTTCTGCACGCAGAAGGAAGAGAATATCTGTGAAAACATCCACCCTGAGAAAGGTGAAAAATACATGGTGTCCTATCTCCTTTATATCATATGAAGCCTATAGAAGTACACTGAGGTAAAAGTAGCTATAAATAAAGACACAACACCATTGTCTGGGAATTATTTTGAAGAACTTTTAAGACACTGCATACTTGTCTTTACTTCCAAGAGCATTTAAGAAAAAAAATTTAGTGTTATTACAGATGGTCTGCATTCTGTATATGATTGGACTTATTTCAAGTTAATTTCCAGCTTTTAGACACAATGGTATTTCCCTTATTTGCTTTTTTTAATTGAAATTTTACATCTCTCACATGTAGGTGGGCTTGCTGATTAAGTCCCCTTCGGTATTATGTACTTTATTATGTTATAGAAAAAGTATAGAAAAGTATAGAAAAACATTGGAGCAAAGCTGAATCTGTTGGAAACATTCCGATGTCAGCATTAAACCCTATAAATATTCCTCCATATATTACCCATTTAAAAGCAGCACAGAAACTCTCCTTCCTTCCTACTGTCTCATATTATCCTGGGAAGATCCCATGGCCTTCATGTACCTTTGTGGGAAATCAGTCTTTAGTGTTCAGCTAACCCAAATAAGGAGGCAGAATAAACAAAAAGTAAGCTAAGACTACTCTAATGAGAAATTTCTTGACAAAGAGAGTTAGCAAGCTATGGAAATTTGTCCAAGGAATAAAAATCATGCTGAATATAAGAAAAGGTACACGAATATCCAAGGAAGAGACAGAATCTTAATTCAAAGCTGTAGGCTTGACTTTTAGCTTTGACCCTATCTTTGTATATAGTCCACGTGAAATCCCTGGTGGCCTTGACATTCAGCAATAAAGGTCCCACTGATTTCAATACTGAGCTCCACTAGCTGTGTGTATTTCTTATTATTTCCTCCTTTTTAAGGAAGTAATATTCAACAAACACTCCAGAAATTACACAATCCATTTGGTCATCTAACATCTAACACTTCATCAGTTTAAAAACTTCAAAATACATTTAAGATTTCAGAATGTTTTTCTCCCAACATATTTGAATGTTCTTTCAGTTAGACATAGTCTGAAAATATAATTCCAAACAATCCCACATCCAGAGCTCACCCCTACAGATCCCACAGAGCTGCTGAGATTTGTCAACTCATATCTACTCTTTACATATGGTATCCAAACTGCATAATATCCACCCACCTAAGAGTAATTTTATTTAGTTAATGTATCTCTGTTTTGAATATCAGAGTATCATGTAAGACTCAGAAACCTTATTGCAGTAAAAAAATGGCATTTGCCACTCTATCCACAAGGCATGCCATACCATACAATTATGTTTATCACTTTGTGTTCACGTGTTGTCATGTGTTTATGATTTGTTCATGATACATCCATGCTGACTATTACTCATCCCCTCGGTAAGTTTTATATGGTTAAAAATGGTTTGTTTGAGAATAGGTTTCAGTTTGGAAGGGGATATTGTGGTTATAACCAGCCCTTCCTGGGTTTGCCAAAACACTCTTATACAGAATAGCCAGCCAAGTCATTCTTTGGTGGTCTTATCAGTCCCAAACTTTTCAAAGAATATTTACTTATTTCTGGCTCATTGTCTATTCTAATTGAACTAAAGGATCTTAAGTCATAGACTCACTAACATTGCCCAGTACATAAAGGCTATTAACTTCCCTGGCTATAATATGCTTTATTAAGCATAGCAATACATTCCCAAGCCTCTATGACATTTAAAGCAAAATGAGATAGCCCTGGACTACGTATATTATGAAAATTGTCCTCTAATGACTGTCCAATAGAAGAGCATAGAGTCCATTAAAAGGTCATAATTCTTTGTTTCTTTTGACACACCATCAGATTACCATTGGCCTAGCCTTAATAAAGCAGATGGGAATCTTTCTGCTCAGTGCATTTGACTAACAATGGTTACCGACTTGACCACAGGAATGGACTGAATCCTGTCACTTTCCCACCTGGTTTTCTGGGCTGTCATATTCACAGACCAATGCCAGACTCAAATCACTGAGATCTGTCCATATGTACATATGGATGTATATTTACTTGCATGCACTCATACACACACACACTCTTAACATGGACAAAGGTGTTCCTTCCTGTCTCTCCCAGTGTTCAAGCCAATGTTGAAGAGGAGAAAAATGCTTTTCAGGGGCAGAAGTGCTCAAGCTTCCATGTTCCTGCTCTGGCTAGGTATCAGAGGAAGACTCTCAGAAGTCTTGAATAACTAGAAGACAGCCTCTACTATGAAGCTGAATAAAAGATGGGGAGGTATTTTCCTATTTCAGTGTAATCATTTCCCCTTTAGATAACTAGAAACTCTTCCTGTGAGCGCCACACTCCATAATAACCAACTTCCTGGCTGAATTATCAGGCTTCTCCATAAATATACTCACCAAGTAAATGAGAAGGCTCCCCAGCTGACATTTTAGTAGCCTTTCATCCAAGAGGCAGCAGACGTATGAAGATATGTGAGACACCAGCTGATGAATCGGATATTTCTTTGTCGTCACTTATTTATCCATGTTTCTATTTTTTGTATTGCCCCTTAAAACTGCTTGTGGAACGGTGAATTCTAAACTGTTGCCGCTACTCCCTTCTCTCATCTTCAGCCTGTGCAGGACTTTGGAAAGGGTTGTGTGAGCCTCACCAAACATCTGAAAAATTTTACAGTATCTCAGCTCCTTACACCGAAAGGATGTCTGGGAAATATTCACCTTTCGATCAACGTGATTCTAAGGACTTTCTAAAACTCAACTCCCTCTCAAATTGCATAACTGAAAGAAAAAGTACTCAAAATTTCCTGTCAGTTTGAAGGATCTTGTCCACAAAGTCTTTCAAAGGTTGAATTTTCCTGGGGCCACTGACAGAGCAATATCTCCCTATTATAGGCTCTACATGGTAGGTAATGGAGTACCAAACAGCGAGCAAGCCATCACTTCTTAATCAGTTCTGATTAAAGGGTCAGAGCAGTTGTGATTCTACATGACCCTTTAGGCCAAAAATCATAGCCTTAATCACAGCTGGAAGCCAGCCAAGGTCTCTCATCATGCTTCAAGACACAGGGTTTTAATCACGAAATTGCAGCGATGCTTCATTTTAAAAGAGAGAATAAGAGACAGAGGAAGGAAAGGAGTCCTTATAACACTGCTAACTGACCTTAATCTAATGTGATGTGCAACAGTCTCAGCATGTAACTGTGGCAGGGACACAGCACCAGTGTAAAGAAGCCTCTTCTTAAAACTAAATTAAATTTGAAAGAGGAGATTAGATTATTCCCAATGTCCTCAAACAAACTTCTGTGTGCTGAAATTTATCTTGAGATTTGCAAGTGGCATTAGTGGCTTCTTATGTGACAACTGTACCACCCTTTGCCTACACCTCAGAAAACCTACTTGGATTCAAGATCACCTCTTCCTAATTACTCAGAAAAACTCACCTGTTTGGAAAAGATGAGCATATTCTATCAGATTGGAAAAAATGCCCTTTCGATGGTTCTGATGTCTCCTGTTATTTAATGACCTCCACCTTTTTTATTTTTTTACTTTCTTTTAAACAACAACCTCTGATTCTATAAAAAGCCCTCTAAAATTGCGTTTTGATTACAAGAAAAAAGGCAGGATCTATTATACTGGACACAGAACTAAAATAACAGAAGGTTCAAGACCTGACAATTATGCAATTACACTAATGCGATTTAATGGACAGCACTTTGGAGAGAGCAGTCAGGAATTTTGGATTCTGTTCTTGTCTCATGAAGTCATTTTTGTCCACATAGCTTTGAATTCCCTCTCACCTAATATTTCCTGTGCCTATTTCAGGTGTATTTTCTCCTGGCAAAGTTTTTGCATTTATAAAAAGTTCAAAGGGCATTTTACCAGGTCAATCCCTGATAAAATCTTCTAATCAGTTGTGTAAAAACCCGAGTGCATTGCTAATAAGTTATTAGCCTGCCTGTGAGTTTAGGAACCTTATAAATATATACTGTGGTTTTTATTCTGTAAGTAATGCAATGTTTTAATTACATTGATAAGAGTGGGTAAGTATTCTTTTAATATTCTGTAGTAAGTATCATGAAAACAGCAAGGATTTACATGTAAAGAGGAAGGTTAGAAATGGTGAATTTATTGTATTGATTATCGCCTTCCAGGTAATGTATTTTCTGTATATTAATTTTTTCAACATAAAGTTTCCCTTTAAAACTTGGACACATCAACCAGTATTTCATCTAAAATGTTGTTAATGATACCAAGGAATGCATAATCAACCCAACATAGTATTTTGCAAATAAATTTATTTTGAGCACTTTTATGTCAAGGTTCATTATTTTTACATAATATTAAATATATAGAGAGATATGAATACGTATTTCTACGCTTTTCCTTTGTGATAGTTTTGTTAACTCCGCCTGCTGTTGTCTCCTGCTTTTCATTATTAGGTGTAGCAAAATAACCAAATAGTTTTGTATTCCAGTAATGCCCTTAAAATTTAGTTGAAAGATCTTAATTTCTGTTTAGTTTTGGACATATAATTGAATTTAGTGACTCTGCAAAGCCTTTATAATGCACTTACAATGACCAATAAAGCTTTTATTCTTAGCACCATGTTATTACTCATAGCAAAATACTTAACACTTATTGGTATAGATAGAAAAAGGAGACAAAAGCCCTGGGCTGATTTTCAGAACTGCTGAGCAGGTAGGACTGCCACTGAACCCAGCCTAAGTTGAAGTCACTGTGAAATAAACAGATCATTTAAAAAAAAAAAAAAAAAAGAGAAAAAAAAATTCAGGAGAGGATTTCCTTTGTATAGTAAAATTGGGTACTGGTGGCCATGAAAGACAAACAAAATAAGGTTCAGGGAATTATGAAGATAATAATGGCAAAACATGGGCCCAAGCAGATTAAATTTTAAAGCCTTCATGGACTATGATGAGGACAGGATCCCTCCTCCTCAGGATTTTGGTTCAGGAAAATAATACAACCATCAGACACAAATGTTCAGCTTAGAACATAAATTCACCTAGAATATGCATGATGAAGCATATTGAGGTGTTTTTTTGTTGGAGCTAAGAAGATTAGACCTAGAGCCAAACACAGATGACGGGAAGAAGCCCCTGTGCCTTCAGTGAAATTTGGTCTGAGCTCTCCATCACTATATGTTAATCTCTCTAAAAGACCTGGCTTTATTTGTCCTGTCCTGTGCATTTTAATCATTTATACACTGTTTAAAGCTCAGAGAAAACAATCTAAAAAGTTTTTATATTAATTTCCTAGAGCTTCCTCTTTGCCTCTCTCATCTCTGTCATCTTCTCCCATATAATTTACTGAGAGATGGACCTTTCAACAGCTTAAAAGAGGGAACATACAGTAAACAACATTACAACATTTTGTATTACTCCTACTTTGGGTCCAGACTGCTTCTAAGTGATGTGAAAATGCAGAATAGAAAGGTGGTCTTTAACCCGCATAGTTTACAGTGTAACTATAAGATGGAGATGAAGAAGCAGCGAGTAAACGGTAAAAGAGATCAAGGTGTTGTCTTAGGTAACAGTTTCAGCCCACCTACAACCCTGATGATATTTTTGCAACCATTAAAAGAGGAGGGCTATGAAAATTTGTCTGGAGACAAAAAGCAGGGTAGCTCTTCCCACCTCAGTGGGTGAAGCTACGTAGCAGAAAGCCATTGTGTTTTCCAGGAAGTTAATAGCGCACAACTGAGACCAATTTTGTGAACTAATCAAAAGAACTGACATCTCAGTAAGGCACCAAGTATGATGTGTTAGGCACTGATTGCAGAAAAACTTTAAACTATTCTTGATGCATTCACTTTTCCTCATGTTTTACGCACAGATTTCTTTCAGTAGCAGGTAAGGAAAGGACGGATCTCGGTTTAACAACATTGTTCACTCTCTGTGGAGATCCCACTGTGGGTTCTAGTTAGCTATTAAGGTTATTTTCTGCAATAGCAGTGTACATTAGAAGAGTCAATAATCTCTTTCTAGAAGAGGAATATTTTTAGAAGTATATGTTGCTCCTTCATCGAATTCAACTGGTGGGTTCATAAGACTCATCTTCCATGTCCTTTTCAATTAATTTACAGATGGATTTTTCCAGGCAACATCCATGCTACCTCTTCCTGCAGGCCAACAAAAGACATAGAGTTTGGGATTTTTTCTCCCTGATGGAGTGACGATTGCTACCCCCAAACAAATTACCTTTCAATTAGCAAGTAAAATTAATTTTCACACGTCATATGTTAACATGAGAATGACAGAAATGCTTAACATTTGTTAAATGTGTCACTAGAAAAAAAAAAAAGACAAATGTGACACTACGTTTTCAAAAGAGTTTAGTGTCTCAAAATTCTGTATTTGGAAAATTACGGAGTTCATATAGAAAGCATTTGCTGGTTTGTTTTTGAAAGAAATTTCATCAAAGATGAGTGAGAAAACTCTTGTTTGATACCTGATTCTTTGTATTTGCTGTCTTGCAGTGAGGGGGGGAAAAAAGCTTAAATTATATTTTATGCCCAGGACACAATGAGGATTGAAAAAACCACACCATTTTGCAGTTTCATAGGGACTGGAATCTTCCTAAGACTTTCTAATAGAACACAAAGCCAAGTTTTTGGTGGCCTTTTGTATGAATTTACCCATGTGAATTCCTCGGCACCAGTAAATAAAGCTGCGGTCATGTCTCTGTGTCTTGCAGACAGTACTAATAAATATTACCCTTTATTCCCCTCCCTTATTTCCTTCAAATAAGAAGGAACTTAGTATCTTTGAGGCCAAATGTATCAATACAAATTGGTTAACAGCTTTGAAAACGTTTTGTGGTAGTAAACTGAAACCAGAAAGGTGGAAGACTGAAAGTGACACTACCTAAATGACATATTTTTAGCAGACAAAGATCAAATTTATCCCTTTCTTCCTATGCAGCATTAGCAACTTTATGACATTTCAAAGCACAAACATTAATATTATGGTTTGTTGAAAAGAGCATTTATAACTGGGGAAAAAAAATTGCTTTTCCTCTCATTATTTTCTGAGATTTATCTGGAGCCACAAAAAGCCGCTGAATACTTGGCATAAACTTGTCAGAAACTGCTGAAAATCTTCAAATGACTGCTGGGAGATGCAGCACAGTAACAGAGCGGCAGGAGATGCAGAGGTGTCAGGACTCCCAGCAGCACAGGAGGTGACTCTCACCTGCTCCCGTGGGAATGCAGCACAGTCACACCAACACGAGGGTGGCCAAGAACAGCTGCTGGGATTTATCAATCTAAAGGGGGCTCCACGCACCCCAGCAGGACAAGGCTGGGTCTCAGCACATTCCGCCTTCGCCTCCACGGCCTGCGGCTTGTAAGGCCAGAGAGAAAAGAGTAAGAGAAATTTCACTGAGAAATCCTCATCGGTGGAAAGTAAAATAAAATAAAATAAAATAAAATAAAATAAAATATTTTTTAAAAATTTTAAAAATCTAATAGTAAATTAAAAATAAAACTAATAAAATAAAAAAATAAAAAATCAAAGATTAAAAAATAAAAATAAGAAATAA
>VZTA01011698.1:76190-134118 GCA_013398855.1 Mohoua ochrocephala
GAAAAAATAAAAGCAAAATAAATAAAAAGTTTTAAAGAATAAAACTAATACATTATGAAACTTGAAAATTAAAAATGCAAATAATGAATAATAAATGAATAATAAAATAAATAAAAATAGAATCAATAAAAGTAAAAAAGGAACAAAAAGAAATTAAATAAAAATTAAAAAAAAAATTAAAAGAAATAATAATTAAATAAATAAAATGAGGAAGCCTCATTCCAGAAGCAAAACATTAATTCTTTAATTCCTAGCATAATTCTGACATGAATTCCCACTTACAGGGGCCCAAGTGTACCAGGTAGAAAAAGTATCTCCTTTCATATTTCAGAACTATTCCTAAACATCTTTTTGCTGACATTTAAGATAACAGGAATCAGGCTTCCAGTTATCTCTGACATCTTTGGCTCCCATTGTTTGTACAAGAAAGTACAACATTTCTAGTGTCAGTGCAACATTTTAAGAATTCTTCCTTAATTTCTCTGTGAGGTGAAAATTCAGCCCTGCTATTGCTGAGGGCTCCATCCAAGTAGAAAATCATGTCACGCTTACATTGTGTAACAGAAAATGAATATTCTGGTTTTACTCTGATGTTAATTGCTGCCTTTTCCCTAACTAGATGGCAAGTGACCTTTACACATCGTTACTGCTAAGTGGAAAGAGAGAATAATAATGTTATTTTAATTGATTTGTGAATTATTGAACAGGGTTATGAATTCTGAACCTTCTCTGACTGGGAGAATCGATTGCATATTCTGTTTACAGTTCAGTATTTCGTGCGTTTTTGTCTCATGCTCTTGTTTTGCACACATTCAAAAGATACCCAAAAACAAGAATGTAACATTACCATTTAGAGCAATTTGTGCTGTGCATGTGTGAAAATGCTCTCAAGTACAAAACCCCAAATTTTATGGTTGAGAATCATGGGAAAAGCACCTAATAACAGACTATTGTATGTCCCTGAAAAATCAGTGGATCGTGCAGCTATAGGCTCGGAAAACACCTCAAGTGCTCATTCTATTCCCTCTGGTAAACCAGAATGACATTACCCTTACCCAAATAATTTCTGATATGCTTCTCCACACAATTCTTAAGGTCTTTTAACGGTAAACAACACTCCGTCTCTTCTCTATGTAAGCTCTTCTAGTGCTTCACAATCCTTATTGCCACATACTTTTCCAGATTGAAATTTCAGCCTCCTTTCCTGCAATTTAATTCCTATACTTTTTAAAGAACAGCAGAGTCCTTGATAGCTGTCCAAACAGAAAGTAAATTTTTATCAATCACCTCTGCATCCACCTTGAGTACTTTCATCAGAAAACCCTTCCTTATCTTTCTTTTGAGAAAGCGATGTGAGAAAATATCAGAAGGTTTCCTATGGTCAAAATAAATTACAACATGTATTTTTTTCAGGTAGCAGCTTCTAGGGAAGTCTTACCTACTAACTGGAGATAATAGAACTGGGCCTTGCCATTCCTCTTTCCAATTTCCTCTGTGGTGAACCCTGTGTGTTCTCTGTGGATATTCTCAGTCAAATTATCTTCTCCCCTGATATCCTCAATGGGTTATTACCACTTGATTAGAATGAAACCTACAGAGCCTTCCTCTAAGAGTTTGTCTGCCTTCTGTATAAAAATTATCTGAGTGTTGATGTGCTCCATTCCCTGCAGAGGTCTGGGTGTCAAAAACCCTTGCTAGCAGCAAGTCCTGGACTGTGCCTTACGTTTCAGCTGCTCATAAAAATACCTTTAACCTGATCTTCTTGTTTGGATGGTTCAAATGAAATGCCCTCCATAATAGTGCTGAGAGGATTTCTGTGGTTCCTTAGCACCCAGTTTTTCACCAGGGCCACCTTGCACTAAGAAGATGGCCATAAAGTGTCTTTACGTCATTGCTTGACACACACAGGTGCACACTCTCCCTACTTCTTCTCATTCTCTGAATAAGCTCTACTCACATATGTGAACTCTGCCAGTGACTTCAATCATTCCAATAAGTCTCAGTTTATCTAATTAAAACTGATTAGTTCAAGTAATACTTTTGGTTATGTATAAAGAATTGCAGGTCCTTGATTAATTTATAGGCAGTTTTGACATCCAATAGACAGCTCATGAGTTGCTTTATCCCTTCCTGACAAATAGAAAGGGATTCTATTCCAATATTTTTGCTCGTATAATTACACACAAGCCATTTCCCCCTCTCATTTTCTCTGTATTTCCACCATTTGTATCCATTTAAATGCAACCTAACTTCATTTGGAGCTATGGTAAAGTTTCTTCATAAGAAAATATCTGTTGCTCACCTCAAAATCTGACTGGAACTGAAAGTTTCCTGCGGCAAAGCTGCAGAAACAGGACCTTACTTGGCTCACTCACATGATGCAGTCTGCTTACCCTGCCACCCTTTCATGCTCACCATTTCACTGCAGTTCCACGTGAAAGTTTAGGTACTTAAATGCTTTTGAACAATTATGTGAGTGTGTGCTACCATTTCCTAAGATATTTCCAACAAAATTTTAGCATTCAATGGAAGTGGCACATCTGTTTTTGAAAACAATTAAATTATTAGACACAGAGTAATTCAGTTAGCCCTACAGATGACTTGAGAATTTTGACGTATAATCAATAACCCTGGAATGTGAGAAATGGAAATTGGATTTGGAAGATTAACAAAGCCTGCCATTGAAAGATTGATTTTTGCATAAGAGTTTGCCCTAATCAGAATTCCCAAGGGGCCCAAGTAACAGCTAGTTTATATTGGTCAGAAAGAAATAATAAGAAAAAAAAAATATTGAGGAATGGAGTTCTCAGCTTCCCTTCCAAGGGCACCAAAAATTGTCTTATGTCACAGGTTTCAGGAAAATAAAAGCATCTGTTTCCTTGTAACTATGTTGCAGGATACTGTCAATTTTTCAAGTTTGTGTTAGCCAGAGTTCAAAATAAGAACTGAAAACACAGATTTGAAGGGAAAAAGCAGTTCTGCTGTACTAAAGGCTTAGCATCATAAGGCAAAACAAGACTCAAGATTTCTGTGGGAGGGAGCATGGGAAATCAGCGCTTTCCCAGCATATCTTTATGTTTTGCAATATCACTGCCTTTTTACAGGGATTCTTTCCAGTATTAGAACAAGACCAGCCTGTAGATGATTTTGATTAGGGCCTCTTGCTCGAATTTGATAATCATCCAAACTGTAGACCTTTTAGAACTATTTGTGGTGTTAATTCAGAAAACTTAATGAGTCTCTGCTGAAACATTTTTAACTGCAGTATGTTTCTGTTACCATACCTTCCTCTGTTCGAAAGCATAAGGTGTTTCAGTAACAATTGATAACTGCAGGCATGATCGTGGCTGCTGGAATCTGACTGCCCGTGATACTGAAGGGTGAGAATGCATTTGTGTGTTTGGGTTGCTGTAATTAGCACGTGCTGCATGCAATTCCTCAGAGCAGTCTGCCAGCTCGGGGGTTTTGGGGTCCTAAACAGGCCATTTATATGGACATTAGATTTTGAGACTAATATTTTCTGGAAGTAGAGGCCTTCAGTGTCCAACTGAAACAGTTTAATTAGTAGTAGAGATGCAGATGAAAGAGGATCAAATTACTCAAGGATTTAGAGCAGAATCATTTCATTATTTGATTTATAGCATGGAGGAATTGCTCTAGTCAATGAACAGGTTCTCAGGTTGTTCCTTGCTTTGTTTTGAAAGGGAAATTTTTTTTCAGGATTTTGTCATTTATAACACCTATTTAAGGAAGGAATCCCCCTCATCAGTCAAATCTCCCTAAAAAAGTATGGATCATTTTGTTATTTTCTTGCTGGACTGATGAATATGAAGGATCTTTCCTCAAGTCAAAAAAATACTTTAACAGATTTATAATCATCTTCAAGAAAGGATTTGGGAAACAGCAGAAAAGACTATGGTGCAAGTGAAATATTTTAAGCAGCTAAACTGTTTTAAAATAATCTTCCTTTTTTTTTTCTTAATCTAAGACAAATAGAATGGGAGTTTTATCCACCAACTCTATAAATAAGGTCTCTGTGAATTTCTTCTAAAAGCAATCAAATTTCCTTTATTTTGCTGCCTTCTGTGTCAACAAATGCTGAATTATGCATGGAGGCTATGATATTGTGATACTCACTTTTAGTGACCTTATAAAAGCCAGAGAGAAATCAATATGGATTGCAGTACTAAAAATGCTGGAAAAGCTTGGTGATCTGAGTAAGCAGCCAAAGTCATGATAAAAAAAGTCAGTGTCAGATTTCATTTTTAAGATTAAGTGAGTTGATGCTTCAAAAACTTGGTTGTTTCTTGGTGGGGTTTTTTGTGGATTTTTTGGTGTTGTTTTGTTTTGTCTTGTTTGTGGCTTTTGTTTTGTTTTTTTTAAAGAAAGATTGATCTGCATGAAAAACTTAATAAAGACATCTTTGAAAAAGCATTTTTACCTTCGGTCTCTGTTATCACGGCAGCCTCATTAACTTTGCTGTTGACCTTAATTGAGTTCCATGCTTGCCTTTGTTTTGTTCCAATACTGAGGAAAAGGCAAAAAGCTCCAGATACTCCAGGAAGTATTTCCCTACCAGAGGCCAAGCAACTTTTGGGAGTCAAACTTTACCTGTGTCACAGCAGTCAAGTGAAAACGCGTTCTGAAGAGTTTTGTTCCGTGAGTTTCTTTTCTCTCCTTTCAAATCCGTTTTTTCCTTTGTCCTCCAGACATGCTGCACCAATGAATCCACAATTGAATCAGTCTCTGTGGAGAAAAGTTAATCTTTGTTTGTTTAATCTAGTTACCTTTTGATTGCAGTGGTTCCTAGTTATTGTGTTGTAAGATCGTGAATACACATTCTGTGTACATTTTTTCCTATTATAATTCATTGATTCCTACCATATACTCTAAAATTCTTTTCTATTTTCTACTCAGCATTTGGTCTATGTAAGCCATTCCATTTTTTTTGATCTGCCTTTTTGCCCTTCTCTGTACTTTTACTCATGCTGTTAAATCCTTTGGGATGAGATGGCCAGAAGTGTGTTCAGTATTCAAGACGTAACACAGCCTTAGACAATGGCACAGTGATGTTCTGTGCTTTGTTATCTAATCCTTCAATAATAACTTACAATATTTAATCTGACAACTCATTAGCTTTTGAATCTGAACTGAGGTTTACAATGAATTCTACACAACAAATCAAATATATCTAAAAAAAGCTTTGTCCATATTATATTACAATAATACTCATAGATCAGAGCTAAAATTTCACAACCACCTGCTCAGAATAGCTAATATATCTCAATAGAGATCAAAATCCATATCCATGGAATAATTTTCGAAACTCCAGTTCTGAAATAAAAGAGATACCTCACTTGATCCAGAGAAGAGAGAGGTGAATTAGAGATAGAACTGGAAAGAAGGGAAAAAATATAATATCATAGATGAAGTCAGTTGTAAATTAGAGGGGAAAATGCCTGATTTACTAAAGAGAAGGGAACATAGATGTTGTTATGGTAAGTAGTTAATTAAAATGCAAAAGATGAGTCTGACTTAAAGAAATGAGGAGTAGTTTGAGGTGATCATGATGCTTGACCATTTGAAATCTTTGTGATTTCTTTAACAAAGTTTCTAGCTTCCAGAGCACAGCTGAACTCAAATTGTTATCCTTGGACTTCTTTTCCTCCAAATGGTTCTCTTGCCAGGATGCTTAAAAATAGATGCCGCTATCGAATTTTTTTATAAACTTTCATGCACCCTGCAGAGTGGCAACTGCAGCCAGAGAGGAGTGACAACATGTGACACATTCCCCTGAAGCCTGTGGTGCAGACAGTGGTGAGGCAGGCTGTCTCTCTGCAGCCTATGGAGGTCTGCCAGTACATCCTGTGAAAGTTAGTACCTTTTAGATAAGACCTCAAACATTAAGCATAATTTAATTATTTACTTTTTCTGGAGTGGTTTTTAGAGGAAAAAAAAAAAAAAAAGGAGTAGTTCAGCATTTAGGAAGCTTACATCTATCCAACTTTGATTTATCAATCAATTAATCAATCATAGACTTTTCTTCCTTTTTTTTTTCCCCCAGAAACCAATAATCATTCAATGAGTCAGAGACCTCATTCCTTCACTCACTTTTTATTACAGCAACTGCTTTGACTTTGGCAAATCAAAACTGCTGTAAGAGGATATTTCATTCATGATTGGTAGGTATTATGCAAGCAAAAGCTTTGTCAGAACAGTTCTGCTAATTCTTCCAAGTAATGGTGATACATAGTGGGATAGAAATAAATATTTCATAGGTAGATCAGTTGACTACTAGTCCCAATTAATTGCATACGAATCGTTTACTTCAAGAAAACTTCTTGCAGAAGTCTTCAAAACTTGATATCAGGGTTATTAATGAGGATTACTAAATAAAGCAAATCTTCATGTACTTCAATTGACATCAAAAGCTTTGTGAAAGCAAGTAAAATTGATTATTTTCTTGCAAAGCTTCCGATGGCTTGTTTGGTATTTTCTGCCAAAACACAA
Source organism: Mohoua ochrocephala (assembly GCA_013398855.1). Classification (NCBI taxonomy): domain Eukaryota; kingdom Metazoa; phylum Chordata; class Aves; order Passeriformes; family Acanthizidae; genus Mohoua; species Mohoua ochrocephala. The sequence goes on from VZTA01011698.1 coordinate 82,701, forward strand.
TTTTTGCTAGCCAAATTGAGACCAAACTGAAAAAAAGAATTACTTTGGTGTGGACTTTGTAACTTGGAAAGAAGATAACAAAACAGTGATTTATCTTATGAAGGACCTGGTCTTCACTCAACTACTAAAGAAAATTAAAATAATGAAGAGGGTCTGCCATAGAGCTATCAGGGTCTGAGTGTAGCATTTTGAAAAGACAGCTGAAGTAAACTAAGAAGCACTTGGGTATCTTGTATTTCCCACTATAATTATTGCTCTAGTAAGGGTTTGTTTCATGAGCAATCACTGACTGCTCAGATCTTCTAATGAATATTTAGAATATATGGTAAAAGAGATGTTTCTGTTATCACCGGATCTCTTTGAAGGTATAGGCAAGATAATTTGTCTGTTGAAACAGAAAATAATGGAGAAGATTGTTTTCTCCTTGCACATCATGAAAGCATTGATCCAAAAAAATGTTTTAATGAACAAGAATAACACTTACCTTGACATTTGCTAGCATATTAAAGATTGCATGAATAAATAGTGGGAAATAAACATACCTTTAAGCACTACAACTGAACTGAAGCATGACATTTTAATTTCCTTAAGCCTTGGATCTTCTAGTCATTTGCATCAATGATACATCAGAGTCTCTAGGACTCTGTTCTCGGGTTTGACATTTCATTGTTATTTTGTTTCTATGAACTACGCTTTATGGTGTTTTTTAGAAGTCAGTCATTTGCAAAACTGATCCAAGATTTTTCCTTCTCATGCCAAACAGCGACACATTATAGCGCTGCCGCAGAGTGCACCAATTCCTGGAGGAAGCAGGTTGGGAAAGCTGATTGATGGAGTCAGAAAGCTTCGAGACTGGATGCAATCAAAATTCACGTAGATTAATTTGTTTGTATATTGTGTTCCTACATCTTTTTTCAAACGTAGATCCCAGATCAGAGCACAGCCCTGCAGAGTCTAGGAACAGAGAAACACCCTTTTCCTTACTTCCAGGAAATGTCTGGTTCTCCAGCCAACATGACGTTTTGGGCCGCTAAACAGGGCCCTACGCTTTCCTTCACCATTTATTTCTGTCTTATTTCAGATCCCTTGTCCCTCCACGGTGGAAAACACAGTTATACCTTAGACTGATTGCATTTTATGGTTTCGTTGGGCTGATGAAAGAGCGAGGCAAAAGACAGGTTCCACATATTTATCTTCTTAACATAGCACGGAGCCATCAGCCTTCGGCAATAAGTAAGAGCAATTAACAGTCTGGCTAGTCATTTAGCAGGCATGCACTGCATCAGAAGCTGTACACTGCTCCAGGCAATTGAGGAAGACATAGACCACGAGAGTCCGTCTCCAAATCTCCGATCAACTGCCTTCGTCGCAAATCTTGGAGAAATTACATAGATCCTAACATATGGCATCATCTTCAATGCCTAATAAAAAGATATAATGGGACATTATTTTTTTAACTACTGAGAGAGCTGATCAGAATATTTGTAGTCTGTGGTATTTATGGGAAATATGTCCCAATTTTCACTACAATTCTGATAGCTTGAAATTAATTTGTTCCTTTGGAGGGCTTTTTTTCTGAACAGCTTTTATACATACATTTCAGGTTCAGCATCATTCCTCCTCCTCCATGGCAGACAGACTTCAAAATCAAATTGTTTTAATGAGGTCCTCCCCATTCTTCTTGGACCCTGTACAACTTCTCTCCTTGTTCAGCCCCTAATTCTAGAAATGTGAGGGGCTCCCCAGGAACTTAGAGAGTGTGCATTACTGATGCTCAGCAGGCATGATAAGGCTGCATGCAACATGCTCGGAGCAACTGGCTTGAATGTTGGGGAACTTAAACATCGATTTTTTTTTTGTCAGCTACAAGTTTTCTTTTGAAAGACACCTGTGTTTCATGCTGCTCCAGTTATAAAATGCTTCAAGACACACATCACCTTAAACGACAGATTTTTATATTTAAATACAGGATTCTTCAGTGCTTTACCGACTGTGACCTTTCTGGAGTGCAAATAATGTCATTCTTTCATTCTTTGTTTTCAACTTTGTTTTCAAGGCTACATCCAAAGTGCTTGGCTTGTTTTCCCTGTTCTTAAGGCTCCCTTTTTGCTTCTCAGGAGATCAGAACCACTCAGCTGAATTTCCTTTTGTGTTGGAAACTAGGCAGAATTTGTTCCTTTGCAAAAAAAAAAAAAAAANTTCTGTGCCAGTTTATTTTTTCCCTTAAAAAAAAAAAAAAAAAAACAAAAACAAAAAAGCAACCAACTCTTTCCATCCTTCAAAACACAGAAGCTTTATTCCTCAAGGCACATATTAAATCTACTCAGCTTAACCTTTCACTCAATGGGTTAAAGATGTCAAAAAATTTCCTCCTTCCCCAATAATTTTCTTATGGCCACAGAAGAAAATCTTCTTAATATCATCCAAAATATCTTTTCAGAAGCTTAGGTCCTTGTTTATGAATGACACTAAAGACCAGATTCAAAATCACAAATCTAATCATCTTTACTTGCATCTGCCATAGCATCCTCCTGCCCACATTTGTACTGATCTATCATCAAATTCTGGAGGCAGCGTTAAAGCAAATTGATCAACAAGTCATCTAAAAATGCATTGAAATTCAGATCCTCTTTTGGTGAGCATTACCAGACGTAAAACAACACTTGAAAGAGCTCCTTTCAGCACCTCAAGGTATTTTCAATAGCAACAGTCACATTCATTTGCAGCCTCGGAATGAGGAAAAGCATCAAACTACGCTTCTTTCATTAAAATTTGAACAGGAATGATCTTTTGACCGCTGAAAGTAAAGCCAAGTGGCTGGAGATTGCTAAATAATCCTTCACTGGAAGGGCTAAATTCCCTCTCTTCTGCTCCATCTTCTTGCCTATATTCTCTTACTTTGTCCCCTAAAAGTTGCTTTTACCTTCATAAGCAATCTGCTATGGACATCACTTTAAAAAATCAACTTTCACACATGCAAATGTATGTCAGTATCCTTAGTGCAGCACCAGTCAGGTATTTGCTGTATAAGCCATAGCAGATTGCCTAGCTTTCTGCTAAAATTTCTTGTATGTTCTGCTCAAAACTATTTAGGAGCTGCAAATTATAGCTATACATATATATATGTATATGTATATATGTGTGTGTGTGTGTGTGTATATATATTTTTTTTTTTTTTTTCTTTACAGCTGGAGGGAGAGACTGTTCTCACTCTTTTTGCCTAAAATATGTTGGGGTTTTTTCTTCACTCTCCTTCCAAAAGCAACATTTTGCAGGGACTCAGGCTGAAATGTGAACTCTCTTTGTTGCTAGCGATCTTCTAGTAGCTATTGTAATTTTCTCAAGTTAAGGACATAGTTAAGGGCATAAGTAATTAGGCACGCACTAATAACACACATACAAATCAAGATGCCCTGCTGAGCAGCCTCTCTCTCCATCCCTGTTTTTATCTTTGTTGAGTTTAATTTGGTTCATGTTTTACTTTGTTAGTTTTAAATCATCTCCAGGAGCACACAACTCCTTTAAGATCCTCAAGTGATCCAAACAACTGCAGCAATTAGTATCTATCAGCTACCCATGAAGCGACTGGGATTGATACAGAACTGGATTAGGGCTGCTAGCAAACAGGCAGTGAAACCTGGAACTTCACCAACTTTATGAAAAAATCAGAACAAAATCATGATCAGCCAGGATAGCTCCAAATCTACTGACATTCTCAGTAACTATCACTACTGTTCTTCACAATGTTGTCCCAGTGTTGTACTGAGCACAACTGTTGGAAATTTATGCCATTATGTTCTTTGTCAGGCTGTCCTTCAGTATTTCATTTATACTTCCCAAGGCAAGATTCCTCTCCTCCTTTCTCTGCTTGCACGTAAAATGCCCAGCACAGTAGGGTCTCAACAGTCTGGGATATGGAAATGCTGCCACAGTACTCGAAGACAAGAAATAACAACAGAAACAGTCAAGAGAAAATCCTGGAGCTATCAGGCAGGCTCCTGCTGGAAAATACCATCTCAGCATACTGGAAGGAAGGGAGTCAAGCTGCAAACAGCATGGTTTGGAGCTAGCAAAAAACAGTACATGAGCCTATCTATCACTGAAAGGAAGAAAGAAGAGTAACAAAAGAGAAGAGTAGGAAAATGTGACCAAAACAAACAATATCTCTCTAGCACAGGTCCACCTCAAATGTGACTGCACTGGCTGAATACATTCAAACTTAAATATTGATGATTCCCAAAACACGTCCTGAATAGATACACATTCATTAATCAGAGCAGCAGATTCTTCATTGCAGCAGATTTAGCTTATCATTCCTGCCTTCAACCAGACTTGCTTGTTCCTCACAGCCCCCTCAAATGTGGCAGGCTATTTTCATAGCTAGTGCTCAAAATTAATGTTCAAAAGAGTAAAATATTTTAAAAATAAAGAACTATAGACTATGTCAGAAAACAAAAGGTATAACATCTTTCTGAAAAGCAATCTCAGCTCTTATATGAAATTTCAGGCCTGCTTCCATGAAAAATGCCAGACTGTGAGGTTAATATAAAGATGTTGATTTATTGTCTTTGAAACTCCCCACTAGTGAACAATCCCTGTCTTAACATTTCTTTTAAAGAAAAGTCAACACCTATCCCTGTCCCAAGTCTTTGATGACTGTAGCATTTAATTAGATTTTTACAGCTTGTGTACCTAAACAAAACAATTTACCACACACATAGATCAGAAGATAAAATCCTACCCTCACCGTCTCCAATTTAATTCTTTAGAGGGCATTTCTAGAGGTTGGCAGCTCTGATCTTTGAGCATTGATTCCCTGAACGATGACAGCTTCATAAAGGATTCTTTCTTTCAAAGAGTATTGTGGGGTCATTTGTAGACAGACTTGTGTTTCAAATAAGAATATCTTTATTCGTCTTTGACTCAGTTAATATATCAAGTCCCTGTCAGTAATGCCAACGTGCTCAATCTCCTCTTGTGGTGCCTACAGAGGATTTCAAGTGTTCATTACAGGTCCTGCTCTTTCATTTGTGCTTAAAGAGCTTGTAAGGGAAGCAGACCTCATCAGAAGACCACTCCTAGAGACAAAAATGGTGCTTATTTTCTACTACTGGATGTCTGGAAAGCAATCACCAGCTGTTAATGAACATGGGAGTCCTCCTCCCTTTCCAGGGACGCAGGAAAGCAAGTCTGGATTCTATTCATCCCACACCCAGTCCAGGGGTGCTTCCTCTCAGCTGAAAACTGCACCATCCTGTCATGGACCAATGTGCAAAAGACTAGCAGCCCCACAGTTCTCATGTAATTTTCTTACATGAAAAGCAAGCAAACAAACAAACAAACAAAATCAAGCAAAGAACACTAAAAAACCCCAATCTTCTATGATTAATTCTGAGTCTAACTGACAGAGTCCAACTTAAGAAGCAATAAGCTCATACTGTGGCATGGAGGAATCAACAGGGTCAGAAACAGAAACTTCCTGAATTATAGTAGCAAAGCACGGGAATCAGTTCAAAGGGAAAGGTGTAGGCAGCCCGGTCACTGGGTGCCTTTATGAAGACAAACGCAAGTGGAGTTGATTCTGCACTGGAGCAAGGGAATAGATGTCCCTGTAGTCCTGTTCTCTGTGATTTGGTGGGAAAGGACTAGAAGACAATACTAATCGAAATGATCAGCAATCTTCTGTGAGAGAAAAAGTTTCAGCAGGCCTTCACCTGGCCTTAAAGCATAACACAAGTGCCTGGCCTCTTTAATAGCCTTTGTCATGATTCAATATTAAGGCAATATGATGGAATGTGCTTGGTTAAGAAACATAACTATTTCCTACACACTGTGTTTATGAGCATTTTCAGAAACTGCAAGTTTTCTTTCCCCACAGGGAAGGCATGCTGTGATTTATGAACTGTAATAGTGAGCTTAATTGGGAAGGAGATATCATTGTTGACAGTTTTGTCTTCACCTAGTAACTAATGGAATAAATCTGCGGGGAGCATTTACTCGCTCCCCACCAGGGTTTCGGACAGTGGCTTTTGGAGGCCACATAATTTCTAATGTCTTTGCAATACAGTTTGCACACTCAGGCCGTTGCCTCTGCATCCATGAATAGCTGTCCCCAGAGACCCAGCCTCATCAGCAGGGCTGCCTGCTCAAGAAGAGAACTGGATAACAGAGGGTAAAAGTGCTAAACCAGAGTGCAGATATCCATCTGCATCATGCAGTGGTGTGTCACACAGACACCTCCAACCTCATGGACCCTGAGTTCAGTACAAAGTCCAGATCAATCAGATTGATCAGATGGGTCTAGGGCAATTTGGCCCAGGGATAAATAGCTTGAGGCAAGCACTACATGGTCGGGACATGCCAGAATCTGAATGTGAACAGAACCACAGACAATTAGCTTGGCTGTCTGTCAGCCATATGCCTTTACTGATTCTAGCTGGGGAGGGGTGCTGTTAAATGGGTCCAGCTGGTTGGGCATTTGTTGTTTATTTAGTGACAAAACATAATTTAGAAGGCAGACATTTAAGCTTTCTCTTGAGCACATTTTCATTGCCATTATAGCTCCTGCTAGAGTATTTCCCCTCCGCTATGACCAATTTCAGTCATTCAGGACTGAGTTTATGGAGCCAAGGGACCCAAATCGGATAAATCCATGTTATAAGAATGGGGCTCAAATGAATGATGTATCATTTTCCCTGTCCACAGGGACGCTATCTCACCACGTGTCTAGAGTCTATCAGGTTGTGTAAGCTGATGCACAGAACATCCTAAATCAGAATTCACTGTTCATAGGACAGACCCTGCAGATTCTTATGCGAACAGAAGATTCATTGAACTGATGGATCACTCAAGCATGTAAACCTACATAATTGTTTGCATGGCATCAGTCACAGGCATCTCAGAATAAACTCTGCACTGTTTGTATGGACAAGTGCTTCATAAATAGCTCAGACTGTGGCAGAGACCACTGAATGTCACTGTCATTCTGGGCAATACATTCCTGCCAGTATGAGGGAGGAGATTACTGTCATGAGCTGCGGTCCCTCTTCAGAGTGAGGATTTTTGGTTTCCATTGGCTGACCCAAGATGGTTCAGCTTGCATTGTAAAAGGAGGCTTTTACAGGACAAGTGGAGAAGAGAAGACAGAGATTATAGAAAGAGCTGTAGAGAAACTCTGCACTCTACAGAGTACTCCTATAGCTGCTCTGCTTCCCACCCCACTGTATATAGGGAGTGCCAACCTCTCTTCATTTTAGAGTAACCGGATGAATAATTTTCCTTCTTAGCAGAAGAGAGCGGAATGATTCTGTTTCATCTTATTGCATTCTGATTCCTAAAACCATCTTAGTGCTCTCTGCACATTACTGATATCCCTACTTCTGGATATCACAAACATCTCCCTTTCTTTATGTAACTTTTACTCTAAGACTAGGGCCATTTGTGGTCATTCACATTTTGTTAAGGTACCAATCTTTCCTCCTCCTCAGAAAAAAAAAATTTTTCTTCTTAATGAGGGAAAGCCTTAAAGAGAGTTTTCACTGTTATTGCCTTTTGTACTATCCTGTCAACCCTCTGAAAAATGGAAAGATTCCCTCCCCTACAATTCAAGGCTCAAGGCTGACATTCTTTGCTCTCTGTTAATATCCTAGCGCATGCGAAATGGCAACCCAAATCCACTGATTACTCTTTTTGGCCTTGAGTCGATCTACTGATATTTTTTTCTTTTCTTCCAGCAGAGACTGACTACTTTTTTAGGACATGAGAGTACGGCACACAAATAAAGGCACTTCATTATATTTTGATATTTCCCTTCAGTTTCTCAAGGTTGTTTCACAGTACAATTATAACAAGACAACAAAAGGAAGCCTCTTCAAACTGTTCTGGAAAACTAAAAGTAGTTTCTGTGTGATCACAAAAGCCAGGTGTGGAACTCACCAATAGTTGTTTACTAGACCGAAGCAGTTTTCAACATTTTTTTAATTTACAGCTTCTGTGCAGACTATTACATTGCTAATTTAACTTCACTGGCAACAGGCTTGGCTTTGTTTGTTACATACAGAGACCGCTAGAACAAGTCATTGGGCCCCAGGTAGAAAACAGTGCCTCACTAAAACACTGTATTTCTCATAACATTAAATGTGAAATTTAAGCCCAGCTGAAAACACAAGGGTATGAGAGGTTGGGGAGGGAAACAGTTTACTTCATCCTGTTCCCAGTAAAGCAATAACAACGTTCGGCTGGGCTGATGTTTGATGCCTGAGTTCAGGTCCGATGGGTCAGGTAGGACACTGTAATTCATAGCGAGGTTGGTGCCTACTGATGAAATTTTTCTGAGATCATTCTGACCTCGCAAATCATTACTTGTGCTCATTGTACAAAACTCACACAAATGTTCATTCATATGTGGTACACATAAGCTCACAAGTGGGTTTCACACTGAACAGAACCCTACAAGCTTTGAAAGCCACTGCAGGGCCCCAATCTGTTTAGAGATCAAAGTTAGAGGCAATTGTTAGGCATGTCTCATACCTGTTGAAATCATAATCCCAAATCAGAAATCTAAATTTTACTAATTTTTTTGACCTTCAAAAGTAGAAAAGTCTACAAGAACAGACCTGCTGATCACTGCCTCCTAGGAGCACACAGACTAAGAGTACCAGGAGCTGCTTGGGTCACCTTACTCAAACTTTTCCTGCTCCAGATAATCCACTTGTGATCCTTTTACAAACTGAAATTATATGAATGGTGTTTCCTTTATGGTATTTCATTACTTTGACCTTGTCTTTAAGACAAGTCTTCTTTGGTCTATTAGGTGGTATGTTGGATGTATTAAATGAGGAATGATTGAATAAAAAAATAGTATCCCCTCATCTATTACATCTGCACTGCTCTATTTGCTCTATTCCCAAGTGACACTGCAGCATTAGAAAGGATTTGAAAAAGAAAGAAAACAACAGCCTGGAAAGCACTCTTACATGAGCAGAGATTTTAAGTGTTGAGGAAGTTTATTCTAGAAAAGAGACATATAAGACAAAGTGTAATAAAAAAAAAACCATGAAAGAATAACCAGTTATCATGCATGTGGGTGGCTGGGCGGATAGGCAGCCGCTCGTTCAAGGGGTCTCTTTCACAAAGGAGCCCCTGCAGTGCTGTTTAGCACCTCGCTGGCTTGTTCCTTCTGGCCCGTGGGGTGTAACACGCAGCCAGACCCACGTAAGGCTGACGATCTCAGGCACCACTAGAGACAGAGGGGCCGCTCTCATACGAGGGTCCCCAAAGGTGTTTATTCGGAGTAGTCCCGGTGCCAAGAGAGAGAGAGCCTCTCGGGATCGGTTGAAAAAGGGGGTCTCGAGGGGGCATGGTTACACAAAAATCAGCCAATAAGGAGAGAGGGGAACGGGGGTTAGGTTACATCCCTATAAGGGTTTACAAAACTTGATAAGAAAGGCCTTTGTACCTGGGAGCTGGCCCACCAACGTGGCAGCTCTAAACTGGGGTCTGTGCATCCCCTGGCGAGTACCTCTGTTGGGTCAGTTAATACAACAATCAGTCACCTCAAACTTTGTATTATGAGAAAAGAAGAAGAGAATTTCAAATCTAAGACAGGTAGGATTGTGGTGTCTGAAATGCAGTTAAAAATTTCCACGGGACTATAAACCTCACAGATTTGTGGGATCATCCAGAGCCATCACTACGCTGCCACAGGATATCAATTGGCAAAAGTGATTGGAAAGTTTCCTAGAGTTCACATTCATAAAGGTTTCTAAGACTTCCAGTCATTAGTGGTAAAGGAAACACATCTTAGGAGCAAGAGATTTGAAACAACTAAGCTAAACCTGGTCCTTATTTACCTAAGGACTGATGGGATTTTTTAATAAGCACATAAAAGAGATAGTCAGGATGATAATTCCTATATCTTCTATAAGTTATTATGCCCATCACTGTTGGTTCCAGAAGAGGGGTGTTAGAGGCCTGGGGTCTGATCAAGTGTGACAGTACCTAATTACATCTGCCCCTTTGGACACTGCGTGGAACGGGCACACCATTGCTATAAATAGCAAACCACGCAACACAAAGTGCAGAGAAATGTCCTTATTGGGTATAATACTAGTATCAATAAAACACAACTAAATTCTAAAATATGACATCTTTGGAAAGACTTGTATTTGTTTTTCTTGAGCCCTCTTCATGCGTCACATGTCCCTCTTCACTATTTAGCAAAGCACCTCTCACTCCCAGGTAATTTCAGAGAAAAAAGCAGAATATAGGAATGTAGATTCACTAAACTGATGGTTTTAGTGCAATCTTTTTCTCCCTTAGAAGTGAAAAATAATTGTAGCAAAAACCTCTAATAAAATCCAGGGAGACCGTAGTCATTCTATTGCACTTCTACATCCAAGCAAGAAATCAAAGAATTTCCTAGTGACATTATATCAGCACAGTGAATTCTTCAGTGGAATTAACAGAGGTTTCTTCTCTTTTCCCCATCTACAAGTTGCAGCTAGAAAATGTGCATCTAATGGAAGGTAAACAGGCAGGGATATTAACATTCCTTGTATTCATACCAATAATGTGAAAGATCATTAGTGATGATTCAGGTCCCACGGCATCTCTTCTAAGAGATTTGCCAGCTTGCACAACTAATTATATACAGACACTCATGTTACAAAAGGGACAATAATCATTTATTTGATTGGCACCTCCCTTGGATTCTCAGAGAATCTTGCTAGACAGAGGGCTGTCATCTTTTCCAGTTAGCTGCTTTCTCTACCCCATTAACCCCTTCTCCCCCTGCCCTTAATCTTTATTTCAATAACCTTAACTCATAGAAAGGTAAGTGACAGAAGCCAGTGGCAATATTTCTTTCTCTGGCTTCACAATAGGTAATCTCTTGCAATATCATTTTAATAACAGAAGGACAAAAAAACATCATCTCAGAAAAGCACAAAGAGAAGAGGAGAAAGATGCACAAACATCGGTGTTAAAAGAGCAGGGTGGGAATCAAGTCCTCAAGTGTTTCTTAGGGCATCTTCTCCTTTTTTCTGTGTCCATCGACCCAGGAGGGCAAGTGCCATATGGAATTATTTCCTCTCAGCTCCTACAGTTTAAAGTTCAGTAACAAGCTTGTGTTTCAAAAATGGCAACATCCAGGATGTCTCTAACTCAATATGCTATAGGGAAAATGAGCATCTCCTATTTTATTTCAGTGAGATATGGGGCATTCTGTGTGGTGTAAAGCAAAGCACACCTGAGCTTTAGAGGTAGCATATCCAGTGCTAAGCTCTTCAGTGGAAGTTACTGATACTTTGATCTTCGTGATTTGACTTCATTAATTTGTTATGCTCTTATTTGCAAGGTGGACTGACATCCTAATTACCCTACAATACCTCAGAAAGCAATCAGTTAATTCCTCTTAATTGCTCCCTAATTCTTAAATGATTACTTAAGTATTTGTAGCTGTTACCCCAGTTTAAAGTGCAATGTTGAGTGCCTTCATTTAATGGATATTTAGTCTAGATTTTTCTGGGCAGATATGAAGTGCTGTTCAAATGCCAACTTGACTTTGAAAGATCACTCTGTCTATGAGTCAGAGATCTCAGTGGATTGACTCCAAAGAGCAAAGGAAACACGTGATTACAATCTAAAGAATATTTTAACATTTAAAGTAAGTATTCACATCATCTCACTGACTTTAAGACCGAAATAGCTACAACCATGCATGCAGATTCCAAATTAATCAATATGTCTTCATCAGATTGGGATACATGCAGCTCCTGCAACCTCCAGCAGGGAGCCTGATGGTGACAGACACCTGTCACTCTCACCCACCCTACACTGCTGCCACTGCGGTCAGAATGAGCCCCACCCAGGTCAGAACTCTCCCTGTAAATGTGTTTTGAACCTGCCTGTCTGCCCTATACCCCAAGGCCCTCAGCATGTTTCTCACCTGCATTGCATACAACCGTCATGCCTTTTCTTCTGTTTCCTTATCCCTGCCTGATTCTGCTCCCCTGCAGCATCTAAAAGGCAGCTTCCCCCGATCCCTATTCATTTTGGCTCCTTTTCCGCACTCGGGAGTGACTCAGACTTACCCAACAGTAACACACTTCATCCTTCACTTGCATTATTCCCTCACCTTTACAAACTTGTCCGATGCACAGTTCAGGTTTATCTATCGTGCAAAGTGTTTACTTACCTTGTGCACACAATCCTAAAACAGAGAAGATAAACAACATGCAGACAGTTCTCTTAAGACAGTAGGGCCAGATATAGCAGTTTACATCCCGGGGACTAAGAGAAAAGATTCTAAAGGGGGAGCATTAAGTAGGGAAAATAACATTCTCCATGATTTATGATGCACCCTACAGTCAGAAATTAATTCACAAAATGAAAACTGATGTAACCATGTCTTTAACAATGCTTATGTAGTCAGAAAAATAATCTCTCAAATGTGTGCAATAACTCCACCTGGTGATTCTCAACATGGTATTGTCAGGTTTAAAGCTGTCTCTTATGAGAAAGAGAGAAGCAGAGGTGTTATACAAACTAAAGGCCTAATCTGTAACATAAGCAGCCCATCCTACACTCTGTTAGCCTTTATTTGGCTTGACCTGTAGATTGCATTTCAAACTAAAACATGCATAAATAGGAATACAGTGCCAGTCCAGCCCACAGAATGTATTTTGGATGATAGTAGGAACTATGTACATCCCACAGGAGACCGTTGAACACTTATTAAAATAATTTCTAACTTTACATTATTATAGTCATATGAAAAACATTACCCTTTCTTTCAAAACTTATTCTTACTTTTCTAGGAATGGAGAACAACAGTGCAGATGACATTCAAAATGCAAAGCTGAGAAGCAAATAGACCAAATCCCACCCCCCCGTTTAAAGCACTGATTCCCAGAACTGCCCAAGTTGGTCCTCCAGAGGAAATTGATTTTTGATACTGGCACCAGAGACTATTGAGGATTGAAAAGGAGAGCATTGTTTTCCTACAAGTATGACAAAAACATTTCTCATGCCTTTCAGCCTAAGAGGAGAGGTACTAAGCTAGAGTTCTTGCCTCTCACACCATATTTCAATCTAAAAGTTTTCCAAAGGCTTTGCAGATATTTTTTAAGGCAATTTGAAAACGACAGACCTAATTCTGTCAGTGTATTGTAAATTTCTAGGTTTCCAGCGAAAAATTGTTTGCATGTGCACACTGACAGATATACGTATCTGAGACTCCATTTCCTACAGGTTTTGCTAGTGAGGTTTCTCAGCCTGCTGGTAAGCAATAATGTCATACTCTTATCAGCAATTATAATAAGCCTTGCTAAAGCATACAAAATATCTTTCCTATGAGCATCTCATAAAATAAATGCTATAAAAGTAAAAAGCACTTGAATCAAAACAAGGTTTTCAAAATATTTTCTTCAAACAATAATTTTTCCCAGTTTATATGGGAAAGAAAAAAAATCTAAAACATTATCAAAACTCTCATAGATTTGCAGAAAACATCTGTAGAAAGCTTTTTCTTTTAGTAGAAAAATCATCTGCCACTAGAAAAAAAGAATCCCAAACACCTTTTACTAATTAGATCATATTTCAAAGAGCACTGGTGTGAAAATGTAAATCATTGCAGTAAAAGATCACTGGATAAATATCTATACTGAGATGAGCTAAACAACACCTGTTTTTGCCTGCTAAGTGGTCTCTCTCACCTTTTCTCTGCTGGCTTTGTGTGATGTAGTCAGTGCACCTACCAGGGCCACTCCCCTTAAAAGGAAGAGATCTATTCATACCTACTGCTAAAAGAGATTTCATTTGGTGCAAATATTAAAGAACTGTTCGTTGGGAAAGAAAGGGGCAGGACTTCTGATAAGTGTGGTTACCATTAAATTAATAAAGTTATGGAAGGAGGTCCTGCTCAGCTCTGTGACCATGTGAGTGGAAAAATCCAGTTGTTGCTCTGGATTTACCTTCATGGAGTAAAAGACCTCACCCTGGAATAAGGTGTACTGCCTCAAAGGGCTGTTTTTTCATATTGTGTCAGGTTCAGAAACAAGTTACAACTGAGTCAGTCTGAAAGCCCACCCTGCCCTCCGGAAAGCAGAGCAACTTTTGGCAAAACAGTCTTAAAAAATAAGTGCTGTGCTAAGTCACTGCTTGTTTATGACAGACAAGCAGAAGGATATTCTGGGGTATCTGAACTTTTTATGGGTACAAGCAGCAGCTTAGCATAAATACACCTGCACAGCAACTGGCTAGAGAAGTGTAAAGCTGGCTGGATGTGGAGGAAGAAACATACTTAAGGTGGAGAAAGATGTTCTACTTCATCGAACTCGGGTTTCTTTTCTCTTTTTCACTTGAGGTGGTTGGTTGAATCTGCAGGTAGCTGAGCAGAATCGTAAGGGGAGGAAGTTATGTAGAAAAACCCTCATTTATGAAAAAAGAAACACCACCAAAACAAAAAGCACCCGAAAAACTCCTCAACAACCAATCCAAATTTCATTCACCTTGCTGTAGGATACCCAGAAATATTTCTAATCTCAGGTACTTGTTAGGGAGGGTGGAGGAGGTGGGCAAGGGCCAGTTAATTCTTATTGGTGCACTAAGCAAGTCCATGTCATCCCGTCATTTTATATATGCCTGTCATGTTCCTCTGTTGGTAAAGACATTTATACATTTACCTGAACTGTATTTTTCTTTTATGGCAAGGACAAATTTCTGGATTTGTTGAGCACCCTGGTTGTTCCTTCAGTGTCTTGAATGCTGCCGCAAGTCACTACTGCCTCCGAAGAGAAGGGAAGTGCTGCGGATGTGTGCTTCTTGGAACCCTGTGTACGCTGCTGTGAAGAAGCCAGAGTAACAGAAAGACAGTTGAAACAGTTCTTTCAGAAAAATTATTTCTTTTCCTTAATACCATACTTGAATTAGAAAGGAAAAGTTGGAGTATGCTTCATCCCAAATCCCCCAAAAGTGGACACAGAAGAGCTCTTTGCAGTACAGACCCGTGCAGAGACACTAAATCATTAATATTTATACGGCAGAACTGGCCTGGCTCACTTGCTAATGTGGTTATGCTGTTTCCAAGCTACATGCAGCATTTCCCTGTTATTGCACAAAGTCATGACCAGACAGTAACTCAGAGTGACAATGCACACAGTAATCACTCTGCAGGGCTCTCGGTGGGCACAGCCATGGGTATACATTTTGTATGAACTGACTTCGGGGTACACAACATTCTGGGTTCAATAACTCCTCATTCAGAAGTGATTCCCACCTTAGTCTGATGTGCTATTATCTTGCAACTGGCTCTTTGTAGCCAATCCACTTTGGTTTTGAATAACAATGACTAGCAATGCTCATTTTTCCCACCCCTACCAACGCCACTTGTTAGTACTTCTGCTCCTTCACCAGCAGATTTGTCTCAGTTAAGTTCAGCTGTCCAGAGAAAGTGCAGCAGTTTAAGAGTTCACAATCAATGAAAAGAGAGAGGAGCCTCTAGAGACCAATTCATGACAGAGACATATCTTAGGATGGACTGACTCTGCTTCCTCCTCTCCACCAATGGCACATGAAGACTGGTATGACAATTTAGACTGAACGACCGTTTGTTGGCTTAAGACAGTTCTTATGCAGATGATCCATGCATTTAAAACAACTAGCCTTTTAAAAAAATATTATTAACAGGTATCAGAACTTCGGCATAACTGTTTGATGCACTTAACTTCTCAAAGTGAAGATATTTTCACCAAGAAATTTGTGTTTGTTTGCCAAGATACTGCCCGATGAATAATATGACCCCACTCTATAACAGAAAATGTATCCCTTTCATTCATGAAAGTACTTCTGAATCATTCCACAAGTTCCATCCATTAAGAATCACCATTCAGGAAGGATTTCAATAATAGCACTCCTGAGCATAGTGGCACTTTTCAAGGCTGTAACTCCTAAACGCATTACTGTGGAAATATCATACACATATATTAAGGCAGATGTAAGCACATTTGTTTTTTATTCCTTGCAACAATCCATAATGATTTCATAAAAAGATGGAAATTGCATGCAATGTCATTATATCAAGCGTGAAAATTTGACATTTTCTGTAGTTAACAAATTATTCTTAATGTTTGCTTATTTTTAAAAGTCATCTAGAAAAAACAAACTCATGATGTCCTTCAGCCCTACGAGTTATAACAGCCCATGGAAAGCACTCAGTGGCAAAGTATGTACTGAAGAAATTAGTATTCCTGGATGGGGATGTTATATTGTCAGAGACTGAAAAACCCACACGCATCAAGCACGTAGTAGCATCATTTTTACACTCGTCCTTGTCTTGCCCTTCTCTTCTCAGACATTCAGTGAGTCCAGCAGGAGCTAACAGGGAACTCTGGGTTCCAAGTGTGTAGTGTCACTCACTACCACTCCCAACTGTATTGAGCCTCTTATTGGTAGCAATTAGTCACTGGTAGCCCTGCTAAATGCTGTGATTTCAGAGGAACTGCCGTCTCCCACCCCAGTCTGACCCAATGTCGTCATAGCCCTGCAGCTTTTCACGATGCCCAGCACCAGCAGCTTCATAGGAACTTGCAAGAGGCCCTTGAAAATAATCTTAAAGGACAGTTTAAGCTCCTACCAGGAAAGATCTTTCTTCTCACAAAAGTACTGAAAGTTTAGAAACAGGGAGTCACAATCTGGAGTAAGAGAGAATCCACAATAGCTTGAGGGTCCATGTTCCTGCTTCCACCGAGCTATGAATTTAGAAGTGGCTGGGATCTGTGTCATCCCTAAGAACCACTGTCTTGCTCTGCCTAACAAGTTTATAATACCTCATTTAACTCCTACTTGGAAAGGAAAAAAACAGATCAGACAGATCAACGTAAGAGCTTACCTGTAATTGTGCCGTTCTATTTCCTGGCTGAGCTTAAGATCACACTATGCTTTTTATTTCTATATCATCGTAGAAATGCTCAGCCAAGGAAAAAATCAAATCACAAGAGTATTTTCTTTAATCTTGTGCATTCAGTTATTATTTCATCAAACAGGATTGAATCCCAGGTGGTTTCACTATCAGGGAATGGGATGCTAACTTATATTAGCACTTTAATTCTCACACCTCTTTTGGGTTTGATTATTTATAGACAGGCATAATGCAGAGCTTATGATGTTTTACGGAACAATTAAGAGCTAAAAAGTCAAAAACAGATGGTTTTTGCACTTTGTGAAACTCCTGGGAAAAATGCCTCTAGTTCAATGGAGAACCCCAAGCTCATCCCAGTGTGTTGAGAATATGCCCCAATATACCCTAATGTTCTAAAAAGATGTTATTGATTATCTGTATCCTTGAAGAACTACTGTCACATGCAAGCTTCTGCAATCCATTTATGTACTTTTGCTAGTTTAAAAAGCATAATCAGGATCCTGTAACCTGCTTTATGCAAGTCACTACAATTAATGTCAGCAGAAACAGTTACTTTCTGAAGGAACAGAAATGGGAGGGCATAAATCTCCCTTCTTTCCAGAGGCCTCTTGATGTGTTTGAATTTCCAAACTGAACTACATATTCTTAGTTAGCATTCCATATCTAACAGCTCACAGACAACACTTCAGGCTTTTCTAAAAGACCTAGCAGTGGAATGACTCAAGAGTTTCCAGATAGGATTCTAGGTCCCGTTGCACAATAAAAAGAAGATTTTACCCCACAGCCCACACAAGCTCAAAGCCTTTATTATGTCTTCAGCTAAGTACTTCATGTTGTTGTATCACCTGTAAATCCACCAAAAGAACTGCAAGGGCTTTCACAGAGGCAAGGGCTTTCACAGAGGCAAGGGCTTTGCAGAACTTTTTCCAGATGGCTTAAAATGTAACTGACCCCAAATATCACCCCCACAGCGGAGTTTGCAGAGGGGACTGTGCCTCTCTGTTTCAGCACTGGGTTCACTGTCCTGTGTATCACACACAGGATTCAGAGCCTCAGGGGGAGCAGCCCTGCACCCTCTCTACTTTTGCTCAGGGAAGGGCAGTTGGAGTCATGATTTGTTGAAAACAGTGGAAGCTTCAGGGCCAGACAAGTAAAGACTGAAATGGAGCAGGAGGAGATAACACCAAATTGGCATTCAGTATTATTTAATTGGGGCAAGTGTCTTCACCAATGGCTCTTTAGAAGGAGGATGAAAAGGAGGGTAAGCGGGCTGCTGCCATCCCCAGCTGCTAATTTGTACTGAGAGATAGAGAAATATCAACTGCACTGTTAATTTCTATATTATGGAAATTAATCCTCTCATTTGCACAGCAGGAAGCCAAATTACACCATCACATGCACAAATAAATCTGACATTTTGAGAATTTGACATTGCACCACTGAGAGCTGGTTCCAGCAATACCTCCCACCTCACAGAGAGACCAGAAGGATGTCTTCTCTCAACAAAGATACTGATAGAATATCAGCCAGATCCTCAGCTGATGAAATTTGGCAAAGATCTCCCAGTTTAAAGAGAGCAGCTGTGATCTGCCTCCCAGAAAGGCAGATAATAAGGAAAAGTGGCTTTTTGAATGGGGCAAAGAACCATTATCTAAACTAGCAAGAGAAGTTGCCACAGGACCTAATAAACCTTCGCATCCCAGTTTCAGTATATTTCCTCTACAGGGGTTCCTGTACCTACCATAGTATTTTTTTGTACTAAAAACATAACATCTCAATGGGCAGCAGTAAATGATAATAGCAGAGGTGAAAAAAAAACTCAAACTCAAAAAAAAAAAACAAAAAAAAAAAAAAAAAAAAAAAAAAAAAAAAAAAAAAAATCCACCTGCAGTGATGCAGCCTGAGAGTTAAATACTTTGTAACAGCCACATTGTCTGTCACTTGATTTGAATGACAACTATTAAATGCCTGAGGAACATTGGGTTTTATGAAAGAGAGTATTTCAATCATTCTTAGTTAGCTGGGGTTTATTTACTTAAATTTAATTGTTACTCTGTATTTGAGAGTCTAAGACTTTAATATAGATCACAGATTCCCTGGAGGTGAGGAATAATCATCTGCTGACTGATTCTCACTCATCCATTTTTCTCTCCTTTGTTGACCCTGTCCTCTCAATGTTTTTATTCCTAAATGTCAACTCTAAAAAGTTACTGAAAAAAATACACATTAATTATTAAAAAACAAATAACCATTAAAATGATTACACTTTTGCCTAAGTCATTGATTAGTGAAAGGAACTGAAAAATTCGTATTTCAGCAGCTGGTATGAATTGTTGACGATAAAGAGCCCAATTATAACCATCCAACACATTCTGCTCATATCCAAAGCACTCTTATAAATTTTATCAAACTCCTACAAACCAATTAAGATTAAACTTCCACTTAGGAAACCTAATAAAAAGAAGGCCTATCTTTCCCAGCAAACAAGAACCACACCTGCCAATTCAAGCCTAGCATGATCCACGTTCTACATTTAGAAATGAAGTGAATAGTCTCACCTGACTCCAGGATCTTGGGCCTTAGGCAAACATGCACGTGTTCCGAAAACAGTAACAAAAAAAGTTAGCAACATCGCCTGAAATTCCGTTAAGAAAGGCTGCAGAATGCCATTCCCACCCCCCATAGAAGCTGTTTAAGCATAACCTTGTTTGTAGTTTGTTCTTTCATATAGAAACATAATTAAGATCTGATCTGCAACCACATGCCTTAAATAAAAGGCAGCTGCTCATATGATCTGCTCATTAAGTGCTGTATTCCAAAGGCATACAAAGATGCCAAGGTAATTAACAAGGCACAAAAGCTTTGGGGACTTTGCAATAGGAACTCAGTTGAGACTCATCTTTACATTCACAGGATAATAGCTAGAAGTCTATGAATGTAGATTTCATTTTAAAATATTTTTGCTCTCGGGGTGACATTCCAGAACTGTTCTTTTTGAAAAGTTACAATTTATTTTCTACTATTATGGTTCCTAAAAATGTTTTTGTGCTTCTAGGACCTATTCCTTCTCCTTCCCTTTAAGCTTCTCGGCTCCTTGATAATGTTTCATACAAGGATTTAAAGATTTTGAAAGTATGATATTTTCCCATATAACAAGTCATTTTTACATCAACTACCACATCCAAAAATCTGTTTACCACCTTCTCCCCCACTATTCAGCTTCTTTACTTTTTCACCCTTTTTTACTTGATCAGCCCTAACTTTTCCAAATCCCTATACCATCACCTTGCATGGAACAAAACTCCTTCCCATTGTTATTTCACTTGAATACTCTGTATTTCTTCCTTGGACAGTTAAGCAAGCAGCTAGCTAAATCAGCTGTGATAACATGGCTTTTTCTGTAAATAGCACTTAGAGGAAAAAAGAAGCTGTTGGGTTTTTGGGGGTTTTTTCCCTGATTTTTAATTAATAGGATTCACAAAGTCTTCTTCAGTAGCATTACTCAGAAGCCTGAATCAAGGAAAATGAATCATGGGAGGAGAATTTAAAAACCACATCTGCATTAAGAGGGAATAGATTTCTTGCCACAGATGCAGTTGTTTCACCTGTAAAAGGCAAGAGAAGAGACTTTCTTACAGACCAGTTAATTGGGCACATTTCACAGTTTCTCCCAGTATCTAGTTTTCATTGTGCCTGAAGCTAAATCCCTGATGTCCTCCCATTTTTTCAGTAGCAGTGTCATCCTTCCCTATTTTTTTTCCTTATAAAATTCTGAGTTTTCATAACACAGTTGAAAAGTGAGCAACTGAATTAAAAGTGCTAGAAAAGAAAACTTGCAACGTAATCATAGTTCTGGCTGGAAAATGTCCTTTCTTAGTCTAATAATGCAAACCCAAAAATTGTATCAAAATTAAGAGAAAGTTTGGAATAAGTGTTTTTAGGGGTTTTTTTTTTTTGCTTTGTACAGGCAGAAAATTTTGATTTTCCTCTATCTACAAGGTTTGCAGCAGACTAACCCACCAGAGCATTTGTAGGTGGTGGGATAGTAGACTTGTTTTTTTCCCATTTTCAGAGAAGGGTGTTCAATCAAGTCCCTTTTGTATGGGATTGCCCAGGCTTTACAAGGGAGAAACTCTGTAAATCTATAATTAATGCTCTTCCTGGGCTACAGAAAATATCTCTAGAATCTGCTCGAAAGCAAAGACCATAATTAAACACAACTCCTCCACAGTACAGAAGAGCTCCTTAACTCTGTGATGTACCATGGTTTCTCTTACACCCCGTCCCAAACTGTGTGGAACCTCTGATTTTATCACTGTGTGGCTGGGTCAGAGAGGGCTGTGAGCTGACGAGGTGCTCAAGCTCAATACTGACCAGGACCCCCCTTCTCCTCCTCAGGACTGCAAAAGGAGTCCAGCTGGATTTCACCTCTGACAAAACTGTTGCAGTCATCTTCATAAAATTATGAAAGACAAATGTGGGCCTTAAAGTCCTTTCAAAGTCTATTTGTGAAGGTGCAGTAATAAATAGCTTCCTTTCTCTGGACTCGGGAAGGGAGCATCACG
This sequence comes from Mohoua ochrocephala, assembly GCA_013398855.1. Classification (NCBI taxonomy): domain Eukaryota; kingdom Metazoa; phylum Chordata; class Aves; order Passeriformes; family Acanthizidae; genus Mohoua; species Mohoua ochrocephala. The sequence goes on from VZTA01011698.1 coordinate 104,184, forward strand.
TGGAGATGAAGGCATTTCAAAACAGACCTAAACTGCAGGATTTCTTCTGTTTCCTTAGGGTGCCTGGTCCTGAAGGCCCTTCAAAGACTGAAACACAGTTCACATATGCTGACTTTGCTAAGTTTTCATCTCAGGAAAAAAAGTGAGAAGAAAAATAAAATACTCTACAGATGTGTCTGCTATATAAAGAAATAATAAATATCAGATATAGATTTTTCCTTCAAGCAAAACAAAGGGGACTGGAAAAGCATGAGCCTTCTTGTTATTTCTTACCAAAATTGGTGAAAATTATCTGACCTACAACAGTAATAATAGCAATAATAATGATCCTGATGAGGAATCAATAAGGATATGCATTATTTTAAGAAAGACCGACAACAAAATACATACGTGTACCTGAAAATATGGGGAAAAAGAAAACAAATAAATTTCATGAAGAATAACAAACATAGGAGATAAGTCATCTGGGTGAACAGTGAAGTGGGGAAAAACAATTAATTTTAAAGGTAGATGCATTTCCAAGGGCAGAGAGGCATGAATGAATCAGCAGATGGAAGCAACCGTGCTGGTGAGATGACCATTAAAATGCTTTGCGACCTCTCTGGAAAGGTGAGAAGCTCAGCAATTTGTGGCAGTGTTTTCTCAATGCCTCAGTCCTGGCTCTTGGCTCGGGCTCTCGCTGCCGCAGGGGCCTCCCAGCAGAGCCCCCGCAGCGCCCGAGGAGCTGCCAGCAGCTCACAGTGGCTGGAGGCAGCTCGGGGCAGAGGGCTCAGGTTTGTGCTGTCAAACAGCGGGATGCGATGGGATCAGACACATCCAACAGCAGTCTCACAGGCCGGACATAGTTTGCATTAATGTGTGAAGGCGGAGGGAGGGATGCAAACCCCTTGGAATGAAAACTCCTTGTCCAGAGTTACTTCAGTCAAAAAGCACTTTCCTACTTGTCTAATGCTCTGACGTGGCTGGTAGAAGTATCACTGAAATTATCCTATTTCAGCCACACAGAGTAAGTGTTCATATTCATCACTGTGGTCCTCACTTCCAGAACTCATTCCCTGCATTATATATGAGGAATTTTCTCTGTCACAGTAGGTATTCCCCTGTGTCAACCACCTTTTGTCCCCAGCAGTCTCATCGAAAAAAAAATGTTATCCTTAAGCAAGCACATTAAGAAACAGAAATGTGTGAAGAATAAAGGTGAATAATTCAAACCACTCCTTAGATCTTCATGATCATTTTAAGGAAATAATGATAATTTAGTTTACATCATCTTTCAAAGATGCATTTGAGTTTTACTTTTCTTAAGACAGTTTCCAGATAAAGCACAGAATTGGACTGCCCATTTTAACAGAATAGATGCCTCAAGGCTTTTTAAATCCTGTTTTCCTAGTCTCATAAAAGCCTTACCTCCAAGGGTGAGAATCCAGTTCTGATGCATGAGGCTTTCTGCAGATGGTGCAAGCTGAAATGTTGGTTTTGACAAAGGGGCATCTCATTTCTAACAGATAGAAATAGACTGAAAATGCTCAAGGTATCTTGCCAATGCAACTAAATGTTCAGTAACAATTTTTTGTCTCTTCCAAGTTACAACAAAATCAATGATCTAGAAGGGAAAAGCTCACAAGGCCATTACTATTTTTCAGCCCTCCTTCACTTCTTTATTCTCTCATCACTTTGGTCATTCAGTTTCCAGCATCCTTCAGAGTCTGATAGATATTTAAGAGCAGAGAAGTCAGAAAAAAATCTTATCGTAAAACTGCTGATTGCTAAAGAAATACAACGTTCTGGCTGATGGGAGGCTAAGGCATTTCTGTAGCAATGGGTCACCTACTTTAAACTATTTTCTCTCTTGCAGTGGGTAAAACATAATTAGGCTTTTTTGAGGTTACTACCCCTACAGCAGCAGCCGTCCTATCGCCTCTTACGGTCTCGTGCCTCACCATTGCATCAGCAGAAAATCTCATTCCTCACTTCTGTATGTCATTCCCTTTCATGAACATACAAATCCCACAATCTAAATGTGACAGATTTTTCACCTATTCCCTCAGAATATCCACTGCTGGAGATTTAGTGCTTCGAAACAACTCTGGGAACCTCGCTGCATGCCTCCTTGGCAGGCTGGAAAAATACCTGAGAAGAGACTTGCAAAGATAAATCAAAGTGTGAGATACTTTACTAAACTAGAGCATTTTTTTATAGCATTTGGATGATACTGAAGCACTGTTAACCAGAGTGTAAATGATGGAACAGTTGATGAATCCCTTAGAGGAAAAAGCCATTAGGAGGTTTTAAATCCATAAAAAAAACCCCAGTATTATGTGCTATAAAGAGAAAGAAGATGTCCTTTCCTTCCCTTTCTAATACAGTCCCCATCAGAATGCTCCTGTACAGGCTTCCCAAGGCATTTTATCAACACATTCCAAACAACACCTGTGTTGAATTTCAATATGATTTACGGACAAGCATTGGAAGGGAAGCGCTGCTGATAGTCTCCATTTACACCCACATGAGGATCTCGGCCTACCAAGAGGATGCAATTGGCAATTGCATGGGACATACTTTACTTTTCATTTCCCAACCAGCTCTCCAAGTAGATTTGATTTTGCAAATCCGGTGAAATCTGCTTCTCCCATGTCTCCATAGGTAACAGCAGTTTAGGACATCCATTTGCAAAGGATCCACTCTCTGTCCTCAGGCTGCTTAATATGGACAAGAAACTTCAACACAAGTTTTCAGCCTCTCCAGCAGAATATCTGAGTCAACAAGCTTATTAGAGTTCCTCAGCTGCATCCTTTGAAACTGTCCAACTTCGTTTAACTAATTAAATAACCACTGGAGCAGTAACCTGGCTTTCCTCTCACATGCTTGACTCCCCTAACCTCTTTCTTGTCCAATGAATGTTTAATTACTGAGGTAAACTAAAACATATGCAAGAGGCGAGATCAGGAGCACTTGCCCGCAGCATGTGTGATAGCCGAGTTATTCAGGCCGTCTGCTGGGCAACATAGGTTTAGGCATCTACTGCAAATCTTCTACACTCAAACCTCATGAATATTACAAACTCATTCTTGAAAGTGGTCCGTGGAAAATTAAGAGGCACAGTCTTGTTAGCTTGTACTTTTTAAACTTACTTAAGATTCTAAGCTAGAAATTTTTAGTTTCAACTTCACCTTCAATACACTGGGATAAACCCATGCAGTCCTTGAGGTGGCCATACTCTATATTTGACTCTGAGTTCTACATATTGACTTTTAGAGTTTAGAAGACTGACTCCTTTATGTCTCTATGAAAAATGGTAGATCTACCTCCATGAGAATCTTTTTTGTAGCCTACCTGGTATACAGTCACTAGTGCAAAAACTTCTGTCATCTGCACTGTCAGTAAATAAAAAAAATCATATGCTCTGTGGAGTAGGTACTGAATGAAAACATAATCAGTGTAGGCCTTTAGGAAAAGACGGTGCTCTTTACAAAGAAATACAAATGTTAGGTGGGAAAATGGCCTTTGGTTTCTCCTCACTGACTCTACAGGTGTTAGGGGTAATAGTCATCTGCTACAGGGACTCGTAGTCAGAAAAAAATTTGAGCCATGAACCAAAACTCCATGCAGAAGAATGAAATCGAGCCTCACTCTTTGTGCTTGAATCTGAGACAGATGAAACTTCTAAGGAGCATTGGGAAACTCTGGGTCATTTATACTAGGTATTTTCCATTAGCAGCTCCCCATGGAAAATGAACTCATCCTAGGACTCAAAGCACGAGAGGCCAGGGCCCAGCAGAGCGCACACTGAAGCAAGGGGTAGCTTTAGTTGTGCCTGTGGTCCCTTGGCCCTAGCAAATGTAATTGTACACGTGGAGTCCATGCAGCCCTTCCCAACACAGGAGGGATGTGCAGGCCTCGAGCAGCCCTAACAAAGTATAGATTTTGTTAAAGTGTAATTAGGAACCCATAAAGCTGCAACCTCTTTAACAATCCCTTCCAGGAATATTTTCTCCCATATCCATTAAGTATTCAGAAACACCAGTATTGAAGTGCCCTTGTCAAAATGGAAGAAATCCCTTGTGGAAGTTTTCCTGTGTCTGCTGCCCACCACGCAGATGATGCCTGAATGAGCACATTTCTGCTTTTGTGCTTCAAATTCTGCTTCTCTGCTGCTTTTACAGCAACTGCCTCCTCTCACTTCTCAGGGATGTAAGCAGCTGTCTGCAGTTTAATTGGGACAGGGAGAACTGCTCTAGGACTTGACTACTTCAAGCACACAAGCAAGCAAAACCTCCCCTCTTAGTGACCTGCTGAGGCTGCTGCTTCTTTGACTTGAGGTTTTATTTGTTTGTTTGCTTCTCTGCCTGCAGCTTCTCAGTAGTTTCTGTCCTGTATGAATTCCACTTGTGTGTCCTTTATAGTCTGGAGGTGAGCTGAGTTTTTATTTTCTCTTAAGTCTCACAAGTGTTCTCTAAAATAATGCAGGTCAAGGAAATAGAAGCATGCCTATTCTGAGGCTGAACTTGAGAAGCAAAGGCTGCTTTAACCCAACCTGCCTGTCACAAGTGGAAACTGTCACAGATCATTCTGAAGGAAAGGAAAACTGTATATCAGGTGGATAGTCTCCTTGTCTGTTATCTCAGTTGTCAGCTAGAAGGAAAAGGACCTAGCAGAAAGGTGACAGCAAAATAATGATATTTTTAATCCCTTGCTGGATTAGGACCAACCTTTGCTATGGAAAGAGAAATCTGTTGTTAATGTTAATTATTGTAAGGTTTAGAGCCACTGTTACCTTCCCTCCAAAATATCACAAACCAAGCTTTGTTGCCTGCTATCCTTTTGGATCCCGTTCAACCAAACATTGAGACGAAGAGCAGGATTGACTTCACTGATGTCAACAGGACTGTTCACATGCTTACAGTGATGCACACAATCAAGAATTTCATCTGAAAAAGGACTAGACTACTTTTCCTTATTGTTTAATGTTGCTTAAAATGTGTCCCACTATTTTCTGCTGTTTATTTTCTGATGATAACAGTTCTTCATCTCTGAGTTGCAAGCATGCCCGTTGTAGTGAAACAGAATTAATGAATTAATTCATGTGGATGTTTTTGTCTTTACCTGATGAAAGAGGCAATAATCCATGCAAGTAGATCAGTCTCCCTCTCTGAGTGAAATATTCGGTTTCAGTTTAGTGTATTTTTACACAATTTATACCCAAGTCATATCCATAACAGGCTGGCAGATGAAATCCCAACACATTTACTTCCCTTGTTACCATGAGATGTCATATTCACTATAGAAGAGGACATGCTGCCACCCCATAATAACAGCAAACCTACTGTAAACTACCATTTCCAGGAACCTGTGAGCATTATACCCAGGCCATACTAATAGGCAATTCCTTCAGGAGGTACTTTCTCCCAGCACTACAAAAAAGTAAACTTAAAACATGTCCCCAGCAAAAGACAGGTGAAGAACTGGCTGAGAGAGTGAATCCACATCCTGAGACTCACCCTTGAGAACTTGCACAGACAGCACACACACACCCAAACAGCTATGACAGAATGTCCCTGCCTGTGAAGGGAAGTCATTGTTCAAAAGTGATACCTCCAAAATGTTTGGCTTCCTCCTCGAAGCCCATGGCATACAGCAGGCATGGCCACTGGGTAGCTATCCACTTTGTGTTTCTCCTCTACAGTGCAAATACAGCTCTGATGCCTGATTTCATCACCAACAGTGGCTGAATAAACATCCCTCTCTGCTAGGCCAAGGTAGACGGGAGGGACTGAAGTGAGAGGCGCTGAGGGGCCCTTTACTCCATTTCCCTATGCACCCTCCCCAGCAATTTTCCCCGGCAGGTGCAAGGATCTCCCCATGTCTTGTGGCTCTCATCCTTCTGCAGCTTAGAGAGCTAGGAACTAGGACATCTCTGATTTGTTTTCCTCACACCTCCAATACTGAACGCCTGCTCCTGAACATGAAATTCCTCCCTTCCAGAAAGCAGATTTCTATTTGTGATCTTGCAAAAACAGTACCCTTCCCTCATGTAAGGAAATCCTTTCTTTTTTTCCTTCACTGAGGTTTTCTCTTTTGCTTTCCTATCCTGAAGAGTTTTCTTGTCGAAACCCAGGGCACGACAGGAATATTGCAAAAGTCTAAAAATATGCATATATTGTGTTCAAAATCAGTGTGTATGCCATTCACGACTGCTGTTCAGCAGCTGTAGAGCAACTGCTTTGAAGAGGGGCACAAGCCAGGTTCTGAAGGATGATTTCTATGAGTGCACTGAACATTTTTATTCAAGTGTTCTGTGATCCTGAGCAGGGACAGAAAGATGACAGCACTGCCATCTCCTCCGACACCCGCTCTCCAGCGAGAAGGAAGAAACGGGAAATCTCCTCAGGGAGCATTGCAAAGGGGCAACGAGCTAGGTCAATATCTGACACTCTGTAACTTCTCATATTTTGAGTGAATATCGACACCCTTCTCAGACCTTTCTATGTCTGTGTGTGTCTGTGTTACGATCTCTGCAGCGCACAGTGTAGGATCAGCATGGCCAGAAAGGCAGCAATATAATGAGGAAAAATAGCCCTGCTCATTCAAACACCTGTGTGAACACCCTTTTGTGCATTACATGTGAGGTCACTTGAGGAGTGTAGTGTGTTCTGGGCTTCAAATCTTCAGAAGCGTGTGTTGGATGCTCATCCTTTCTGTACTTTGATCAGATGAAGTGCAGGCAGATAATGGACTGCATCACATGGAAGGCTGCAGAGAATAGAAAGAAGGAAAAGAAAAGGTTTCCCCAGTTCTTCTGGTCGCTAAGTTAATGCCAGCTGCGTCTTTAATGTGAAATTATTCTCAGTGTATGTGACCATTATGTTCTGCAAGTGTGAATCCAAGAAGCGGCATTTTTGCTTGGAAGGAGACATTAATTTTTCCTTCATCTTGTAAAAATTCCAAACTTTATTTCAGCTTTGTCCAGCCAGAGCTCCTGATTATAATTCTTAATCTATTTTGATGTAAGTTTCTCTGCAACTTCAACAGTAGATTTTTAAAATTTGCTTATCTTATTCATTTACATGTCACTCTGCTTTTTCTCCGCTGTTTCCCAGTTTAAAATCTTAACTAAAATGAATGTGTTTAATAACCTTGCTGCAATCTAATAATCAATTGGAATAAATCTTCATCAGCTTTTTTTAAACATTTTTAAGGAAATAACATCATCAAGAAATAACACACAAATTAAACTAAAACCAAAGGAAATTAGAAAATCAGGATAATTTTTCTAGTTGCTATCTTTTGGTTATTTGCTTTGTAATTATGTTGGGGGGTTTTTCCAGGTCTTTAGCTTTATTCTGTAGGCAATAACTTTATGAAAGTATTTGAAGTGGCCTTTTGACGGCTAAATGGGACAGAAACAAAATTTCCATTTTATTCAAAACTGCCTTCACAAACCATGCAATTTTCCTTATCCAGACAGTTTAAATTCAAGGCTTCCCTAGCAATATCTCACTCAGCCAAGTCCTACAGGTTATTTCTATTAAAATTTGGGGTTGAATGGAGACTAACTAGAATGCTGATACTATTGTTAATATTTCATTCCAGTGGTGGAATGAAGTAATTTGGATGAACTTAAGATGATAAAATTTATAGCATTTCTGGAACTGAAAAACTGTTTGTTTATATAGTCAGCTTGTTTAAATAAATAAAATAATATTTCCCCTGACACCCTTAAATTACTTTTCCTCTGTAATTGCTTTTAATTATTTTTATCACCACGACCTTAGTAATTGGGCACTTTTATAATTTGTTCTTTAAAACATTTTGTTGTATCCTTATATCCTGAGTCACGTTTTAAATGATCAATGCTGTTAGTTTATAATTTCCTGTCACCTTACTGAGGGAAAGCACATTTTACTGTTTAAACTCATCAGGAAAATACTGTGTGTTTAACGTCTCCCTGGCATCAGTTGCACTTTAAAACTTGTTTAACCTAATATTGAGGAATCTCATTCACTGCTTTTCTGATTCTTTGCCTTTAACTGATATTCTCTGACAGGATCAGCTTATTACTAGAGGACGGATGAGAAAATGCCAATTATTACAGGTCCTTGATTTTGCTCTTCACCTATTTATCTGCATCTGAAGAAAGACAACAGCACAACAGATAACTGGCTGTTTGTGTGAATCAAAGGATATTTAGAAGGAAGAACTGGTCTTAGCCTTTCAAAAGGACATCTATTTTCTGCAGTGAGTGTGTAACATTAAAATGTAAAAATTTAAAATTATAAAAAGAGATGGTACAGACAGGCAATTTTTATGCAAATAGTATTAAAATTCTCATATATTTTTAACATCACTAACCTGGTGGTTAACTAATCAAACACTATTTGACAATTTTTATGTTATATACAACATTTTTTGACAACTGGAGTGAAGTTTACTGGCACGGAGAGGAGAACTCTCATGAGACTGATGTTACGTGTGAGGCTTTTCAGAGACTGTCTTGAAAGAGAAGATCTCGTGTTTGAGATGAGATTGACGCTTGAAAAGTTGCATCAAATTTCTTAACTCTTTCTGCATTGATCTCTGCCTATGGATCAATCATTTCTATCAATTTCTGCCCTGTAAGACCCCTAATGAGATACATTCATCCAACTGTATGATGTATTTTGTGATCAGTTATTTGCATGAGTCTTTTGTCTCAGGAAATATAAAAAACACCTTTGCAAAGCAGAACATGAAAGATGTATTCGCACAAATTAGAGTGAGGGTGTGTACACATGAATTTGAACAGCCAAGTTAGCACATACAGACTGACTGCTCGGGTGAGGATGGACCTGCTGAAATGGTGGGAGCTAAATGCCCTTTGGAAAGGGTATGGAGTTTTGACACCAGAGTGATTTTGACAAGCTAACACTTACTGTTCAAGTAGTACTAATATTTAATTTTGTTGTCTTTCCACAAAAGTGATAAAATGGAAGCTAACATTTTGATCACAGCCAAATGATTATCAAAGTAAAAACAAGCCTCTGTTTTTTTGTTTATAGACTGTATTTGTAAATGAGTTTCTTGTTTCTTGTATATTTTCACTCCAGACACTACTCTCGTATTTTTATCATTTAGTGAATGATGTGCTGCAGTGTGAATTTTGGTGTAGGCCTATTTCAATTTTCTTACTGCTGACTCCTTCACTTTTGGCTGATTTATACTGTGTGCAGCTGGAGAAGGAGCTGAAAATGACAAAATGGAATAGACAACCTGGAACCTGTCTTCAGGGAATATTCAAGCATTTGAGCTTAATATTTGCTATTCATGAGCATTGTTCTCCAGCTATGCTCTGCTGCTCAAGTGTTTCCAGAAAGTAAATGTGGCACCATTTTAACACGAACATTAAAAATGACATCATCACCCTATCTTATCAGAAGACCTGATTGTATTAAAATTTCAAACAAGTATTAGTGGATTTATTTTGTTATTTAGTTACTGTCTTAAACAAGTTACCAACAATTAAATCAGATCTACGAGTAGCTATCTAGCTTTAAATGTAGTAGTTATCCCAGACAATCTCTAAACTGTTCACCAGGAGATGGGGAGCAGGATAAAACACAGAGACTACATAACCAGGAAGGAATCCATACTGTCAGGCTTGTACTAGTTGTTCCCTAAGCATCCAAAATTGACTCTTTTGGGTGCTCTGTATTAGGCTACCAGTACTCCTGGTCTGACAGCAATCAGTCCTCTGTTCTCATTTTCTTATAGTTATTCAAGGAAGCTAATCAATATTGTTTCTGAAAGGGAACCACTGGAAAGATAGATGGGTTTTAACAGAATCAAATCTACCCCTACTTTATTTTCTGGAGTCTAGATTAAACTTGAGAACAGAAGTCATCTTCAGACAACGGGTTTGAACAACACCTGTGAAATGCCCCTGCCTCTGGGGCTAGTATGACCATGAAGTGGATGGGGCTTGTGGCTTTCTCTTATACATGTACCAGTGGAGTAAAAGCTCTTCCTAAGCTTTTTCGAGGCAATATATCTTTCTCTGTGGTGACTCGAGGTGTTGGACGCTGTTTCAAGTGGGATTCAGCTAAAACTCATGTAAACTCATAGTACAGCTGCAGATGCCTTCAGAGATCATACCTGGCGTCCACCTGCAACTTCAGTAGGACACAGATCTTCATAGGCTTGTGTCTGTATTCTGTTTTAATGAAACTCTCTGTGGCCACATTAAGGTAAAGCCCAGGATACAGGGAATAATACACATTTAAGATTTTTAATAACCTTCAGCAGGCAGCTGCATCCTCATCCATTCATGTTTAGGTGTGATGGATCCAAGTATCACATCAGTGAGTCCCTACAGACGAATTGCAGCAATGGCCAGTTTCAGACACACAATCCCATCAATTTCTCTTGTCCTGGAATTTTCTAACCTAATTTCGTAGCTCTAGAAACACAGCAATCTATCTAGGTGTATTGACTGGACTGAATTTACACAGGTCATTTGAAAGATAAAGGTCACATACATGCCAGGCCTCTGGACTACATTTATTAACAGCATCCTCCTGACTTTCAACATCATTAGTGTCATCTGGACCAATGCTGGAGTAAATGAAATGTGACAGAACAAAAGACTGTTGCCAAGAGTGTAGATGTACATAAGTGATGCACAGGGAGGTTCAGCCTTATTAGGCCCTGGAAAACCACACTCTTCACCAAAGTCAGTAGCCAGAATAGCCTTTGCATGAGAGACTGCCCAGCCTGGTGATTTTATAGCACTTTTAATTGAAGAGACAATAAAAGAGGGAATTGCTGACCTGAGGTTTATACAACAATATTTATATAGAAGGCAGAAGTTCTAAACAGGGGCAAGCTATCTAATATTCACATTTTGGGAGCATGCAAAACCCAAACTGACAGAGAGTCCCGGGTGAGAACTATCGTACATGTATTTATTTTTCTTATTTTTGGAAATAGTTCTGCATAACTAGTGGCTTTCTTAGAGTTGCCTGAAATCTGCATGTCTGATTCAATTGTCAGAGACTGAGGGGCTGCCTGCAGGAAATACGTGGCCAAGTGCAAATGTTTTCTGATTACAAAATTGTTACACCGTGTGTGAGACCTGTATGAAATAGTTCTGAGTGCAGCCAATGCTGGCATGGTATTATAGCAATGGTTTCTTTGTAGCTCTTGTCAGGATGCGATGACAGTCAATAAGTTTGGCAAAATTATACCTCAAGAGAAAACAGTTTGGGAGTCATTTTTGTCAACATTCTTTCTCTGTTAAAAAACCCCAATGCTTAGCTTCCATCATTTCACTCACAAAATATTATTTCAAGACTTGAGGGTTTTGTCCATTTTCTACCATGATGTTGAGGGCAACTCTGGAGGTTAGACAGCACTCCTAGGCAAACACCAACTCAATTTGCTGCACAGAAAATTGCACAGAAAAATTCCTTGAGGATGAGCTAACTTGGTCTTTGAGCACGAAGAAGATGTATTAGCCAGGTGTTAAATTGTTCAGGAGGAGTCTTGCACTGATCCAGAGCCAGCACTTCCAGATACACATCCCCCATGACATCTCCTTCACCCCAGAGCACACAGAGTGCAGCAATATCTCCTTGCTTTGATCTCTCATGCTCCCAGTCTTCTGTGGGGGTTTCTATTTCCCATGATTCACCCCCATTGTCTCTGCTGCAAGTTTACTCTATGTGCTGTGTTATGTCCTGGCATAACAAAAAACACAGAAGAAATGATCCAAGTGGGAAGCCCTGGCAACAGTGATGAAAGGGAAATGCAGGATACTCAAACTTCCACAAAGTGCTGTCACAATTCTTTAAGACTGAGATTTTCAAGACAGCAGAGACTTCTAAGAGGGAAAAAAAAAGAAGCAACTCTTAAGGACTTTTAAAAAATATTCCAGAGAAAACTTTCCAGGAAAACTTCCTTCACTTTCAAAAAGGAAATTCTTTCCCCTTTTGCATTCCAGACACAGAGTGCTAAAGAGAAGACCTCCCAGAGAGAATAAACACATGCCCGTGCAGAAAACCATGCCAGAGAGGATTTGATTTGTTATTGAGGCTCCTTCAGATTGCAGGTTTCACAGTGCCCATTCAGACACGCGTTCTTGCTGAGAGCTTTGTTTAATGCATTCTTCAAAAAGGAGCTTTTAGTGCACTTGTTAAAAGCAAGATTTTTTCAAAACTTTGTAAAGCTTATCATTTGAGCAACATGCCACTAAAAGGTAAGTGGAAGGTTCAGTTCTCCTGGACAGCCAAGACTGAGAGACTCTTTCACTCCACCACAGCCCCCAGGTGCTTGTTATAACTGCAAATCATGCATGGGAACTGAGGATCCCCTCAAACTGATACAGGCAATGCTAGAAAATGCAATTCAGCCAGAGGTGAGCTGAGGGGAGAATACACATTCTGTTTTCATTGCACATTTTCTGTAATTTCAGTCATATCCTGCTGACATGAGGAGATGGAGACTAAAAGGGAAGTGTAATATGTTGCACCAGAGAAAATTTAGAGGAGAAAATTACATCGGCAGAGCCCTTCAGGAGTTGTGCAATCCTTCATCTTGTCCCACGGCAGGACGGGCTACGCTTAAACCATTCCTGACAAGGACTCGTACAGATGAAGACTCCAGAGTTGCATGGACTCAACAAGACCCTCAAGTCAGTCTCCTTTCCCTGACAAAGTTGTTTCCCAGATGTCTAAACCAAATCTCCCTTGCTGAAATTTAAATTCAGTATGTCTTTTTCTAAGTGGGAACTGAAGGGAGCAAATTATTCCTTCCTCTCTGGCAGCTGTTTCTTACATATTTTAAGATTTCTCTCATGTCTTCCTTCTTCTTCTCCTGTCCTAGATTAGATAACCCATAAATACATTTGCCCTTTCACAGCATATTGCATTAGCTAATGAAATCCAGGAATCAATTACATAGATTACAAGGGTCATGAATGACAGCATAGCAGAGTACAATACCCAGCATTGTGTCTGAACGAGCAGCATGTGAATACTTATTCAACACCAGCATTTGCCCATGGTGCATTATGGCTTTATCTAATTAATTACTTTATGAAGTGCTTGATTGTGATAGCAGTGAATGTCTTTCCTGCTCACTCTTATCACTTGCTCAAAACTATTCTGTTCAGCTGAGATATACATGCATCTGAGAGCTCATTTAGACATTAGGTACCAAACACTGGATTCTCATTCCTGAGTAGGTTTATTATTTTCAGAACCTGTTATCTGATGATCATAGTTACTAAATAAAGCCTCCTAATAACTTCAGCAGATCAGATTGTTCACAAGTTAAATGGGGGGAGGGATGCAGGGAGGGCAGACGGGAGGAGGAGGAAGAGCAGCCTGAATTATTTATTCATTTCCCCATTTTTAAGACCTTTTTCATCCCTCTTTGTGCCAAGCCTTCAAGATGTAATTGGAAATGTTAGATACACTCCCTCAAAAATGTTCTCTGAACAAATTACCGAGTACCATTCTGTGAAATGAATGGATCACAAAGAGCAACACTTCTTCAAAGGAAAGCAGGCAAGCTGATATTCGAGTATTTGGTCTTTTATTGGTCATCATTCACTTCCTCAGAACATTCTTGGCAAATGAACTATTTTATTTCTTGATTGTTTCCAAAGCAAGACTCTTTATGCAGTTCTCATAATATCAATTTTTATTGAATGTTTTCATTCCTGTGTCAAGTTTCACTTTAAAGACATTTACATGTAGGAGATGCCTTGGTCTTTGCCAAATATACTCCCATTTTCCTGTTTTGTGAACCATCGTTGCGTTAAGATTCCTGTTCCTCAATCATACACGTATACCAGCCTATATTTTTAATGTGTAAAGGCCAAAATTAAAACAAAGAAATAAGACTTTAAACGCACAGAAGATCTAAAAGAGAAATAATTTAGTTGTCCAGAGTACATCATTCACATGTTATTTCCCAGTACCCTTAGTCATGTGGCAACAACTTGCCCATGTGTGAGCTGAGTTACAAAGTATTTATCCATAAAAACAGATGTTGGGTTCAGCAGAGGTCTGATAAAGAGGTCTGATAAGTAAGAATGTTTTATCCAATCAGGAATGCTGAGTGAGCTCTATCTTGTGGCACATCAGCGTGATCAGAACTGCTGGGATCAGCATGGGTACAAATAAGCTTAGTGACTCGAGTTGCTATTACTGGCCTGACAGAGTAGTGGAATAGGCCTTATGAAGCATCCTGAATCTTTATATCAGTGATGAGCTTTATTTTTGTGTATTTTGTATGTGATGCCTTTACATCAGCACTGAGCCAGGATCAAAGAAAGGAAGCCTTCAATCCCGATGCATCAGAAAATTTGGGTGTTTCATAGCAGGAGATTATGGTGCATCCACACCCAGAGATACCAACTGGGAACTCCCGAAGGAGGTTTGGTTGTTGGATATGAAAGAAACAGAGGGCTTTCAGGAGAATGATGATTGTCTGGAAAAGGTCTGTTGTAGGGCTAAGGTGGCAGTTGGACTGTATAATGCTTTCTCTTGAAAACAGTTTAGCACTGCTGTCATTTCCCATCTGTATGGAGCACTGTGGGGAGATGAGATACATCCTCTCATGCCAGATGTCAAAAAAACCCAGAAACTATGAGATAGATTCTAAGAGAAGCTTCAGAGAGCTGAAGGTAGTTGCTGAAGGATCCAGCTGTAGAGAGTCTGGACAGCATTATCTTTTGCAAACTGTGGATCACTCACCAGTTCACAACCCTGAGGTCGCACTGATGTTTGCTCCTGAAAGCAGCACTCCCTGGGTTGTAAACAAGTAGGGTTGCTCCGCGTGTCTCTGTCTACCTCAAATGCCAGAATATTGACTGTCTGATTTAAGCAGAATAAACAGTAGTATATGAACCCAAAATAATCTGTGCAAGGGTCATCCTCCTTCTACAGCTGGTAATAAAGCCCAAAAATTGCAGGGGAAAGACTCTTAGACCTCTTATATAGTCCAAGTGCTATGATGGGATTTCTCCAGAAAGGTTATCCTTAGTTAGCAGGAAAAAAAAGAAAGAAAAAATATTGCCACATATTAAATGCCATGCTATTATTTTCCAGATTTAAAAGAGTAGTGAGGCTGAGTATGGAAGAATAATTAAACATCGTAGTAATTATATTGATTAATACTGGGATCATGTCTGACATTTGTAATACAAATTGAAGGACAACGCACAACACGGATATGTGTGGTTATGACATTTCTTAAAGTGCCTCGAGAGATTAAAATCACTAAATGAATGTGAGTCATTACACATTTATCTTTATGTTTTCCCCTTTTAATTTTTTTTCAGTGATTTGAGAAATAAGGGAAAGAGATGATGTTTGGAAGCTTTTATGAAAAGTCTTTGTTTTTTTCCTGGTGCTTCAACTTCAAAGCAAACAGGATCTGAAGAGACAAACAAAAACATTCTTGTCTTCTGAGTGCAGAGCAATGCACACAGCCGTGGAATATATTCCTTTGCTCATGTGCAAGGTGGACGCACTCTCACCTTGAAATGCTCATCCCTGGGGACCAGCTGTCTGTAACCCAAAGCCTAGTTTGATTCAGCACAGCTCTGTGACCTTGGCTAAGTTTCCTGAGAAAATTTTTGCTAAGGTATGAGGGAGTCCAAGAGATGTGGTCATGTAAGATAAAAAAAGCAAATATAGACAACATTGTAATTGTTGAGACAATTGTGATAATCAGGAATGCTGACTGGGAAAGCTGAAATTCCTAAAGGAAAAAACAAAAACCAGAGAAATGTAAGAATCAGAAAGTGTTCGACTGACAAACATCCCACTCCTGAGAGTGAGGGCTGTCTGCCTTTCCCCACCATTCTCATGTTTGCCTGCCCAGGAAAAACAGCCCAGGTGACTCAGCAGGGATGATGAGCTGGTTAATTCTGAGACTCACAGCATACGAGTCTTACCCACCGCCTGGGCACTAGCAAATAACTTTCAACTGAAAATATTATGTGTGTAGTAGCAGTCACACCATAGTTGTGAAAATCCAAGGATACAAGCAAGGAAAACTTTGAAGGAAGAGGCATATATATTACTAGAACATAAAAATCTCAGTAATAATACTTCATTTGCTATTGACCAATTCAGTTTCAGATCTGAAGAAGCATTTGTATGCTTGAAATCTTGTCTGTTTTGGTTTTTCCCTCAGTTACATCAACTGATCTAATAACATGAAATACATTTGTCAACAAATCTTCTTGTGATAATATAAATACTTCCTATCTATTTCCTATCTATTTGCATCTATACTCAGTAGTGAAAGAGGAGACCACATTGACGAGGTAGCTGAAAAACTGGTGATACCAATATTTCTTGTTAATTTATTCTAATTTTTTAAGGTAAGAACAAAAGCAGAGGAAGTTCTGAAATGTCAAAAAATTCTGGGCTAAATTATTCTACGAATCAAACTTGGGGATTTTTCAGTATTTAGCTTCATATTGTCATTTTACAAAACCAAGTGTCTAAAAATAAAGTATAGTTTACTATTTGGGTTTTTTCAACTTTTCTATTCATCCAAGATTTTCCTACACACAAAAAACCCTTTGATCCAGCCAAATCAGTTTCTGGATTTCTGCATTTATTTATCAGAACTGCAGAAGCAATAAGTGATTGATTTTATTCTAACAGCTCAAAATCTCCTCCATATGGGCAGGATAACATTCGTGTCTGAAACATTCTTTCTCTGTACAGGCCAGATCAGATGATCCCCTCCTGAGAACATATCATGAGATATGCACCATTTACTTATGAAAGCACTTCATTGTTCTCAAGCTGTCAGACAGCAGTTTTGTTACACCCTACTTTTTTTCCTAGCAATTTATTTCCTTCTGGACTGATGTGCAAATTCTTTTACAGAAGCTGAAAAATGCTGGACCCTTATCAAAATGTGAAGCATGCTGTTGTAATGGTCCCCAGGACAAGGGGATAAATCTACGCGTATTTGGCTTGGTGTGTATCTGTTCAGGTTTGTGGAAACACTGGACAGAAGCATCTGTTAAATAATCACCTACTTCAAAAGGAATATTTTCTCATTTTCGTGGTAGGATAAAGAGGAGAGCTACAGCCCCTCATGATAAATATTACACTTAGTAATTAAATTTTCATATTTACAAGGTCTATGTAGTAGAACTTCTAAACTAAATAGTCTTCATTTGCATACATTTCAATCTAAAGGGCATTGCTAGAGGACAGTATCTCCAAGACAATAATGAGCTATTTTCATTAACCATGCCCTAATGATTACAGCAGGCTTGTACTTCAAGAGCTGTGAGATGGTTACCCCAGTGAGACCAAAGAAATAATTGTATGTCTTTAGTTATCTCCCCTTCCTTGTAAGTCACTAAGTTAGAAGACTATTTCCTGCTCCTGGGCTGATGTACTCAGGAACCTCTTGAAAAAGATTTAATTGAACTTGGATACAGTGTGGGTAAAGGATCAGGAAATGAAGTCTGATCTCAGTTATAGCTCTGGAAATCTGGAATAATGCAAATGAAGTATTGTAGGAAGAAACAGACTTTATTTTTTTGTTTCTACAATCCTCAACACAAAGAGATCTCTAATCTGCTGCTAATTCCTCTTACTGTTGCCAATATGTTTAAGATTACATTTAAAAGAACCAAAGGAACTGACATGCTTTTTCCTAATCTTGCAATTGTCCAGTTATTTTTTAAATATAATCTTCCGATATATCTGTTATCACGGTAGAAGAACTTTTAAAATTACATTGGGAAAATTTGTTGTTCAAATGTGACAGATCTTCCATACCATGTGATTTATTTTCATGGTTTTCTATCAAAAAACAATATGTGGTATTTTTTTTATTTCTGTCAAGTCTATCTGATTTGAGTTTAACAAGTGCATATTATCGTCCGTACTGCCTAGCAATTATCACCAAATAGTAGAAAATAGAGCTACAAAGGCCTTCAATCATATTGTTCATCTTTTGCCCTCCATAGATCAACTAGATCTTTGTTATTCCAAATGAGCATTTGTCCAGCTTGCTCTTTAAAGGCTTTAATGGTGATGGAGTTTCCTCAGCCTCCCCAGGCAGTCTCTTCCAGTGTCTAATTATCCTTACAGTTACAAAGTTGTTTTTTTTAATGTCTAAGTTAAATTTCCCTTGCCACTATTAAAAAGGCCATTACTTTCTGTACTATCCACAGTGGACATGAAGGAAAGATTATTCACTTGTCTTTTGCAACAACATTTTATGTATTAGAAGATCACTATCGTGTTCCTTATCCATCTCTTTCTCTCTCACTCTCAATCAAGTAATTAAAAAGTCTTCATATGGCATTCAAAAGCTGTGTTCTCAGAGTGGTCTTACAGGTCATGCTCCTAGGGTCTTACATCATTCTTGATGAACTCTGGATATTCTTCAAATGGTCCATACATTTGCCAAAACACTGTGCTTAAAACGGAGCACAGTGTTACAGCTGGTACCTCGACATTCACACAATCACACAAATAACTTTGACAGTCTTTGGGCAGCTGAAACATTCTGAGTTGCACCTTTCCATCTCCATTTATGATTCATATGTCTTTACAGCAGATTCACACTCTGCTAGTGTTTTGAAGCCGCAGAAAACAGGGGCGCGCCTCAGCTCTCGTTTATACCAGCTCAGGATCTCTTTACCATCCTCATTCAAGCTAACCAGACACTCATCCACTTGCTGGCCTTGCTGCTTTAAGCAAGGGTGGTTTTTGTTACAAATCCGTGGTCCTGTGCTGGAATTAGTCACCAAAGTTCCAGACTTGAGAGGTAATGTAAACCCTACAGTCATAATTTTATTCTGTCACATAACCACACCTTAGCATCTCCCAACTTTATCCAAAATGAGAATCAATCACTAATGTAGCCATGTACACGTGTTAAGTTTATTTAAATAATGCACATTAACCTACTATTGGTGGCATCTCATCCCAGAGGGGCTGTGACATGCCATGAAAGAATGTGGTTTCCAGGTTCAGCTGTAAGAATCACAAGTTCCATCAAGCCTTCCGTGTGGATATTCTCACTTACTACTTCACAGAACCATAGAGTGTTGGCTGGGGATGACCTTGAGAGTATCTCTGGTCTAACTTCTACCTTGAAGGAGAGCTCTGGTCTTATGGATCTGGTCAGTTATGAATCTGTGTAGGTATCACTTTCCTCAGTGGTGATGAAGCGAGAGCCCAGATTCAATAATCTAATGAAACATATGGTTAATGTCATTCCGCAAACTTTATTGAAATTGCTCATGTATTTAAATTCAAACTCATGAATAAAATCCTGGGCACTGTAACCTATAAAAAACAGATTTTATGCTGAGGTTGAGATGATATTGGGAGAATCATGTGGAGAGAAAAGAATAGAAGGAGAAACAACCCACCAAATTGCTTTGAGAATACTGCAAAAATTTAAATAATCCAGTTAACTTGTTCTGTGATTAACAGCGTTGTTTTGTGTACATGAGTCTTTCCAGTGGTTTTCTGGCTTATTTAAAGGCTTGCACTGAGACAAATATCATCCCAAGCTTCCTGGATGATCAGGTTAGAGAGGAAAGTGCCTGCTCCAAGCCTGAGACCTCAGAGCTCTGCACTGAATATCACTTATTAGGTCCTGAGCCCAAGTCCAATTGCCAACCTGCCAGAACCTCAATTCTCATCAACCACCTGTGAAGTGTGTTGTGATAGGCATTAATTGGTGATTATAGGAAGGACTAGATGAGGACTGTGGAAATCACTGCCTGAGCTAGCGATGAATAATGTTCATTCCTGGTGGAGGCTCCCACTGTAGCAATCTGGTCCTCACTACACTCCAGTCTCCTGGATCCCAGCAGATCCCTATTCCATACCTATTCCCTGAGAACAAAGCCCGTAATCACACCATTAATTCTGGCTCAAAAACCCCTACACTGAGCAACTAGGTAAAAATAACCACCTACTTTTGAATGTATGTGCTCTCCCTCACTATGGCCCACTCTTCCTCTCCATATGGTCCAGCTCCAGCAGCCATCCCTGCAGATAAACTTGTACCCAAACACCAGCACTTCCCACCTGTCTTATCAGCTTTTGGCCTTGTGTCCTCGTGCTTGATGCTTTTCCCTTCTAACCCTCCTGCTTGCACCAAGGCCAAATCTCAGACTCTGAGCGACTTCCCAGAAATCTGCTGCTCTCCTGGGATCCCTGGAAAGGTTGTGTGCCCGAGGAATGCAGTCCATGAAAGCAGGACTGTCTTTTACCAAAGCAGAGTAGAGTTTTCATATGCCAAGGAGTAATTTGGGGATTTGGGCAGAACTGGACAATCTCAGAGGTTTTTACTAGAAAATCAGGTATTAAAAAATACCTCTGTCTGGTGCATTTCATTTGCAATGACTATGATCAGTGTCAAAGCAGAATGAGAAAAACCCAAAAGAACTGAAGCAGATTAGACCACAGATAACCATAGCCCAAAAACAATAAAGGGCTTCATCACCAATAAGTGCTGTCAATAACTCAGAAATTTGTATTCTCCCTCTAAAATATAAACTTGCAACCCAAGTTTCATGTAAGGGAATAATTAAAATACCTGTCTAGCACCAAAAATATGATGGTAAAAAAATTTACTTGTTTTTAAAATGCAAAATCCTCTCAGAATATTGAATTTTAAAGTTCTACTTAGAAAAATATCAGAAAGTGAATGTGGGGAACATAATAAAATAGTTAATTTTGCATTACTTTTTTCCAATTATGCTCCTAATTTTGTATCTATAAATATATTTGTATAGTAAATTTATATTTTCCCGAAATATTAGTCTTCTTCAGAAACAGTATTTGAACCAATTGCAAATAGATATATCTGTTTTGAAAACAATAAATATTTATTTCTATAATTTACATAAAATTTCAGTTAAAATTTGAATAAAAAAGCCTGGGGGGGTGGAGGGGAGCATGGGGGGGGGAAAAAAGATTTTTGAAATTCAGAACTATGTTTAAGGGGTTTTTTTAAACTTCTTTTCTTGCCAGCCCTAATTATCTGCAGTTTTGGCTGAGATCTATGAGTATCTGTATGTTTAAAATAAATATGCACCCATATCTAGCTGATTCATATGCTCTTTCAGAACAGCTTTATTCTTTATTCTTCCCCATCTGTTTCAGGGATGAAAGGAACAAGAACACAAAGTCCATACAATGACTTAAAAACCATGTTTTTTACTTCTTTCACCTTAGTCTGGTTCTGCCTCTGATGCCATTTCTTTAATATAAAGACTAAGATAAAAATCATAAAAACTCTGAAGTATTTTCTTACAGCTCTTGCCATTCTCAGTGGTGCTACAGCCTTCTATTGAAGGTTTTATATTAATAAATTGCTCTTTTAATTATTGAAATTGCTTTAATTACTTTTTTTCTCTGGGGGTAACTATGTAAAATAAAACAAAAGAATTATAATTGATCAGGAGATGCAATCCAAACTAGCATGAGATTTAAGATTGTCTCTAATGTAGTCAAATGAAAATCTATTTCCATTCCGCTGTGACCTAGTGCTGAAGAAGCATATAATTGGAATTAGAGTGAATATAAGATTCACGAAAGTATCAGGGTTGTGATACTTATTATATCGATCATCATGGTATTTGTCTTGATGAACTATGAAAGAATATGAACAATTCTATCACAGACATTATGGAAAACATGGCAGGCAGTTTCCTTTCATGGAGTTAATCCTACACGGCCCAGTGTCCATGGCAGAATCGACTGAAGGCTTGGCTACAATCCTCGGATGTTTTTTTTTTTAATTTAGAAATGACAAATATAAATGAAAAACTAAGATCTTGTAGCAGGTCCCCTGTGAATATAAATCAGTAAAGCCCTGCCAAAGTAGAGTGAGCTGTTTTGATTTACAGCTGGGAGGACTGTACCAACAAATTATGTGTATGGCAGAGTATGGGAAAAGAAAATCAGACAGAAGAAGAAAATTTGGTTTTAAATACAAAAATATGTTAATTAGAAATATTCAAGTCTGCCAGTTAAAATTTAAAGAAATCCTTTTGGGAGGAGGATGGCAAGCTGTGATGCAGCAAATAGCAGTTTTCCATCACTCGCTTGCTTCTTAATTGCCCAGAAATCTGGGAATTATCCTTATCATCACCTCATGAAGGGACGGATGAAGCACTCCATCATTCACTGATCATGAGTAGTACATGGGCTGTAAACCCACCTACAACACATATTCAGTTATGAGGATAAACCTGATGTGGCTCATAAGGCAAAAATATAATAAAGTAAAATAACTGCTGCATAAAACCTAAATAAACAAATGTTGTTTCACACGCTTGATCTAGTTTTAAGATAATAACACTGCGGAATCAGATGGTAAAAAGGTGTTTAGTCTTTATATGCGCTTCAATGGTATAAAGAAAGATCTTTTATTTGTCTCATTTTCATTTCTTTTCAGCAGGTTTTCCATGAGTAATAAACCATTGACTTACTTACAGTTCAACAGCACTTTGTAAATTATAGCCAATCAGGTTTTATCTAAATTATAAGAATGGGTGTAGAAGACACACGATGAGTCAAAGAGTGCAAAATCCCAGAAACAGGCTTGTACTTTTCATGCCGCTGTTAATCAGCTTTGTGAGGTAATTTTAGCATTTTGTTAAAATTTAAAGATATTTTTCTATTTTCTCTTCTTTGTTTCTGAAATTTGTGCAGCTGGCTAGAGAAGGGATAACTTAAAATAAGGTTTCCAGCCCAGTGTGACTTTCCACTGTCTGGCCATCCAATTCTAAAATAGCCAAGCAGAGTCTTTTGCATTAACTATCTTTGATTAATTCGTCAGTTGGTCAATTTTTCCATACATACAATAGCACTATACTACACTACACACAGATGCAAGACTTAAAAATTATTCCTCTTAAAGCTGATCCCAGGAATCTCTGTGCCTTTCTGCCGTATTGACTTGTTCTAGGCCATGTCCAGTGGTGGCAGGTGGGCATGATATCTACTTCAGATGAGTGGTGAGAGATGCGGGCTGAAGCATCTGTTTGATTCAGACTCGGATTGTTTCACACAATTTCACAAAACAACAAAGCAAAGTTTGTTTCTGTTCCATGGTAGAACAAGAACAAATTTGAAAGTTTATCACAAAATGGACCTGGTTAGGTCCATGCCATCTCCGCTCCTCACAGCTCCTGTTGGTTGGGAGCTGAAGTGATTCCTCAGTGAAAAGGGGGATGTTGCTGAATCTGTCAAAGCTGCTTTAGATTACAGCTACACTATCCCAAAAGATTAGAATTTTAAAAAGAGCCACTTGCATGTTTTTATAGTTCTTTTTTTTTCTTCATTATTTTAAATAATTTCCTAATCTCTCACTGTTGGTGTAAAATAAAATTTACTGTTTAGAAAATTATTGACTCCTGAAAAGTATGCAGTACAGATTTAAAGATGTTCTTTCAGAGATTAAATCCTCTGAGAGTCTGTCAGAGGTCAGGAGACACAATGCATTAGAGATTTAAGCATTAATGAAGTATTTAATTAATTATGCACAAAGACAGTTCCAGAATTATTTTTAAAACCATTAAAAATAAAAATGGTTCATAAAACAATTAAAAGATGCACACCTTCAGCATATCTTCCCACATGGTTTAGACATATTTCTACTTCTTTGTCCCATCTAAGGCCATTGTCTAAGTTTCTAACACAGATTATATTGCAGAGTAAAAGATCTAAAAGAAACTTCACTTTTTCTGAACTGTGATTCTTTTTCACTTAAGTACTACTCTATTTGAAAAAAAAAAGAAAAAAAAAACCACAAAACCCACAAAACCTTTTCTGCAAAAGTTTAACAATTACTGGCAATCCAAAATTTGCTGAATTCTCAGCTGCCTTTTTCAAGAACCAAGAGCAAAGATAATTTTTACAGTCCATTTATATCTGTTTGAGTTTCTTAGAATTCAATCAGGTTTCAGTTGTTGATGAAAAGCAGAATTGCCTCTGTCTTGCACCAAAATGTGGCTTATAGAAGCTAGCAACAAAAGGAAAAGAAAGTTCAGAGATACTCTGTGTTTCTAGTCACTTGGTTGTTTTGGGAGGTGTGTTGTAATCCCCATCATCTTGCAGTTATTACATGGCAAGCAAAAACTGGTTCAATCACAGCTACTTGAAAGAGAATCTTGCATATTGAAAAGAAATAGACAGGGAAAAGAAAAAATTTGATAAGTGTCATGGGTTTTTATTGGGTTCCATTTTTTGCCTTTCCACGGTGGGTCTCTTTCCTGAGCATCTAGCGTGGGGCTGGGGGAAGTGGGCGTATCTGGAATAACTCTTACGAACTTGTTTAAGTGGGATTGCAAAGGAAATGAAAATGCAAAGGTTGCAACAATACAAAGAACATCAACAGCAAGTTCTGATAGTAGCACAGCAGCTGTTCTTTAACAGAGCTGCAGGAAAAAGTGCTGCTGAGAAATGCAACTCATTCTGGGGCATGTAGGGAACCAGGCTGCTGGAAAATTCAATGCAACCTGGTCAGAAAGTCATTCGATTCAGTTTCATGCAGGGCAGCAGTGCCAATGAGGAGGGCTTCAAAAAGCTAAGGTACATCTTTGCTTCTGCTGCTCTCCCTCTCTAACACCTTTCAAAGCAGTACACATGACTTCTGGTGTGTTTTCACACCATATCATAACACACACTATGGGAGTCTCTGTCTTCATCTAGTCCTCTAAATTCTACTGTGCAACATTTGATTCATTAACCGTGAGAACAAATCTATGTAGAGCAACACAGATCCAGTCCTGCACAGGCAGAAGAAGTGTTAGCAAGGCAATGGAGTCAGTTGGTTTACAAGCTTGAAGCCAGAAGGGGACAGGTGAGATTCTGGGGTGTAAAAGGGACTTGTTTTCCTGTTTATAGTATGGCCCAGCCTAGAAATGGCCAAACACAGCACAGACATGAAAGATGGTCTGAGTGCTTACTGTAGAGTGTGTTCCAGGCAAAAAGGACATCCATTTATTCATTTCCCACTAGCCTGCTCCTGTCAAAGGAGATAACACTTGCCTTTAACGGGAGATGAAATTTGCCTGCTGGTAGGTAGGTTATTGAATTGACCTCTGATTTGCAGGGATACATTTGGAAACTTTACTTCTTAAATGGGATTTCTCCTAAAAGATATAAGAAATCCCTCCAAGGATATTTACAGTGACTGGTTATCTGGTGTTGACATTAATTGTGCTGGCATATTTTGCTGAACAGCCTCAAGTGTAACATTAGCTGAACTGTAAGACCCTTCCATATATAACAGTCTAACTTAATATACTTCATAGATGTGTCCCCTGCTTTGTGCCTGTTTCTTAGCTGAAAGAATCTGGGCAATTTTATGCAGATGTCTCGTGGGCTGAGCCCTGTAGGTGCATTCATAATGATTAACGATGTGCTTTTATTTGCTGCATATCTGTATACAATATCAACTCTTTTTTTGTATAAATCTGCCCTCCAAAGAGAATAAATAACTTTTCAGCAAATACATCATAAAATCAAAATATCCAACATTCTATAGCAGAGCTCAAAACTTTTCATGTTACAGGTTACAGTCTACACATGGACACAACCCTGTCTGAATCTCGTTTATGTACCATTTTGTAGTATTTTTATCAATTACCAGTATTTAGTTAATCATTTAGAGTGGCATCAATCAAAAGTGCACAGTATGAATGCTGATGTAAAATGAAACAATACCTTGGCTGCATTTTTCCAGTGGTGACCAGTTTAATGTCTTCTTTTTCCTGTAGTATGGGACTGCACCCTTTCAACTGCACCTTACGACTCCAGAGAGCTCAGGGTGCTTCCACTGTAAAGAGTAATGTCAATTTACTTGTGAGGAGGTGAATGTGGATCAGCACAATGGCATCATGTCAGAGCAGGCCATTTCTGTCCTCCTGGCGTGATGGGTGAGGTAACAGTGTGAGGTGACAGCCTGCGAGTTGTGAGTGCCGGAGCTTTTGCGTTAGCACGCGCTACCAGACGGATTGCCCCTTCTGCAGATTCCCTTTTCCTGTGTCTGAGAAAGGTTTATTGAGTGCTGTTAACCTGGTAGCATGACAGTTTTGTAGTTTATTGGTGATTATACATTATAAATTTATTGAGTTATTGGTATTGGCATGTTAACTGAATTGGAATCACACCCCCTCTAACAAAATCTCAAATTGTCTCTGCTCCTTTCATTAACAGTTCCACCACACCTAAAAGGTTAAACATATCACATTGAACATCTCAATAGAACTGGTTAGAATTATTAAGCTGTGGGCCAAGAAAGAAAAACAAAACCAAAAACCACCCCGTAGCTGTCCAAAAGCAGCTACAGAGCTTGACTACCATGTGTTTCTTACTCCTAGGTGAGCTGAACATAGGTGAGCTGCAAATGGAGACTTTCCTAAGCAATCATTTAGTACTGTTGAAAAAATTAAGAGTTTCCATTCTCACAACATCCCACATTGCATTGTATTTCTCTTTACCCATCACCAGTTAAAAAGCTCTCGTTAAAGCTACCAAGGAGCAGATAGTTCAAGACACAAACAAGTCTATCTATAGACAGGTATTTTAGGGAACCATTCTGAATTCCAATGGATTTCAAAACTTCTTTTTTCATGGTGGCAGGGAGCTCTGTTTTTACAAAATAAACTTGGCCAAAAAAATTCATCCAGGAGAATAGAAAATCCCAGGTTTATGCACATCTAGTGCCTGAAGGCCAATGTAAGGAATGTGAAAAATTACTGTGCCCAGCTGGAAGTGGAATTCAAGTCCTATATATGGAAAATTACAATAGCCTCGATGGATAAATCTGGTGTCTCTCCATCTTGTAATGGAGTTGGATGAGGAAGATAGGCATCTCCATTGAGCCCGGACATTCTTCAAAGTGGGCAGAGAGATGCAGTCCAGATCCACAGACAGCCCAGCAAGCACCACTGCTCTGTGCTTTGGCCGTATGGACAGCTCTCCCAGGCTTTCATGGGCTTGGCTTCAGAGCCCAAACACCAATCTGCAGCTCTGGGTGCTGTTGCAGCAGCTCCAGCCATCGTCACTCAGCCCCTCCACCTGGCCTCCAACGCCTCCAGGCCTCTCAGGGATCCAGTCGTGGATCAACCTCTATGACAAGGATTTGAAATCCTTCCTATGTCAGGACTCTTGAGTGATTACAGATGGCTTTCATGCCTGCTTCAGAAGGAGTTCACAGAGTGATGAGAGAGTCACATATGATAAATGGAATGTTTGTAATTAACAGGTTGAGCATCTCCCACTATCAGCAAAAAGAGGTGTTCCAGCTTAATAGGAGGACACTGTGGTTTCCCAATCTGTTATGATCTTCCCCTAAGCATTCACTACTGGCCCTGTGAGAGGAACACTGATAGTGCTGATGATGTGTGGGTTTGACAGCAAATAAAGTTATTTTCCTCATTTCTTATTAACAACAACTAGATAACAGGACACAACTGACACCAAACATTCTCTGTTGTAATCTGTCACTCAAAAAAAATAATGGCCACATATCACACAAGGAGACATGAGCGTGGCAGGTCATTAATATCATCTGCCATGCAGCAAATTGCTTGTCATGCTTCCTTTATACTCATTTATGACTAAAGAGGACTGTTTGAAATGAGAAACAATAAATATTTTTCACACAGACTCATTGGTTAATAAAGATTAATTCCCTAAGTTTTTTACAGCACTGACAAGTTGAATCAAAGGGAAAAAAATTTAAGGAAACAAAAAAAAGGTCGTATACAAATTTATGATCAAGGAAACTTCATGGACTTTGACAATTAAATATTTACTTTAAAAATTTTTATGCATTTTATATGTCTTATTTCCAACCAGAGTAGGATGATTCCATAACAGAAATTAATGATAATCATCATTATCTATGTCAGAAAGTAGCATATGTCTAATTGAAGCTAGGCATTAATATTTTTGTCACTCCAAAAACTTCATATCATTACGAAAATAAGAGCACAGTGTACAGCTCCATATCTTACATATTATCATGGGGTAGCTCCACTTCCAAGTTGAGAATTCAGGAATGGCATTAGGATAACTCGCACTTAATTTTCTTCAACTTTTTTTTTTTTTTTGTGGTGGTGGTCCTAGAGAAGTTTGACCTTATCACCTGCTTTTGCAGAAAGAATCTAATGCATGGCAAAATTACAGAGTCAAATTTGGATATTCTCCTGCTGAAAGTGGCTAGGTAATATTATAGCAATCATTCCATTACATGTTAAACTTTTAAAGAAGTGCAGAGCAAAGTAATACAATAATAAGACACCACAGAATACACTGAAGTTGGATCAGATCATTGTACTTACTAAAGTAAAAACACAAGAAAAATGTGTTATGAGAATGTGCTGAGTAAGTGAAATTTCTTGTTTTTAATGAACAGTTCTAACAGTTTCAAACTGCGTTTAAAAAATGAATAAAAACATGAAAACCTGAGTCAAATATCAAAATCAATGAAAATGGGACTGGAAGGTGCTGCATGGTACTGTCCTGCTTGTAAATGATGATGAAATTGGGTTGTTCAACTTGAAAGTGAGGAGAGCAGAAAGCCTCTGACAGTATACTGTGGTCATGACAGCAGCAGGCCAGGCTAATCAGACCATGTTGCATTTTGCTCGTTGGTCATTTTGTCTGGTGTCCTGGGGAGCCAAGCCACAGCCAAACACACACCAACATGAAATAGTGTTCCTCACCCCAGTGCCTGCTTCAGGTAACTGTAGCTGTGCAAGACAAATTCCAGGGTAGGCCATGTCTTTACAACCCGATGTGCTTCTTTCTCACCAGTCTTTCATTCTCTGTGTCACTAAGACATTTTGATACTTCCATCACTGAAGTAGTAAGGGTTGGATTGGTTCCAGCCAGCTTCTCCAGGAATGATGATCACTGGGAAGACGGCTGGAATGTCGTTTAAATTCTCTCCGTGGTCAAGACACTCAGCTTGTCAAAAAGTGCTCCCTAGCTGCCAGTACATTTTGCCTCATATAATGTTGGAGACATTTTAAAGCACTTTCATGATGAAAGGATGTCTATTAAGCAGCTCTATCCCTCTAAGATTACCAGATCATTTTGTTGCATATAATTGCATGCAATATTCTGTGATATAAATAAATATACCGTGAGTTTAATGCAGGAGCAGTTTCAGAGAAGTAATTAAGATTGCTGACTAATTCTGTGTTACTGAATTTTCCTCCTCCCTTACTTCTCCTTTTCCTTTTATTTAGTCCTTTCATTCTCTATTTTGTATAAATTCTTTTCTTCCCTTTCTACAACAATAGTGTTCCCACTTTTTTTTTCTAGACGCTTTACTGTTGACATGAATCTCACGCACTACCTGGGAGCTCGTCGTGGTCTGTTGTAACGTCAGAATGCTTTTGAAGGCATCTTGAGTGGAAAGTCTTAATGCACAAACCTAAGGAGGAAAAATTTCTTTCCTCCTGTCCTTTCTGGGGCTTGCTACCTGTCACCGTAATAATAAAAGGCACCAATAAATAAAAGACATGTGGTAATCCATCAACATTTGCCAGCTCATAAGCTGAGGAGAGTGTGATGCCTTAGGTTTTAACTTTTATATTTTTCAAATCCTGTACTTCCTGGTGTGTAACTGAAGTTTCGTGTGGCCTGTGAGCTGCTGTTCTCTCATGCTGGTTAGACATAACAAAGCCTCTCTAGGTTTGCTCTTCAA
The DNA here is from genome assembly GCA_013398855.1 of Mohoua ochrocephala. NCBI lineage: Eukaryota > Metazoa > Chordata > Aves > Passeriformes > Acanthizidae > Mohoua > Mohoua ochrocephala. The sequence continues at coordinate 133,905 of VZTA01011698.1, forward strand.
GGACACCTCGATTGTCCCAGGCCCCAAAATGTAAACTAAAAGCCTTTGAAGAGGAGGAACAAACTTGGGGTAATTACACCATTATAATTGGAGAATTAACCCTGATATGCAAATGGACCAAACTTATAAAAGTGTGAAGAACCCGTGACCCAGAGTCCATCTCAGGTGGAGCCCCTCGTAGGCGTTACACTCCCAGGGTGTGCCTTTGAAGGCT
>VZTA01011700.1:10776-33597 GCA_013398855.1 Mohoua ochrocephala
GCCCCCCCCCCCCCCACAGCATCGTTCAGCGCAGCAGCACGAGGAGCAGCAAGCTGTAATTTGCCGATGGGGCCGTGTCCCTCAATGAAGGCTTCCTACGTGTCTCTCGGAAGATTATCCTATCAAATCCCCTCCTGCTCTGAAAGGTACGCATTTAAAGCATGACTAACGCCGAGAGATGCTATTATTCTATTTTATTCCGCAGCTTGTGAGTAATGTCTCATTATAGATGGGGATGCATTCAGAAAAACATCATCTGCCTGCCGGAGCGTGGGCCGCGCGGCACGGGCGGCTTGTGCCGGAGCAGCCAGCGCCCGGCGGCACGTGGATGGCTACGGGAGGGGTGGCAGCGCCCCAGGAGCCCTGAGCCAGCCCTGGGCTCTGCTTTGGAGCCCAGTTCCAGCAGGGACAACGATCCCCGAGCCCAGGCTGCGGGGCTGGAATGAGGGGTAGGGGTGAAGCCGGCAGGGTTGTGCTGTGGAGGTGTTTCGTGGCCTCCATGAGGTCTGTGCTTCCCTGCTAAGTGCTGTTCTCAAAGTGCTGCTTTTCCTGTGGCCGAATATCCTGTGGGAAAGTTCATCACAGCGGGATGAACCGGCTGCCTGCCAGCTTGCCCGGCTCCCCAGCCACGAATGGGGGTCTGTCCAGGCTCTGCTGCTCCTCTTGAGGCCGCTCAGGTGTAAAAGCTCCTTGTCTAGGGCTGGTCACTGTTATCCTGCTCTAAAGGAAATCCTGCGCATGGGAGCCGCCATCCTCTCCCTCAGGCTGTGGGATGTGCCTGCTGTCCCCCACTCCCCTGTATTCCTTCTCCTGTGGTGCAAACCATTTGCATTTTTGGGGTGTCCATCACCAGGTGAAGGGCTGCTGTGTGGGAAGGCGTCGGGTTTTGGAAGCCTGGTGGGATGTCCCCTGGCAGCAGCGCTGCCCTCACGTCCATGGGCTGCCGTGGGATCTGCTGGAGCTGCTGGGAACCACCGAGCAACCAAAATGCCTCTTTTCACCCTGTTTCCAACCTCAGTGATTCCCCGTGGTGGAGAGTCTGCCTTTGGAAGTGCCTGTGGGGCTGGTGGCAGGAGCCGCCGCTGGGGGCTGTCACACTGGATGCTGCCCAGCTCTTGGTTCCGCCTCTTCCCAGGTGTCCACCTTGAGCCTTCCCATCTTCCTCCAAAAAGGAGCTCCCGAAAGCCCCATGGTCAGTGCTGGCCAAGTGGCCTGTTTAGTTTCAGTGCCATCCTGCCCGGGTTCCTGGGGTTTGGGGGACTGTGGTGGCACTGACCTTCCCCCAGGACTGGTGCAGCCCAATCCCCCTGTCCTGTGCTTCTGCTCAGCATCCCTGGCCCAGGGTCCCACCATCAACCGTCTATCCCTAACAATTCTCTTTTTTAGGAAGAAATCCTTGCCTGGGAGGGTGGGCAGGCCCTGGCACAGGGTGTCCAGAGGAGCTGTGGCTGCCCCTGGATCCCTGGCAGTGCCCAAGGCCAGGCTGGACACTGGGGCTTGGAGCACCCTGGGATGGTGGAAGGTGTCCCTGCCCAAGGCCAGGGGGTAAAACAGGATGAGCTTTCAGATCCCTCCCAACCCAAACCATCCTGAGATTTCTCTGCCTCGTGCAAAAGAAAATGAGATTCAATTATTTACTGATGTATTTTTTCCAGGCGTTGTTTTTTCTTCACCTCCTGCTGCGGAGGTTTTGGGGTGGGGTTGTTTTTTTTTTTTGTGTGTGTGTGTGTGTGTTTTTTCCCCCCCCCCTTCCCTTTTCAGCTGACATGGTTGGCTCATTTATTTCCCCTGCTGTTTTCCTGCGTGCCCCTGAGGTGTTATTAAGCTGAAAAGGCTGGGATTTGACTGAGGCACGCTCGCACCTCCCACACCCGTGCAGCCGCTGACGCACGCCGCCATCAATGGAGAGGGGATGAATAAACCCAGCTCTGCTCCTGGAAAGCAGGGGGTGGAGGAGAGAGGGAAAACTGCTCTGGGCACGCGGCTTTCGGAGCCGTTTCCTCTGCAGCCGAGGGATGCCAAAGCATCTCCATCCCTTTGCAGGTTCTCTGCCTCACGGGGCTTTGGTGTCCCTCATCCCGCCAGGCTCTTTTTGGAGCGGCGGACTCGCTTTTGGGCTGGGTCGGGGTGGCTTGTGGCTCTCCTCCAGTTCTAGCAGGTGCTGGAAGGATGGGGAAGGGGCTTCCACCCTGCTGCACGGCTTCTGGTGGTGCCGCTTTGAGATGCTTTGAGTTCCATAACTCCTCTTCTGGCTGCGTGATGGCCCTCAGCAGCTCATCCCAGGCGGGAGGATTCCTCCTTCCCTCAGTCTCGGGCCCCTCGAGGAACGGAAGGGCACGATCCTGCCTGGGAAGTATGGATGTGCTGAGGCCAGAGAGGGGTGGAGGTGATGGTCCCGCTGCCCTGAGGAGCAGGAGGTGGGGAATGCTGAGCTCCAGGGTCCGTGCACCTCCTGCCTGCCTGAAAGCAGCCCCCAGAAACAGAACCGGGGACGGGGACCCACCCGGGACCCTCCGTGCTGGATAAATGGCTGAGCTGGAATGGGATGCTGGGCTCCAGAGGCTTCCCACAGCACTGAGAGGACCAGGCCCTCCTCCTGCTCCTTGGAGTGTTCTCCAGCCCCAGGAATTCCTCTTTTCTGAGGGGAAAGTAGCTGAAACACTGAATAATTAACCACTGCCACTTGGGTTTTCTTCCTTTTTTTCCTTTTTTTTTTTTTTAAATTCTTTCTCTGCCCTGCTCTTGCCTTCCTGCATGTGCATGATTTTCCTGTGTGACCTCGAGCTCTTCCCCATGGTGCTGGGAGCTGATGTCCTACAGAGTTATGGGCCTGGAGTGGGATGAGAGGACAGGGGATCTTTTGCTTCTGGTTCAGATCACGCAATCCACGGTTCAACAGGGCAGCGCTTCCCTTTGAAAGACATCAGTCCTTGTGGGGTTTTTGGGGTTTTTTTGGCTTTTTGGTTCTTTTTGGGGTTTTTTTTGGTTGCTGCCCCTGTCAAGCATTGCATTTTTGGTCCGCCTTGGAAAGCTCTGCCTGGAATGTGCATCCTGGCCGCCTGTTCCCTTCCAGAGAGGACCTGTCCGGCAGTGCCATCAGCAGGGGAAGGTGGTGGCCCTGCAGAGCCTGCCGTGCTGCCTTCAGAGCTGTCCTGCTGAGGGTGCAGCTTGGATGGAGCTGCACCCCAGCTGAGTGGCTCTCGCTCGTGGGCCAGTGTTTTTATGCCCCGTGCTGACCCCCAGACTAATTTTAATAATTGGAATTAATGCTTCACACCCGAGGAGATGGACAGAGGGCGGACATTCACCAATAACGAGAGGAGCAGTGCCAAAACACATCAATAACAAGCCTGCTTGTCCTCCCCTCGAGTCCATCTGGGCCTGAGGAGGGGTGGTGGGATCACCCTCCATCAGCGCTGGATCCACGGGCAGGTGATCCAAGGGTTCTGCTGAGGGAACAGAGGGGAGAGTGCAGGATGGCGCTGCCTGGGGTCTCCCTGGTCAGCTCCTCGGCAGCGTGGAGCACTGTGGAAAATCATCCTCTCCGGGCTCGTGCCTCTGCTGGATCTCGTGGCTCCTCATTTCCTGCGGTGTTTCCAACTCGTTTCCAACTTGTTTGCGTGTGGTCGCTGCGAGGGACGCTGGTGGGTCCACGTGCAGCGCTCTGTTACCCTTCATTGCCAGGTAACTGATGGCTTTTCCCTGCCCTGCATCAAGCCACAAACATTTCCCGGGCTCCTGTGCTCCCGGCCTTGGCCTCCATCAAACCTGGGGCCGGATCTCCTGGGCAGCCCGTGGGACACCTTCACGTCAGGCCCCATTTCCCAGGAGTTCCAGCACTGAAAACACGATGCTGGCCCCAGCTGAGGCACTGCTCTCCTTCCACACAGCATCAGCAAGGTTGGAAAAGCCCTCTAGGGACACCGAGGGCCATCAGCCAGCGCTGCGGGTCCCCCGCTAATCCGTGTCCCCGAGCACCACATCCGCATCAGCGCTGAGGGCTGCTCTCCACTTTGCTCTCCCGCCCTTTTCCGAGGCATTCCTCTGGAGTCAGGCCTCTAGGTGCCTGTGGCTTTCTCCATTGGCAGGAATTCTGCCCCAAAGCCAACATTTTCAAGGAATTGTTACACGTTCAGAGGTGACTTTGGGTGTTTCTGTCCTGCTAGCCCCCTTCCCACCACGGGCCTGGTAAAGCCCGGCACCCCACTCCAGGCTGTTCTTACCACAGTGGCTGCTCCAGGTGTGTAATCCCGGCAATAGCATCCCTCCCCATCCCATTCCCTTTGGAAAATACTGCTCTTCCATCCCTCTCCTGCTTGTGGCCAGCTCTGTGCCTACTTCGTGCTCGCACCCTTTTGCAGCAAGAGCTTTTGTGGGAGTTCTTGGTGCTGGGGAGCTGAGCTCTCTCTGCTGCTCTTTTGTTGCGGTCCTTTATCCCACAGGATTTACAGGTGTGGAAAAGAGGAGGAGCAGAACCTTCATAGGCCACCCTTTGCAGAACCACAGAATCGTGAGGGTTGGAAAAGGCTCCCCGAGATTGAGTCCAACCATTAACCTAGCACAGCGTGTTCTCACAGCCAGAACTGGTGTGCTCTGGGAGAGGAGAGCATCCTGAAGATCCATCCGGGACTGGGATGTCTCCAGGGAGCCGTGGAGACAACCTCTGCTGAATCACCTCGTGAGAAACTCTTCAGGCAAATGGTAATTCTGAGGGGTTGGGCGGGGTGGGTGGGAACCCTCTTCTGCTGATATGGCAATGATTCACGGGCTCGGTTTGGCTTCGAGGAACCCAAGGAGGTTTCCCTGGATGCCCACCTGCTTTCTCCCTGCTTTTCTTCTCCTGGCTGCCTGGTGGGCAGAGAGGAGGGAACGGTCCCGGTGTCTGGTTCCTCTGCTGCTGGGCACGGTGCTTATCCTCGAGCCCATCCCGGCTCAACCCTGGCACTTGCCTGCCTCCCCTTCCACAAAGAAGGTCACAGAAGGAAAATCCAGACCCCAAACTGACCCAAAAGCCCTGAAATGAGACTCTGTTTCTGGCTGCCCTCTGAAAAGGCAGCGCTTTCCTTTCTGTGCAGCTCTCACCACGTCCCTCTTTGCTGTCTGGAGCACCCAACCCTCTCCCCCGAGGTCTCAGTGGGTCCCTGCAGGTTTGAAGTAGCTCGATGTGTATCTGAAGGCACTCTCTGCCATCCCCTTGCCGAGGACGTTTTTAAATAGCCACTCTTTTGGTCGGATGTGCAAAAAGCCGAGTTCCCTCTGCTGCTGGCTGTGCCAGTGCTGCTCCTGAGGCAGGGTGAGGGCAGAGGTGGGCTTGGCACTGCTGCCAGCTGGAATTGCCCTTGGCAGGGGCAGCCCAGCCCTTCGTTTCACCTCTGCTGATGGCAAGGGGCTGGGGGGGAGGCAGGGAGTGGTGTCTGTCACAGGGGAGACAACAAGAGGAGAAAAATTGACTTGGGGTATTTTGGAGGTGCTACAAGGAGCAGGGAGAAACCCCCTGCCATCGACATCTTCTCAGCACAGCTCAGCTTGTGCTTCCCCTGGTCTTTCCAGGGACTCCTGCCTTCTCTCCCGGGAACCAGAGCAAAATGTCTGTCTACTTCTGAAGCAGCTGCTGTCCTCACTGTGGAGGAGTGGGTTTATTTAGGGGTGCTGCTGGAACTGGGGAAGGCTACCTGGCCGGTCAGGTGGAGAGAGTTTCTGTCAGGCTCACAGCAAAATGCACTTGGCTGCGGCAATTTCCTGGGGATGTCGCAGGGGAGTTTTGGCCGCAGCTGGAATAACCAGCTGAGAAGTGACAGCAAGAGACCGTGAGATCATCCCTGGAAGTGCCCAAGGCCAGGCTGGATGGGGGCTTGGAGCAGCCTGGGACAGTGGAAGGTGTCCTGGGACAGTGGAAGGGGGTGAGATGAGGTGGTTTTTAAGGTCGCTTCCAACCCCAATCATTTTGTGACGAAAGACAGCAGCGTTACCTGATCTGGGCGCTCATGAAGGCCCCATTCCCACCACCTATTTATGGAAAATGACCCGCTGGAAGGGTGCTGTGGCCACCACTGATCTGAGTAACTGAACTCTGAAACAGTTACGGATGGTTTGACCCCATGCAGAGATCCCAAATACGCCCTGAAACATCAGCACCGCCGCTGGCAGCTCCCGTCTCCGGGACGCCTTCACGGCTGCCCGCTGGATGTGTCACTGCTCTGAGCAGTTTCAGGTAATAAAAGAATCCATTGCTGGTGGTTTTAACACTCCACGGATCCGGTGCTGAACTGCTAACACCAAAATGTTAACGCTAAATCTGATCTTTTTTCCCCCCTCCCCATATTTTAGATATCAGCGTTGTCTCGCTGTAGTTTTAATTAATTTTTTTTGTGGGGGAGGGAGTTTTCAGCAGTAAACTGAATCTTAGCAAATCCTTCTCCTTGTTAAGAGGGAATTCTGGGTGCATTGGGATACAGACAGCCTGTGCACGTTTTCTGCTCTTTGGGCAAGCTAGAAATGATTTTTTTTTTGAGGTCACAAGTATTCGTGGCCAGAAGCTCTGGTGAAAACCAGTCAGGGGCCAGTGGCTAGGGGTTAAACAGCTCAGCTGAGTGGGGAGGGCAATGCTCCCACGGGAACCCCCTGATTTATCCCTCTGTTCTCCCCAGCTTCCAGAGCAGTGCTGGCTGCACGGGGCACTCCTGTGGCTGAGCTTCCCGTGCTGGCTGCCTGAGGAAGGAGCCGAGCAGCCCCCAGCCCTCTCCTGTAATTTACTTGCCAGGGAAAGGCTGTTCCTTGTATTGCAGCTGGCTGGGCCCGCTGGAGGAGCCCGGTTTCCTACGGACAGCGGGGAACTGTCAAGGAATAACTGAGCACGGGAGAATCCCTCTTGAAAAGGAAAAAAAAAAGGCTGGAAATAAATTAACTGGGAGGGAAGTGCTGCTCTGCAGCTTTCGGCTTCTAAAGAGGTTTCTCTGCCTTGGAGCTCCTGTAACAACTGTGATTGCTGCAGCTCTGAGGGGTGGATTATTTCCCAACCTGGCCTTGGGCACTGCCAGGGATCCAGGGGCAGCCACAGCTGCTCTGGGCACCCTGTGCCAGGGCCTCCCCACCCTCCCAGGGAACAATTCCTTCCCAATATCCCACCTAAATCTACCCTCTTGTAGCTTAAAGCCATTCCCTGTGTCCTGTCCCTCCATGCCTTGTCCCCAGTCCCTCTGCAGCTCTCCTGGAGCCCCTTCAGGCCCTGCAAGGGGCTCTGAGCTCTCCCTGGAGCCTTTTCTTCCCCAGGTGAGCACCCCCAGCTCTCCCAGCCTGTCAAGTCCAGGTCTAGCAGCTCCTTGGTTTTGTCTCAGTCCCATACAAGGGATTGATTTGCTTCCTTGTCCCCAAATTCTGAAGCCCTTCTCCCTGAATTCCCACAGGCACTCAGCTGCAGCCACTCTGCGAGGCAATTTGGATTTGAATTAAATTTGGTTTGCTATCCTGCTGAGGATAGGAAGGAGCAATTCCCTCAAGGGTGGGCAGCCTTACCTCTCATTCCTTGGATGCTGTGGTTGGGATGGCAGCGTCTCATCCTGCGGGCAGGGACCGCGGGGCTCCCTGATAACAGCGATCACCCCGTCAGAGGGAAAGGGGGTGGTTTCGGTGTCAGTGCAACGCTCTCACCTTTCCATCACCAGGAAACACAGCCCTGTGGTTCCCAGCAGAGCCTTCTGGTTAGAGATAACTCAGCTGAGGGCAAACAAATCCCCGTGACGCTCCCGTTGGCTCCTCCAACAGCCCCCGAGGCGCAGCAGGAGATCACCAAAACGTGCTGCAGGCATTAGAGCAGCTTCTCACAGGACTGAAACGATCTTTGGGGGCCATTTGGCTCTCTCCACTTCTGGAGGGAAGTGTTCCCCCAGCTGAGATAATTCCAGCTCTCTGGCCACCGCAGACAGGTGAAGAAACTGTGTCGTGTGGTAAAACACGGAAGGAAAATAATCCAGCCACCCTGGGAACATTATCCTCTAAGGGGAGAGAATCTGCTCTTGCCCCAGGAAGCTGTGATGCTCCAGAAAGACACAGGTTTTTAAACAACAGGGCTCCTGGGGCTCCCTGCGGAACAAAAATCTCTCTTTTGGGCTGAGGCTGGGCTGGGGCAGCTGGGCAGGGCTCTGCTGCCCGGCAGGGCTGTTTCAAACACTCCTGGTGTTGGGCTGAGGCTGGGCAGGGCTCTGCTGCACGGTGGGGCTGTTTCAAACACTCCTGGTGTTGGGCTGGGGTGGCTGGGCAGGGCTCTGCTGAACTGCAGGGTTGTTTCAAACACTCCTGGTGTTGGCACGTGCGTGTTCCACTCCTGGAGCAGAGACAGAGCCTCTCTGAGCCCGCTTCTCCCAAATCCAGGAGGCCTCTTCTGCTAAGAGTTCCCGCGGTGCCGGCTGTGCCGGCCTTGCCAGAGCGCCTCTCCGGCCTGAGATGAGGAGAGGGGCTGTTTCAGCCTTGGACTTCAGGGCAGGTTTTTCCAAGCTTCCAGGGAGATCTTCCCCTCAGGAGCTGCTTTCCAGATGTGCTTCCTGCACTCTGCCAGCCGCGGGCTTGGCGAAGCGCTCCGCTGATGTTCTGCTCTGCGGATCTCCGAGCGCTGCCACGAGCTCTCCCTCTCTCCCTGCAGGTTCCTGTGCAGCCAGGGACCCTGGGTTTGGTCCCCTCTTCCCTGAGCCACGGGTGAGGACCGAACCTCTGATCCCACGGCACCTCAGAGCCCCCAGTGAAAAGGACTGGAAACGTTTTGGGAAAGCCAGGAAGCTCAGAACAACTGATCCAGGAGTCTGTCCTTCACAGAACCACCNCCCGGCAGGGCTGTTTCAAACACTCCTGGTGTTGGGCTGAGGCTGGGCAGGGCTCTGCTGCACGGTGGGGCTGTTTCAAACACTCCTGGTGTTGGGCTGGGGTGGCTGGGCAGGGCTCTGCTGAACTGCAGGGTTGTTTCAAACACTCCTGGTGTTGGCACGTGCGTGTTCCACTCCTGGAGCAGAGACAGAGCCTCTCTGAGCCCGCTTCTCCCAAATCCAGGAGGCCTCTTCTGCTAAGAGTTCCCGCGGTGCCGGCTGTGCCGGCCTTGCCAGAGCGCCTCTCCGGCCTGAGATGAGGAGAGGGGCTGTTTCAGCCTTGGACTTCAGGGCAGGTTTTTCCAAGCTTCCAGGGAGATCTTCCCCTCAGGAGCTGCTTTCCAGATGTGCTTCCTGCACTCTGCCAGCCGCGGGCTTGGCGAAGCGCTCCGCTGATGTTCTGCTCTGCGGATCTCCGAGCGCTGCCACGAGCTCTCCCTCTCTCCCTGCAGGTTCCTGTGCAGCCAGGGACCCTGGGTTTGGTCCCCTCTTCCCTGAGCCACGGGTGAGGACCGAACCTCTGATCCCACGGCACCTCAGAGCCCCCAGTGAAAAGGACTGGAAACGTTTTGGGAAAGCCAGGAAGCTCAGAACAACTGATCCAGGGGTCTGTCCTTCACAGAACCACCATGGTTTGGTGAGGCAAAACCTCCCTTTATGAGGGTGATGCTGATTCTCCAGGGCTGTGTCCCCATCCATCCATCCATCCATGTGCCCTCCCTTTTTAAATGTAAAATTTGGGAAGAGGAAAACCAAGCTTAGGGGTGACCGCCTACGTGTTCAATTATTCCATCTTTCATTTCCTTTACAAGGCACAAATGACTTTTGTTAACGAGAAGCAATTGATTCCAGTGACTTTATTGTTTGTTTTATCTGTCCAAACTCTTCTCCAGACACTTTAACACACAAGGCTCTCTCCCTGATTTTCCTCCAGCGAGAAAGTCCTGGGGAAAAAAAGCTCCAAAGACTCCTTTTCCCTGCCCCAGCAGCATGCCTTGGGAGCTGCATCCATGCCTGAATCCTCTTGCCAGCAGGGCGTTTTCGGGGGCTCTCTCTGGAGGAGCTGTTCTGAAAGGCCTGGCTGCATTAGGGACGCATGCTGGACATTCTCTCCCAGCCTCCTCTCAGTGCCTCCCTTCCTGCCCCGATTAGGGCCGCATCCAGGGTTTAATCTGTGAAATGCAGGAGCGGCTGGCCCGAGGCAGGCCCGAGTCCTTGCTCCCCGACACCGCCTGGGAGGGGATGCTCCATGGAAGAGGATGTTTGATGGAATATTGGCGCCGGAAAAGGGCCTTATTTGGGTTTTTAGTCGGTGGTGTTGTAGCAATGAGCAGTGGGAGGGCTGTGGGACTGTTAGAAGGAGCCACCACCACCACCACACACCTCCTGATTCCCCAGGGATGGAGGGACAGGACCCAGGGAATGGCTTCCCACTGAAACAGAGTAGGGTTAGATGGGATTTTGGGAAGGAATTGTTCCCTGGGAGGGTGGGGAGGCCCTGGCACAGGGTGCCCAGAGCAGCTGTGGCTGCCCCTGGATCCCTGGCAGTGTCCCAGGCCAGGCTGGATGGGGCTTGAATCAACCTGGGACAGTGGAAGGTGTCCCTGCCATGGCACTGGATGATTTCAAGGTCCCTTCCAGCCCAAACCATTCCATGATTCTGTGAATTCCTCGCGCTCTGACCATTCCTTTGCCTGCTGCTTGGGAGTGAACTGAGGGCTGGTTTGGATTCTCCCTTTCCTCTGTGGGAATACTGAGGGAGGGGCTGAGGTGAGCTCAGCCTGGTTTCGTGTTACTGCACCTGGGGCTCTCTTTTATTGCCACGTCCCACAGTCCTTGGCAGTTTGTTTCTAATCCTCACTAATTTCTGCTACTTTGAGTCATTACTTTTTTTCTTTATCCTCTGACAATTGTTCCAATACCCCCTTTTCCTGATCCTTTAGGCTCTGAGAACAGCACATGCCACAGCCCAGATTGCTTGGGGATTCCACTGGGATTCCCTCTGCCGTGAAAAATAACCATTTATTCCTACCTGTCCCTTCCCGTTTCCTACCAGCTTGGAATTCACTTGGGAAGCTTTCTTCTGATCCCAGGGGCAGATTAATTTCCCAGGGAGGGAGCTTTTGAGAAACCAGAGCACACGGTATCGAGTAAATTGCCCCTGCTCTGCACGCACTGATGGCCACAAAGGATTCCCCAGGAGCCACGACTCCAGCTACCAAAGGAATGGTTTCCCTCCATCCCGGTTTTCCAATTATCTGTAATGTTGTTGCACAGCCTCCACTGCTTTGCTCGCTGTTGAGCTCAGTGATAAGGAGCTCAACTAATTAATTCCTCTTTGGATTTTGTTTTTGGTGGTGGGGTTTTTTTAAATTTGTTTGTTTTGTTGTTGGGCTTTTTTAAAAATTTTATTTTTTAAACTGTTCCCTCCTTCTGCAGCTGACAGAGCTGATGTCTCCTTATTCCTGGGCCATCCCTCATTTGCCCTGGCGAGGGAAAAGGTGATGCCTGGATGTGAAACTGTGCTCTTTGCAACACCGAGGGAGAACAGGTGAGCTGTGAACGCTTGAGGTTCATGGGAATCACACAAAACCAGCGCTGGAGACGCTTTGTGGTCTTCCAGTTCTTGGTGCGAGGTGCTGAGGGGGTGAGCACCACGTGCACCTGCCCCTCTCCGTGTGCCTGATGCTGCCAAATAATCCCTGACTTTTGGGGATTTACCTCTGCAGGAGAGCTGCTGCTGCTGGGACCAAAGCTGGCTCTGCAGGAGCTGCACAAAGGAGTTGTCCCGGGACCCTTCCTGCTCCTCTCCCATCGGCAATGGATTTTCAGAGTCCGCTCCGGCCTGGCTCTGTAAATTCACACAGAATGGGCCTGTTTAGAGGTGAGTTTTAGAGGTGTTTAGAGGTGATTTTTAGAGGTGTTTAGAGGTGATTTTTTCCCCGAGGCAGGGCAGGAATGCTGTTGAGGCTGCTGAGCTATCTCAGCTTGAGGAGCTGAGCTCTCCTTCAGCCTGCAGCGGGCAGCCCGCCAGGCATTTTTCTTATAAATATTTTCAGCCTTTCTTTGAGGCCACATATTTTGGGGGGGTTTCCACCCCTCTCTGCTTATTCCCATTGTCCCCCACCCCACACCCCTTTTTGTTTTCCCCATGGAGCACATCCTACGGTTTCAGGAGAGATCCCACCGAGGGCTAGAGCCCAGCGTGGAATTCCTGCAATCCTGAACCACTCTCCCAGCGTTCCCAGGGCTGGATTCAATTGACAAGAGGCTCTGCAGCCAACCCCCTTGGACTGCACATGTGTTTATTTAAATGTCAGTGGCCCACACAAGCTGAATACCTATTAGCTGCAGCATGCCTCAAATCCAAAGCAGAGCTCCAGTTCATATTTATTGTTCAAAGTACAGATCCCTTTATTGTTGTCATTTCAGTCCCCTCGTATTTATGGAATTACCCAGGCAGCTCTGAGAAGTTAACTAGCACTTTGCAGTGTGCCTGTGCTGCCAGGGTATAATATCTGTCTGTAATAAATATATAGGTAAGGGATTTCAGAAACAAAACAAAGCAGCAACAACATATTGCATGCGAAAACTTTACTAAGCAAATAAAACATTCCCTGCCAGAGATGCAGAAAAAACACCAGCAAAGCTGGTACCATCTGAAGCCAGTTAATGAGCAGGGGACGGGTAATTCCCCTCCATTCTTTTAACTCCGTTGTTTTCTGTCAGTCTCCAGGGTTTCTGTACCCCACTCTCTGCAAAACACCCGGGCAGGCTGGAAATAAATTGCTAAGGGTTGTAAGAGGTTTTTTTAAGGGCTGGTGGGAGCTGAGGATTCTGCAACTCCCTGACAGGAGGGGGCAGCCAGGTGGGGGTCGGGCTCTGCTCCCAGGGAACGAGGGACAGGAGGAGAGGGAACGGCCTCAGGTCGTGCCAGGGGAGGTTTAGACTGGATACGAGGGAATATTTCTTCATGGGAAGGGTGGCAAAGGGTTGGCACAGGGCACTGGAGGAGTCACCAATCCTGGAAGCGTTCAACAGCTGCATGGATGTGGTTCAGTGGAGAACGTGGTTGGTGGTGCTGGGTTGGCAGCTGGACTCGGTGATCCCAAATATCTCTTACAACCTAAAGGACTCTTTTGTGGCCTCAAGGCAGCCGGGCTGGGTGGAAGGGCTGCCCTTCTGGCCTTGGGACTTTCTGGGCACGAGTAGCGTTGGAAATGCCACTACCTGGTATGAGCAGTGACAGGGAGGGGTTGTTTTTGCCAGCAAAGCTCGTGGTGGCCCTGGGAATGAGGGGAGCAGCTGTGGCAAACGGGGGTGTTTTGGGCATGGTCGCCCCTCCACGGCACGAGGAGCTGCAGCACCCTCATTTCTCCAGGCTTAGTTTATCTCTGCTGAAGGAGGAATGCAGACAGAAGACATCTTTTGCACTCGACAGTCTAAAAACCTGCCCCACTTCAGTTTGGCTCGGTGAAGAGGCATCCAGCAAAAAAATTAAAGAAAAGATACTTTCTGCAGAAAGCAGAGCTCTCTCGAGTCAGTTTTTAATTTCACTGGCAGCATTCACCTGTGATCTTTCTTAGTTTGGAACGAGGAGAATGCTCACATTTGATTTGAGAGTAACAGTTTAATTAAAGGGGAAGGGAAAAAAAAGAAGAGAACTTTCTGTTTGGCTGGGGTTGTTCTGCTGACGTGAATGCGAGCTACTCCGAGCGGGGTTTTGGGCTCAAGCCCAGAAGAGCAGAAATGCTTCTTTAAACCCAACTGTAAGGCTGCTGTTCTGTGCCGGGGGCTGTCCTGCTGGCCCGTGGAAGCCCACGGAAGATGGGATGCCCTAGGAGCAGGGATCATTTCTCCGCTGGTTTGAATCCCGTCCAGGCTGGCAGCGAGGGGAAGCTGCAAAGCTCCCGTGTTTCCTGGCGGCCTGGTCCCCGTTCCAGGAGCTCAGGTGTGGACATCCCAGCAACCAGCCCTTCGCCTGGCATCCACAGAGCCCACTGACTCCATCCCTACAATTTTGGGATCAAGTCTTCCAGGCTGAGGAGGGCTGGCAAGGCAGGCAGCGGGAGGCAGCTTTGCCCCGCGGGGCAGCAGAGGAAATCCAACAGCGAGGGCTGTCAGCTTTGCACCTTGGATGGATGAGGGAGGGACTCACGGCTCGGGAAGCTGATTTCCAGGGCTGAGCTGCCTTGCAGACACGTAAGGGAGTGGCGGGATTGCGGTCCCAGCACCTGGGGAGCGTGGGTGGGCGGTGGGCTGGGCGGTGCTGGGTTTGGGGTTGGATGTGACAATCCTGGAGGTCTCCTCCAACCTCACCGATCCCACGGTTCTGAGAGCTGCAGGTACATATCCCACCTTTGGCGGGACCTCATGCTCCGTACAGCCGCATGCTAAAGACTAAGGATGTTTCTGAAGGGGTTTCTGGGTCCGACTTTGTAGGAGAAACGTCAGGAGAGATTGTTGGGGGGTGACTTCAGAGCGGACAGTCAGTAACTGAGGCAGCCCAAACTGATGGATGCTCCTGGGAATTCAGCTTGGAAGTACATAACATATCTTCAGAGAACTTCTTTCCTGATGGCACTGGAGTCCACCTCCCAAAATCCTCGGTCTTGTGGCAAGATCCCTGTGGCCAAACATGGAGAACGTATCACTGCAGATCCCTGCATCCATGCTATACTCCAGTACCTGTGCAGGACACAGCTCCTTCCTCTGCTTTGATAACTGCAGTTCCATTAGTTTTCCAACCTTGGGAATCCTCCTCGTGCCACGTGAAGGCCGCCCAGCTCCGTTTTTATTTTTTGGCTGGCTGTAGAGCACCAGCCTCCGAGCCAAAACTCGGTGGTAAAAATCTCTGTGACAGTCCCTATCAGGGAAAAGGATAATGATGGCACCCAGGAGTTTTATCAGCCCCAGCTGTTGCGCTGTTTGCTGGAGAAACTGTTCTTTGAAATATACGACCAAAATAAAGAGCCGAGCATCTGTAGCACTGTGGATAATTTAACAAGTAATCTCCCCTGAAAGAGCTGTCTGGGCTTACCAAAGGCAAGGTGATAAAAAGGGTTCTCATGCTGGAGATAAGACGGGAGACAAGCTGGGAGTGTTCACTCTGGAGAGGAGGGAGAAGGCTCTGGAGAGAGCTTAGAGCCCGTTTTAGCCTAAAGGGGCTCCAAGAGAGCGGGAGAGGGACCTGGGGCAAGGGCCTGCAGTGCCAGGACAAAGGGGGAATGAAAGCAGGATAGATTTTGATTAGACATGAGGAAGGAATTGTTCCCTGGGAGAGTGGGGAGGCCCTGGCACAGGGTGCCCAGAGCAGCTGTGGCTGCCCCTGGATCTCTGGCAGTGTCCAAGGCCAGGCTGGATGGGGCTTGGAGCAGCCTGGGACAGTGGGAGGTGTCCCTGCATCCCTGGTAGGAGGTGGGACTGGATGAGCTTTGAGGCCCCTTCCAACCCAAACCATTCTGGGATTCTACGATTCCCTTGACCAGATAAGCGGGGGAAAAAAAGCCCTGACACCTTCTGCCTCCCCGGTTACACACCAGCACGTCCCAGTTGTGACCACTACAGTTCCCACCACACGATCGCTGCTCCTTGGTCTCTGTGCACGAGCAGAACACGTCCTGCCCCGCGTCCTGATACAAGACAAAAGCCCTGCTGATAACCAAGCCTTTAATGTGCAGCAGGCCGCCTGATAAGAAGCTCCTGATAAGGATGAATCAAGGCCCGTGGGCCTCATCTCCTCGGTGTGAACGTCCCAAACCAATCCCACTGCAGCATCACCTCCTGAGGGGCCCACGGCACCCCTTCCTTTCCCAAAAGGAGGGACACACAGCCCTCCCTCAGCAGCGTGGGTGTTATCGATCCGTGTATCAGCCCCTCACATTCCGGCTCCGGGCTGCTCCCCACGGCCCTGCAGCTCCTTTGAAACAACTCCTCCATTTGAGCTTCCATTCTACCGCATTCAGCCCTGGCCTTGGATCTAGTCCAGGGCACCACGGGGTTTCTGTGATCTGCTCTGTTTCAGAATGGGAATCCTGCCTTTTTTCTTCCTTTTTTTTTCCTTGTGGAAGAAAGCTAGAGGGACCTCCTGGTCTTTCACAGGCCTGATCTTGCCTAGTGATCCTGGAGGAGGGAAGTGGCCCTCCTTTCTGCCCATGTTTCATAGTCACACACACACACATGGATATTTTGAGGGCTGCGGAGGTTTTTGACTCCCCTGACCTCTCATCCTAATCCATTCTAAACTTTGTTTTTATCATTAATAGCACTCACTTCTTACTCTTACTTCTTACGTTTCTATTAAACAACATATCTGCAAAAATACGAGCTTTTAGGACACCACATTTAAGGAGCTTGCATTTGGGAGAAAAAAATTCTTAAAGAGGAGAGTTAAGGGTCTGAGCATCTCCCTCCTTTAGATGCCTCTGTGCAGGAATGGTCTGTGGACGATGTGTTTGAGTGCAAGACCTGTATATCCACAAAAAGCCTCCTGGTGTGAGCCCCGGGCTTCTGCTTTCAGATTTCATGTATTATTTTGTGAGCAAATTCAGGTGGATTCATGGAATCACAGAGGGGTTTGAGTTGGAAGGGAGCTCCAAGATCACCTCATTCCAGCCCCTGCCATGGGCAGGGACACCTCCCACTATCCCAGGCTGCTCCAAGCCCTGTCCAAACTGTCCTGGGACACTTCCAGGGATGCAGGGGCAGCCACAGCTTCTCTGGGCACCCTGTGCCAGGGCCTCACCCCCTCAGCACGAACAGATCTTGCTCCTTGCTGTATTTATCCTAATGCCCTACTCTGCTTTTGGAGTGCACCCAGTTGATGCTGTTGGCGCATTCTCGCTTTTTGTGCTCATCCTTTTGCCTCTTTCTTGCATGTGCAGCAGGAAGGTTTGACCTGAAAAAGCTGATGCACCACGGGGATCGCTCCTCGATGAGCAGAGAGAGAGAAAATCTGGGGTATTTTAGTGCTTTCTAGTGGGGTGCCAATCCAAAGCTGGCTGCGGTTTTGGTTTTGCCACGGGAAAGGGAGAACGGGTCGAGCGAGGTTTTGCCAAATGCAAAGCACAGGTGCCTTTTATTAGATATTGGTATTCAGGAAATGCTGTGACCCACATGAAATGAGATTAAACAGCCCTTAGAGCAACCAAACAGAGGAGGGGGAAATTGGGAAACTGAAAGGTCCATGCAATTCCACCCCCCACACATCATCCATCAGTGCAACTTCAGTCTCAAGCCCTTAAAACCGTGAGGTCATCTCGGTACCTTATTACGAAGGCAGCAATTAAGAGCTCTCCAGAGCTCGGCTTCTGGAGTGCAGAGCTCTAGAACACCTCGGTGTTCTGCTGCTGCTCCCCTCAAAACCTAAACTCAGATCACGGAAGGATGATTTAGAAGGAAATTCTTTAGTGTAAGGGCAGTGAGGCCGTGGCACAGGGTGCCCAGAGAAGCTGTGGCTGCCCCTGGATCCCTGGCAGTGTCCCAGGCCAGGTTGGACATTGGGGCTTGGAGCAACCTGGGACAGTGAAAGGTGTCCTTGCCCATGGCAGGGCGGTAGGACAAGATGAGTTTTAAGGTCTCTTCCAACCCAAACCAAACCATTCCATGATTCCACGCCGATATTCCAGAACCCAAGCATTCCTCGACCCTCTCTGCATGAGCTAAGCACGTTGACACCCTGCCCGCTCTGTCCTCCCGTGCACCCTGCCCACCCCGCTGCTCAGTGGCCGGTCTCTGCAGCAGCGGGGACATTGTCCTGTGCCCCCGTGGCCACGCTCCCTCGGGAGGAGGCACCTGCCAGGCAGAAGGGGGACGTGGGCTCGCATCCCCCGTTCCGTGGCTGCGCGCTCAGAGCTCGGACGTGCTGCGAGCCCCGGGCACCTCCACAAACTCTCCAGGGACTCTAATCCACCTCCTGAATGGGACAGCGAGCTGTGGGTCCCTGATGGATGGCAGAACCTCCCTGCAGGCCTCGGTGCCCAGCTGTATTTAAGGCTTGCTCCCGCGCTCGGCGCTCCCCACGGAGCCGCCACAGGCAGCGGCATCCAGAACGTGCCGAATCCAGGCCGCTTCCCGTGCTGGCCATGATGGATCCCATCCTGCCGCATCCCAAACGCGTTTGCACGCTCTCCCAGAGGGCCCTGGGTTCCCTTCCGGGGGCTGCAATTGTCGGCTGGGCTTTTTATTCCAGCTTTGTCCCAAAGTAGGTTGGACCCGCGACAGGAAAGGCTCCGAGCACAAGCTCTGCCAGCTGCTCCTCGTCTGCAAAATCTAAAAAGTTGCTGCTCCTGAAGCCAGGCATTTTTATTTGCATGAGAAAGCTGGAGCTGACTGCAAGATAGTCTGTGATCTGATTTTAAAAGAAAAGGATAAAAATAAGTCTAATTGTGTTCTCGTTCTGCCTCAATTTAGCTGCTGGCCGTTCTCTTTTGTGCTCCCCGCATTTCTGGAGAGCTGGTTGACACTTATTTAGGTTGGCACAAACTAAATATAACCAAGTGTGTGTGAAAGAGCACGGACTGGGTCACAGCTTCCAGAGCAGCAGAAAGAAGCGGTTTTTTGCCTTAAAATACGAAAACCCAGCTCTTCCGAGACAGCTCAATGAAACACACACACAACCTGAACAAAAAGTAAGCGTTCCATTCAGCTCCTGAATGCTGCTGACATTTTTTTTTTCTCTTTCNTTTTTTTTTTTTTTTTTTTTTTTTTTTTTTTTTTTTTGCCAGCTTTTACAGTCCACAGCCTTCTCATTCAATCCTGAATAATAGCTTTGAATCGAGCTGTAAAAGCTTCCGAAGTTTGAAGTCTTTTGACAAGTTAATTTAGCTGTATGGTAAAAAGTTTTTCCCCCAGATAGAATAAAGCCATCATCTCATGAATGTAGCAGTCAGCCAAGGGAAAGAAAACACCATTAGGATTAGAAATGATGGGCTTTCTGGAGATAGTTTGTGGTTTAGTGTAATCTACTATCAATATTTCAGTAGAAAAATATCCTACTCGTCATTCAGCTTGCAAGTCAGTATCTTCACGTAAAACCAACACCCAGGGGCCAGGCTGCGAATAATTTTATTTCTATTTCTCTTTTTGGTTTTTTTTTTTTTTTTTTTTTTGTTTTTTTTTTTTTTACTTTAAAGATCTGTTNTTTTTTTATTTTTTTTTCCCCCCTGGGTGTTTTTTTTTTTTTTTTTTTTTTTTTTTTCCCCCTCTGGTTGAAAGAGACAGAATAGAAAAATGGATCAATATTTCCTCTAAGGTTCCCACTACAGAGAGACACAGCTCACATTTTTCTCCCAGCAGCTGCCACGGATGAAAACAAATACAATAAATTGATACCCATTTCCCTTATTTTTGCTATTAAGAATCAGAAAACGAGCACTGATAAGCTAAGTGTGTACCCAACAGTTATTCCAGCCTTGACTTCACAAAGATTCCACCCTCATTTTAGACTTATTCCTGCTTTTTAGCTAAATTTAAGCCCTAGCGTGCTGCTAAAATTGACTGAACCAAAAAAAAACCAGAGGATGGGGGAAAAGAGATTTCTTTCATGCTCTTAATTCTTCAGTTTAATTTAGAGGGGTGATGACACGGTAAGGACTTTTGGGCAGTGGTTTGTAACGGCCACAGAACCATTTTTTTTCTCTCTCTGCAACAGGAATGATGGTCCTCGTGGATCCCTTCCAAGTCAAGGGTATTCCATAACACAGTCGAGAGCACAGCTGCTGAACAAATAGGAGGTTTATAAAAACCCAGGAAAATACTGAAAACAAACTTCAGCAGGGAGTTTTACTTCAAAAGTGCATCGTACTCAGTCCTTGTAAAACGACTGCCATGACAATCCAAGGTATCTCCAGCAGCAAAAAACAAAGTGTAAACACGGAGAAGAAAGCAAACTTTACCTCGTGACCCTCATTTTGAACGTCACTTGCTCGTTTTCACCCCCAAGTGGGGGACAGGGACTTGCTTTTGCCCAGAACAACAGCAATAACTCGTTCCTGAGAGTCTGGCTCTTACTGCTTCGGGATTGCAGCTCCTCAGGCCCTGAGTGCTGCAGACTTGATGAAGTGTTGGGTGTGCAGACAAGCTGGGGAATGGCTCCTGCAGCCAGACACGGGCGTGGGGGGCGGTGGGGGGCTCAGAAGTGGAGGAGAACCACCTCGCTGTGCCTCACAGCTCGCTCTGGGCCAGACAGGACCGCACGGGGGATGGATTTCACAGCATGGCGAGTAAGAGGGGTCTATCTCTGCTAGAGAGTTGTGCAAGGAGAGGAGGAGGAGCTCCAGCTGAAGCAAAATTCACCGGGATTTTAAAAAACCCCAATAACAACAGAATAAAACTCCACGATAAAAGGTATGTTGGAGGAAAACACAGGAGAGGGGCGATGTGAGTTTAACACTGCCTGTCCCCTCAGAGCCGTGCTGTGAGGTAGGTGGGCTCGATGGGGTTGTCCTTTTGGGGCAAAAAGGAGTAAATCGGTGCGCTGTGGGAAAGATGGGGAACAGGGGATGGGAGATGAAGCACAGAAGGGTGATGGCTGGCACAGGAAAACCAAGGGAGGGCAGCGATGGAGACAATGATCAGGAGGAAGAAGAGGAAGCCATGGCCAGGTTGGAAGTCGTGTCCAGGCTTGACTTTCCCCACGGAACCAAGTGGCACCAGCACATCTTTGGTGCCCAGGCTCTAGAGGAAGTTCCAGCTGGCTCTCTTCCTAACTTTATCCTCCTGTTTTTTGTTGTTTTTCAGGCTGTGGAGTGGCAGGATTGGAGTGGAAAGCTGAAGCACCCTATTTTACTTGCACCAGCTCCCTGTGACTAGCGAGGGAAATTAGCTGGAGTGTTGTGATGGCTGTTTCCTGCTCGGGAACAGAAAAAAATGGAATCGTTCCTGACAAACAAGGAGTTCAGCTAAAGATGAGGTGGAAGTAGGCGGGAAGTTCTGTAATTGCCTTTTATTTAAATCTTTATGAATTAGCTCTGCCAGGGTTGTGGGGTTTTTTGGTTTTTTTATATTATTATTTTTTTAGACTTTTATTTTTTGCCTTCAACTGGCTCCTGAGTAAGTTTTTCAGCTGCAATTACAGTAAAAACAGACTATACACAGCTCTAGCCAACGTGCTGGATTTGACACATACAGCAAGGAGCCCTTTCCCTCGCGAACCTCCCAGGCCCGATTCACGGGAGCAAGGAGAAAGGTTTAATTCTCTGCCATTATGCACAGGTTGGCCTAGACTGGGTATTAATAGAGACACGTCCTCACACCCACAGCCGCAGGTACGGCATCAATCAAAGCCTGAAGGGAAAAACTTCACACTCCATGGCAACTCTCAGGGCACGGCTCGCTCCTCGCGTTCCCTGCTTCCAAACTGCTCCAGCAGCCCAGAGAGGGAAGGCAGCTGGTGTGGCCAGGCAACGCTCTGCCCCACAGCACCCAGCTCAGCTGGGGACACGGCTGGGTCACACTCACAACCTGCAATGATCGCCAGGACAAAAATATTGGTTGTAAGCCAGGCTTAAAGGGTTTGGGACCAAATCCTCCCCCAGATGCAGCAGAAATGGGGACCACAAGGGAGGGCAGGCACTCACCTGGCTGCCACAGGTGTGTCCTACGCCAACCACCGGCAGCAGATCTGTTGCCTTAGGGAATGTTACCCTGCCTTGGTAACCTCCTATCCCTGAAGCCCTTCCACCTGCAGGTCTCTGGACGCCCAAAAAGAATTTGGGAGGTTATTCACACACGCATTCACCTGCCCATCCGAGCACGCAAGGCGGCCCCGAGTAAAGGGGGCAGAACAACTGCGTGAGGAAACTCAAAACCTCACCAGCCAAAGAGCAGCAAACAAGCTCACGAGCTGAAAGAAGCTGAAAACGAAACAGAAAAGGCTTCGGCTTTAGGCGGCGGTGCTCTCAGGTGTGTATTCCAGGGAAAATATCCCCCAAAGTCCCGGCCTGCTCCAGGGCGAGCCATGCTGCCCGTGTGCTCCAGCACAGACCTGTCAAAATGTAATGGTTGAAAGTTGATGGGTGTAAATTATTATCTTAAAAATTAAGTGAGGTAGAAAGCTGAAGTTAACGGGATGTTCTTGCTGATGGGACTGCCAGAGTCCACCCCCTGCCATGAGCAGGGACACCTTCCGCTATCCCAGGTTGCTCCAAGCCCTGTCCAAGCTGGCTTTGGACACTTCCAGGGATGGAGAAATCATTGATGGATCATCCAGCCCAAGCCCTGGCCCCGCACAGGACACCCCAACAATCCCACCCTGTCCCTGGGAGCGTTGTCCAAGTGCTCCTGGAGCTCTGGCAGCCTCGGGGCTGTGCCCATTCCCTGGGGAGCCTGTCCCCAGCATGGGAAAAAAAAAGCAGCAACTTTATGGATCAGGTCAATATGCCAGGGATTTTTATAAGGGCGGCCCTTCCAAGTGAAAATTTAAATGCTAAATATCTCCAAAAAGGTAGAAGAGAAAAGGAGCAGTGTTTATATACTACCACACACATGCAGATTTTGGGAGAGGGACAAAGTTGCTCGCAATTCCCATCAGGTCCCAGAATTTATGTAAATCCAGATGGCTGAACGACATGAGTTCTTTTTTTTTTTTCCTTTTTTTTTTCGCTTTGAGGGAAATCTGGAAGTTTTAAAAAACAATTTAGCCAGAGCCAATTAATCAAGCCCACCAGAAGCGTGCTGGGATGGCTGCCTGCGAACGAGGAATGTCAGCTTGACTCGGGCAAAGGACGGGAAGAAACTCCTTGGAAGCTTAGCAGGGAAAAGTCTCCTTTCCACCATCCCACCCTGGCCTGGGACACTTCCAGGGATGCAGGGGCAGCCACAGCTGCTCTGGGATAACGGGATGGGGTATCCCAGGGGGGATGGTCCCACAGGGTCGCATCCCACAGGACCATGTCCCACAGGACCGTGTCCCACAGGATGGTGTCCCCACAGGACCATGTCCCCACAGGATTGTGTCCCACAGGACCAT
>VZTA01011700.1:35813-107405 GCA_013398855.1 Mohoua ochrocephala
AGGGGAGGGGGGGGACGGGGATAAACCACGTGTGCCGCCGCGAAACCTCAAGCCTTGGCTTGCACGGGGCGAAACGAAGCAGAAAACGCTGAGGTTTTGGGGCTGGCGGAGGGAGCGCGGAGGGGAGGGAGGTGTTGCCCGGCAGCCGCGTGTGGGTTTTTTTTTTGCTGCAGGGATTTATCAGGCGAGGATGCTTGCTGCGCGATCCCCGAAACGCTTGCCCGCGCCCCAGATGTGCCGTCCGGGGGGGTGTCCGCGCCCCAGATGTGCTGTCCGAGAGCTCCGCGGAGCAGATGGATTTTACATAACGATAATTTGACGCTGTCAGTGGCTCGGCGCTTGGGCAGCGTCTGGAGGGGAGAAGGGAGCCTGGCCCTTCGGCTCAAAGCACTTGCGTAATTGTGCTGCGCGCCCCACTCCGCGGTAGTGGAAGGTGCTCGGCTTTCGGTGGGGTTTTTGCCTGTCAAGAGGCTGTTTTGGCAGATTTGCATAAATTAGGCTCGTCACCGCTAACGCCCGTACGAGCGGATTTCGTGTTCCTGCCTTGCCTCATCTTCCAGGCTGGATTACAGCTCCGAAAACGCTCCCAAGGAGTGGGGATCTGCGTCGGGAAGGTGTGGGTGGATTCAGGGTGTGAAAACGCCTTGTAAAAACCCTGGCGATGGGGCGTGCGGCGAGGCATTGGCTCTCTCCCGTCTCCCCCACTCCTTCCCCATCCAGGCAGCTCGGTGCCGCGCTCCTTTCCCACAGCCGCATCCCGTTGTCCTCGTAACGCCGATTTGAGGCCGGGGAGATGGGGAAGCGAGCGTTGTTTTGGCCCCGGGAGCCACAGCAAGTGGATAATCCCCTGGCCAACGCGTTTTGATTTACTGGTATTACGCCCTGTCAATAAATGGGACTCCGTGCTGCATTATTCCCTGCCCTCAAAGTGCTTCTTCGCTCGTTGCCAAATCTACCTGGAGTTAATTATCCTGAATCGTGCTTTTTATTTTTTTTTTTTCTTTCTCATCGTTGTTGTTGTTGTTGTAACGGCAACATTTTTAAAAGCTAAGGAGCTCTGAAGTTTATATAATAATCTGCTTCTTGGCAGGGTTTCGTGGTGGGGTTTTTTTTTTGTGTGTGTGTGTGTGTGTGTAATGCGGTCGGTCGCGGCGCTGAGTTTTAATCGTTTCTGATGTTTCCAGCACCGCTGCTCGGGAGTTCTCAGCCTAAAAAGCTTGCCGTCGTCGCTCCGCAGCCTCGCTGGGAAGAGTTTGAGGGCATTGAATTAAAGAAAGCTCAGCTGCTTGTATACAAATATACAGCAATTACAAGGCAACAAAGTTATTGCAGAACCCTGCTGTCGCCATGGCAACACGCTCACTCAATTACATTTGGAAATGTAAAATGCCACCCAGTTAGAAAGAGTAAGTTTTAGCGACTGCAGATTTTTCTGGGTAAAGTGAAACGTTGGGAGATGCAGCTTTCCAGGATTCTCTCTGCTCTTTCCCTTCGTCCTTGGGTGGCATGGTTTTAGCACGTGCATCCGACAGGTTCCCGGTGTTGATGTTAAGCTGTGCCCTTGGTGGTCTAAACTTAGGGAAAAAAAAAAATTTAAATCTTCTAAAATTTTAACTTTGCCACCCTGGGTTGTTTGTTTGTTTGTTTGTTTTGCTTCAGGACTTAGCTTTAGAAAGGAGACAGATTAGAAAAAGCATTTTGAAAATCAGCTCAGAAGGCCAGAAGAATGCTCAGAATTTGCTCAGCGGGGATGGAGGCATGGAAGAAAAGCACACGTGTGGCATGAAGAGCTTGTATTCCCTTGGGAGGAGATGTTTGTTGGGCAGTCTGGGCCTGTGTGCTGCCATCTCCTAAAATCTCCTGAACAGACTATCCTAAAGTAGAGGAACACTGCCAAGTTCTCGAGAAGCCCAGGGAGTGTCCAGGGTGGGAGATAACAGGTGGAGGACGCCAAGATCCTGCTGTGGGATGCAGGTGAACTCCTTAGTGGACATTAGTTTCACTTTCTTGCTTGCCTTTTGATGGTGAATCACCAGGAAAATAAAAAAAAGGCCAAGTTGGACAGGGCCTGGAGCAAATATGAGATAGGGGAAGGTGTCCCTGCCCATGGCAGGGGGGTGGAACAAGATGGGTTTTAAGGTGCCTTTTCACCCGAACCATTCCACGAGTAGATAAAAACAGTAAAAGTAGTTTCTTGCATAATCTTTGTGCTGGTGAAGATGCAACTCTCTGCTGTGCTTACGTTTCACAGGCAAGGTCCCATTAATGCAGAAAAGATAAGAAAACAACAGTGCAGTAGCAGCAGGAAAAGGTGACTACGAGAAAAGGTAAATACAAGGATGAGGGACAATTTTTAAACTAGGAGCGATGTGTTTACAGCCACCTGGAGATTGATGAACTCCTGAAGAAGTCACCTGGTAGCAGGAGCTGATAAGAGATGTTTGGGTAGGTGCAGGTTGCAGTGGGCTGTCCTGAAGAAACGTGTTTTGCCCAAATGCTCGAGGGTTTGAGCTCCAGCCTGCCTCCTGAGCCCTTGGAGCACCTGGCTGGGGAGGGTGGCAGGTCCCACGGACCTGTGTTAGCCGAGGGATGGTTCTGGGAGGAGGCTTTGCCCAGCCTGTCGGGTGGTTGTGCTTGCAGCACCAGCCCGTGACGGGCCAGCCTCGTGGTTTGCCCCCTCCTCGAGAGCAGCAGCTTGAGCACGAGTGACTTCAGCCCCCGTGGTCAGCGCCTGTTTTTCTCCCAGCCCTCTGCCATACACTCATGGAATGGTTGGGGTTGGGAGGGACCTTAAAGCCCGCCCAGCCCCACCCCTGCCATGGGGAGGGACATCTCCCACTGTCCCAGGCTGCTCCAAGCCCCAATGTCCAGCCTGGCCTGGGACACTGCCAGGGATCCAGGGGCAGCCACAGCTGCTCTGGGCATCCTGTGCCAGGGCCTGTCCACCCTCCCAGGGAACGATTCCTTCCTCCCATGGGCAGAATGGAAGCACAGGAGCTGCCTGTTTATAGCCTGCTGAAAAGCTGGAGTTGAGTCTTCAACCTTACATTCCCTGTGGGACTGCAGGGGTGAGGAGTAGGGCTTGTTCAAAATAAAGGTTAAAATTGTCTGTGGGTTTAGCCGAGTTTGCCCTCTTTTATCTCTCTTTTACTTGCTTTGTGCTTTCTGGGGAACAGACCTTTTAAAGGCAGCTTAAGGTGTATCTGTGATCCAGCAGCTTGGTGCAGGGCCTGAAACTTGTCCTCAAGGTTCCCTTGCAGGTTTCAAATCGGGGGAAGCTGCGGAGTTTCTACACACAAAGTGCCCAGACACATTGCAAATGAAGTGCTGAGACTAAAACTTGGCCTTAAATACGTGAGATGGGACAGAACCAAATACTTCAGGACAGTTTTCCTTCATCTTCCAGCGTTCCTCTCCTGCTGGTACGCCACGCTGTCCCTTTGTAAGGTCACTGGAAGCGGTTGTCCCCCCATGTTCTGTCGAGGTCACCCTGGGTCTGTGTGGGTTAAGCGATGCTCCCTTCAGGGTGTGAGAACCTGAGTGCTCGCTGCCTGGCTGTGCCAGCTTCATCTTGGGGTTAAAACACTTCTTTGGTGTCCTCCTCCAGCTGAAGAAGTGTTTGTGCGCTCCTTGGCATGGTGCCTTTACATTTATATATAAAAAATATAAACCCCAGCCCTTGGGACCGTATTTCACTCGTCTTGTACCCATGGTTGAGTACACACAGAGGAGTTTATTTGCTCAGTGGGATCTGTTGCCGGCCTGTTCCAAATGGCAGAGCTTGTCCCAAACCACAAGGAAATATTAATTGAACATGTTATTGGGCCACTGGTAATGACACTTGTTAAATATTTGCCAAGTATTCTTCTTGCTGGCTTCTTCAGCGGTGTCACGTTCGTTGCTCTGCCAGTTCACCTTTAGCTTGTTTCCAGTTACCCCATCGCTTTTCCATCATCTTTTTCAGTCCTGCTGCCTCGTCTTCGTGGGTTTAGATGTTGTCAGAGTCCTCCCGGAATCCCTTGAGTTTGTGCTTTTGTGAGGCCGTGTTTCACCGGGCAGAGAAGCTGATGGGATGTGTCTT
Organism: Mohoua ochrocephala; assembly: GCA_013398855.1. NCBI lineage: Eukaryota > Metazoa > Chordata > Aves > Passeriformes > Acanthizidae > Mohoua > Mohoua ochrocephala. The sequence goes on from VZTA01011700.1 coordinate 39,895, forward strand.
GTCACTGAATTCACAACTGCTTTTCAATTTTGAGCCCGATTCCCTCGTGGGTAGCTTCTCTCTTCCGTGTACCTTTGCTTCCAGGTTCCCCAGGCCCAAGCATGCCAATGCTCCTGAGCACTGGAAGGAAACACAGCAGTGCAAGGTTCTCCTCACTTGCTGAGCTTAGAGGTCTGGCTTGGGGGGAAAAAAAACCAAAACATAAAAATATGTGTGTTTGCCTCAAATAGCTGAAGCTGACAAACGGCAGAAGCACTAAAGCTGTCTGCTTTAATAATTAGAAATGTGACAATATTGGAAACCGGTAAAAGGGGTAAATAGTCCTTTAAAACATTAAAGTAAAAGCTGCGTGTGGTGGGGGAGGAAATGGCTGTTAGCATTCTGCTTCGATTTAGGTTGCCTCACATATATATATATACACACACACATGTAAAAATATATATATATATATAGCCTATATTGAATCCTTGGGTGAGGGAACTCCTCAGAGCCCTCCTGTAATTAACGCCACTCGCATTTTGGTCGCGTTGTGCACCAGCCCCAAAGTGGGCCAGGTTTACTTTCTCCTGCAGTGGACCGTGTTGATAAGGCAATATATAACAGATGATTCATGAAGTGCTGCTTGTCATTGCCAGGGCTGCTTGAATAGCGAGCAGATTTTGGGCAATGCTTCTTCACCGGAAAGATTTGGGCAGTTTAAACTGAGAGGAGGAGGAGGAGGAGAGAAAAATCTGCGCTGTATTTCTGGCTGTCTTAAAGGAGCTGCCTCACAAGCATTTATAAGAAGTTGGGGAGGGGGGGAGGAGGGAAATGGGTGAAATAAAGGGGGGTAGGGAAGCAGGAAAGCACACGGAGGTTGCATAATGATGTTGAAAAAGGGAACAATTAGAAAAAGGCTGTAAAAATCTCTTGGAAAGCTTCCGTGGTTTTTCCCTTTGCGAGGAATTACAGCTTGGCCTTCCCCTCTGAAAATTCAGGCCTTTTTTTGTGGCGTTCATTGCTGGGCACATCTTGATCAACTTCATTTTTTTAAAGTTCATTTTCGTATTGGCTATTACCTCAGAGAAGTTTGATTAAAATGTGCTTCAAGGAGCCATCTTCCACCGCAGAGGAGGACTGTTGTGTTGGCTCGTGGGCCTGGGCACACTCAGCCCCTCTGCCCCTCTCACCAATGGCTGAACCTTTGTTCCTCACGTGAGAAGCATTTAAACCCCAAAAAAGTTGCAATTTGAAGACCGGATCTTTGGGTCAACGAGAATCCTCTTCTTAGTTTGGCCAAGGTTAGGTTGTCTTAATTTGGTTTGGTTTTCTAATAACGAGCCAGTTACTTTATCTATTTATCTATCCTCCTGTATCTGCCGGGTGAAGAAGTGTATTTTAAGGGTTTTATTTTCTGCCGCCAGAGGATAAAATAACGTGCAGGGGCTGAGCATCTCAGCCTGGGTTTTGGCAGCGCAGCAATGTGTTGTTTTAAATGTCTTTTTAAGCGTGTCGCTCCTTCATCCCGGGGAGCGCTGACATCCAGTTGAACCGAGCTCCATGTATCTTTCATGAGCAGCGAAAAACCCTGATATTTCACACGCGCAGGAAATAATTCACTTTATTAATTTTTTTTTTTTTTCTGGAGAAGCGGCGCTTTAATGAGGTGTCTGTCAGCGAGACTTAATTACAGTTAAATTCCGCGAGCGTTGGTACGCCGCGTCTTGTTCCGTGCGAGATGAGCTCCCGTTTGTCACGTGCACGCGAGAGCATTGGTGTGCTGGGAGGATTTGAGTTAGCTCCTCTTTGGGGAATGGCAGTCCCTCACAACCGGGCCGTCACCGGTCCCTCCTCATCCTCCTCATCCTCCTCCCGCCTGGGTTTTCCCGGTGTGCTCCAACAGCTGATGTTGCGTTAGCTCGGGGACGATAACGCTCGGGTTAGTTCTGGGGTTGCGTCGGCAAAGCTTTGTCTCCAAGGAAAGGGCCCTCAGTGTTGAGCCCCAAGCAAGGAAATCATCCTGGGGTGTGCTGTTCCCAAGGAGTTCATCCTGGGATGTGCTGATCCCAAGGAATTCATCCTGGGGTGTGCTGATCCCAAGGAACTCATCCTGATGTGTGCTGATCCCAAGAAATTCTCCGAGAAGGAGCATTCAAAGCGTTAGGAAGGTTCCATTTTCCCCCATGGGAGCTACGGTTACTGTTTGTTGTGGATTTCTGGTGGAATCTCCTCCGTGCAGGTGGTTCTCCTTGGAGAGCCAAAAAAATGGGCTGCCTTTTGCCGCCGGGTCCGCGTGCGCGCGGAGTGGTGAGGTTTGCTTCAAATGACGTGCACAGAAGTGGAGAAAAATGGCATCATTCACACCTTTAGAGCAACGAGGATTCTGCAGACTGGAGCAGCGTGTGAGTTTTAGCCTTGGGAGCTCGGGGCAGGGAGAAGGGAGAAGGAGCACGGCGCAGGTGGGCAGGTGTTTGGGAACACTGGTTTGGAAGGAGGGGGGATGAGGTGGAAGATGGGCTCTTGGTCCCACTTTGGATGCAGGCAAGTAGGGATGTAAAGATCATGGAATTTCCAGGGAGCAATGGAAGGGGGAAGAGCTGTGTGCAGACTGTCCATCAGGAGGGCTCCTGAAGGAAGGGATTCAGGGGTAAAGCTGAGCTTTTCCTGCAGGCTGGGTTCTATTTCACAGCTCTGCACGTGTGGAACTCACTCGTTCAAATGAAGAGAGTGGTTTCTCCAGGCAGCAGGGACTTGCACTGAAATGAAACCACCGTCCCTAGTGCTGCGGGTGGGTCAGGAGAGGGGACCTCTCCCAGTCACGGCGTGAACAAGGTCACCAGGACGGTGGCACGGAGCTCGGCCTCGTGCAGCACAGCGGGACGTGCGTCCTGCTGGGAGGCCTGCCTTGTTCCTTCACGCCGCTCGGGGAAAAGGGAGCGCACAGTGCTTTGGAATAACTCAGGAGACGCCGGATCGTGTTTCTCGCGGAGGTCTCGCTGGAGGGGATGAAGGCTGGCAGCTTTTCCAAAGCTGGAGAGGGCAAGGACACGGTGAAGTGCAGTTTCCTGCTGCCTCCCTCCCCAGGGAGATGGTGCAGTGTGAGCGTGGGTTGTGCTGCTGGGGCATCCTCAGGGGCAGGGAAAGAAACAGCTCTGGCTGAGTTAATGGTTGGACTCGATGGTCCTAGAGGTCTTTCCCAACCTCAGTGATTCCATGAACGTGAGCAGGATCTCCGTTGGGTTGTTGCAAAGCTCAGCCCTTCTTTGCTCCCCGTGCAAAGCAGAAAGCCTGGTCTGACACCGCTCTTTCTGCTGTTGGTCAGCAAGCCAGCCCCTGGATCGTGTGCCCCTGAGCCCTGCTGCGGTGGGAATTGCTGCAAGGAGCATCCAAATTCTCCAGGTTTTAGGGCTGCTGCTGCTCCTCCTCAGCAGGGCATCGAGGGCCCGGCTGCGTTGGGTGGTGAGAACGCTCAGCCTTCGTGTCTCGTCCTTGCTCTGTGCTGGGGAGGAAGGGAAGGCAAGGGAAAGAGGCCACACGGAGTGAGGCGTGCTGGGACGTGGTGTTGGATGTCCTGCTGAGTGACCAGTCCTTCCAGTGGGCTGGGACAGGCACTGGCTACCGTGATCTGTGTTCGCTTCTCAGTTCTTCCTCACTGCTCGGTGCATGTGAACCTCCCGAAATAAATGCCTCTCCATATGGATTCTGTTGTGCATTTCTCCTACCCGAGACAGATTTCCTATCTGAATCAAACAGCAGTGCTTTGGTTGGGAGGAAATGTTCTTTACTTATTTATTTCCACAACTGATACCTGCTGTCAGCTCCTGGTGGGGGCCGAAGGATACGTTTGAGTCAGGACTGCCTCTCGCAAGATATTGACCTGGAAGCGTGATCAAAGGAGGAGGGAGAGGACTAGAAAGGAGTATTTATTCTGATTGTACATGGTAGGTATCTAATGCTTCCTCGGGGGCCGTGTTTGCCTCTCCTCGTCAGGCTCTTCTTCATCCCCTCCTTCATCCCTGCTGCCTCTTCTGCTCCCTGGGCCTCGGATGGAGCCTTTGAGGATGATGGGCTTAATCATAACAGCGAATGAAATATTTAACATTAGGAAAAACACTTCCTGCTCGAAGCTTTGCAAAAACCACCAGCTCGTGACAGGGGAAAGTAATCTGAGGTTTTTTATGTTATAAATTATCCAACCTGCAGGAAAGCTGGAGACTTCTGGGTCAGTGGACAAAAAGGCTTGATGTGATTTCAGGGCGAAGCGTGGCTCTGTCACTGGCTGCTTTATACCTTGGAGAAGATGGCCTTGTCATTGCAATCTTGTTCACGAGGACGTTCCGTGAGCCGCTGAGAGCAGGAAAGACTTTTACTGTGCAATGTTCTGAGCCATCCCCGCAGGTTTTGGGTGGGTTTGCACAGATTACACGGTCTTGCTCATCTCAGTTGCCATGTCTGGGCGTCTCTTGCTGCTGTTGCCTCTACTAGGTTGTGTTCTGCCAGCAGAGAAAGGCGGTACCTGGTGAATCTGATTCTGTTACGCTATGATTGCACTGGAAACAACAGGCTGTAGTAAAAAGAAGGCAGATGTTGGTATTTAGAACTTGGAAACCACCTCTGACCCCAGAAGGCTGATGATAAAGCTGGGCAGGAGCCTTGCTGTGTATGTTGGGGCACTGCTCCTTGTCTGTATTGGTGGTGAAGGGCTTGATCCAGCACCTGGTGAAGCTGGCAGGGGTCTCCCCTTTGCCTTGAGCTGGCTGTGAGTGATGATCCCAAATTTTAAATGTTCATGTGGACCCAAAGGGGAAGCACTGGGCTCTCCTGGGCCAGCACAGTTCTCTGCCTGGACTTTCAGGGTGGACGTCAGGAAGAATTTCTTCCTTGCAGGAGTTGTCAGGCGTCGGAAGGAGCTGCCCAGGGAGTGGCAGAGTCACCATCCCTGGGGGCGTTCAGGAAAGGACTGGATGTGGCACTCGGTGTGCTCCGAGGTTGGACTCGATGATCTCGGAGGTCTTTTCCAGCCTCCGTGGCTCTGTGATTCTTGCCTGGTTCGTGGCAGCGCCGCTGCGAAGAGAGGAGGGGAGGATCAGATCCTTGCTCCGTGCAGAGGGCTGCACACACAGGGAGAAAACAATTCCTCTGCTGGAGAGGGGAATGGTGTGGCAATATTGGGCTGAGCCTCGTGGCCACCTTGGGGCCAGTGGCGTGTGGAGCTGGGAGAGCCCTGCAGGAAAAGCCCGGGGGTCAGCAGCGGCCCTGGGGGGCAGCCAAGGAGCCACACCAGCGTTCCCTGGCCACCAAACCCAAGCGTCCTCCCGTCAGCTGACAGCAGCCTTAGAATCACCACAGCTGAATTCTGTTTGGCACCGAAAGTGTGCTGCTTTCTGGGCTTTGCTCTAAAAATGCCGGGCTAAAAATAAACTGCTGTGCAGGGATGCTGGAAGCAGGGGAGCGAGCGGAGAACTTGTGCGCGGAACATAAGGCTGGGCCGACTGCGGGGATGGGATGGCGGAGCAACGCCGGCCCTGCTGGCAGCAGCCAGGCCGAGGCGGGAAAGTTCTGCACGGGGTAATAATAATTCCCTGGGAAAGGGGAGAAGGAAGTAAGGAAACGGAGAGAGTGGCAGGTAGACGTTGAACTCTTCCGCCGGCGGCCGGGCTGCCCCACTTCAAAGGGAGCGGGCCATAAAAGCCCGGAGAGCGGTTGGGTGAGGAAAATTGCACCTCAGATAGGAGAGGAGATCCTGCAGAGTATCAGCTCGGCCAGGCTGGCCTCGTGCGGGCCCCGGTAGAAGCAGGAGTCGGGGGCTGGAGGGACAGCGCAGCAGAAGAAAAAGCACTGGTGTTTAATGAGGTGTTTACCCTGTTTGAAATGGCAGCGGAGCCCGGCAACCCGAGCCGCGGCCGGCTGCTGCTGCTGCTGGAAATGAGAGCATCTCCTCCTCGCTGGAGAGGCTTATCACCCTCCTCGGGACAGGGATATCCAGCCATTGTGCGCCTGCCATTCCTCGATCTTCCCGAGTGCCAGTATGAATGACATTCCCCACATTCTTTCCTTAGCTGGAAGGAGCTGATCAGGCCCGGAGGTTGCTGGAAGCTCGGAGATAGCTCAGGCTTTGGCTGTTGGGCTTTCTCTGCCCTCTTGCAAGGGTATTCCCGGCGTGGGGTGGTGTTCCCAGTCTGAGGAGTTGGATGTGGACATCTGATCCTCCTTGCTGCCTTTTTGCTCCAGTGAGAAAAATCCTCAGTGTCTGCTTTCGTTAGAGGAATGTCTAAGAGGAGCAACTTAGACTATATTTAAATAAATAAAAAAAAGCAGCATATTCTTGGCAATAATTTAGACTTTTGCTGTAAACTGTCTACATTCCCTGGGGGATGAGGTCTCCTTTTGAGAAAATCTGTTCTGGATTCAGCATGTTTGACAATTTCTCTGTGTGACTACCTTCAGGTTTTTGTTTTGGTGGGGTAAATGAGCGCAGTAATGTGCGTGTGCTTCTAAGTGCTCAGCTTGGGGGTTTACGTCTAATTTTTTTTTTCTCCTTTTAAATATCAAAACTCTCTCTTTAGGATACCAGGACTGACAAGGTTTGCATTCCAGTATTGCAACACAAGGTGTTCTCTGTTTCAGACTGTAAATATTTATCTCTTGTCAAAGCAGAGCAGTTACTATTGGGAACTGATCTGGCATGTGAAAAGGTTTTCCTTAAGGAATTTGTTTCCTTTTATTTACAGTGTTATCGTACATTTAAATTCCAGGGCCTCAGCGTATAGCTCTGAGGCTCCTTCCTAGCACTGGCAAGGAAAATGGGAATTATCGCAGCCTCGGAACAGGGATAAGGGGATCCCGAGCATATGCCGGAGCCAGCCAGCGAGCGTGGCTGCGGAGCTGAGGCACGCACGGGGACAGGTCCCGCTGTCTCCCTGCCAGGGTGGTGCTGGGGCCGGCTGGGATGGAAGGAGCGGGGATCGAGCACAGGTGAGCGTTTGCTGGGCTGGCATTTCCCAGCTGCCGGGCTGCTCCCTCTTCCCGAGGCTCTCCTCTCCTGGAGCGGGCCCCGGCAGCCCCTGTGTCCGTGCCTCTGTATCTCCTCCCTGCCAGCAAACCTGCTTCGTCATAACCTTCCTGCAGCACTGCGAGCCTTCCCCAGCCACCTCCTGTTGGATCGCCCTCTTGTTGTGTTTGCCACGGGTTTGGGGATGGGTTCTCCTGCTCCTGGGAATTCCTGAGGCCTCCCTGCGGGTCCTGCTCCCGGAGAGCTGGAGCCGGCTTTAATCTCCCCGCAGAGCCCGGCATTGCTGGGGAAATTGTTCCCGTTGTATTGTGCCGCACGTGGGAGGCTTATTCAACCCGCAAAAGGTCTGGGTTTTATTTTTTTTACACCTTCCTAGCCTCTGTACAAGCTTTATTTTTTCGATGCTGGCAGCTGCTTGGAGTTCTCGATGCTCTTCTTCCCTGTGCGCTGGAATGTCGGAGGAGCAGCCAAGGGCTGTCGAGGAGGAGGAGGGCTGCGGGTTGTGCTGTCTTCCCTCTGTCAGGGAGCAGCCTCCTCGAATGGCCTCAGTCACTGAGGCTCAGTTCAGTCCCTGCCGTGGCAGGGGAGAGCTGCTTTTGCTCCTGCTTAGCAGTGTGCAAAATGCGTGTCTCAGAGCGTAGCCAGCGCCGGCCTTTGAGCTCATCTCGCTGATTCAGAGGTGGTAGGCAGATAAAATGGAGTGAAAATGAGAAGCGCTTTCTTCGCCTCGGGTGTTTGAATACACATCTGCTTATTCCACACGTATATGCTTCATATGTATGAAAACAGATCGTGTCTATATTTAATATTTTCATATATATCTGTTTCTGCCTGGTGTGCCTGTCCAAACCCCAAGGACAGCAGATGGATGTCCAGGGGAATGCCTCTATCATCTCCCGAGTTTATCATCCGCTATCAGGTCACATCAACTTCAGTTCCTGCTCTGTAATCTCTGTCTCCAGGGATGCACATTCAATACACCCTTTTATTTTCTCCTCTCTGACATCTCGTGTGAAATTTGCTGTTTGTGGCTTCGGGGCAACAAGCCCTTTTCCTGGTTTGGGGAAGGATTTGTGACTGGTGCTGGATGCAGCTTTTCCAGGGCGGTTTATGGCTTTATGGGAGAGTTTTTAATGGTACTTGCAAATCAGGCTAGGAAAAGGTAAATGGCCAAAGTTATTCATAAACACCGTGATAGTCAGAGTGGAGACTCTTTGAATAGCAAGCTTTGTTCAGGATTTCCTGGAGTGAGAAGTGAAGCTGTCTCGGTCAAAGGGAGCTGCTCTGTGTGGATTCGGCGCTGGGCTTATCTCCCTTGTTTAATGCGATATATTTTAGCAGAATCAAAGTTGGTTCTGAGTGTTGCTGGCAGAAATGGCAGCCCATTTGCATATTTACTGGCTTCTGGGAGTCTAGATATGTCAGCAGCCTCTGCTCCTTTTCACTCGATCTTATCTCCCCATTCCATTTCAGGAAAAAATTCCTGCAATCTCCTTCCCCCCGCCTGCCCCAGCCTTGGAGTGTGCTTTGCATGCCGAGTGCTCTGAGGTAATGGGAGCCGTGTTTGCTTTGCCTGAATGTAAAACTGGTGCTGAAATGTCAATTTTCAGCCTCCCGGCGTCCAGAGGAGGTGTTTGTCTGCCGGAGTGCGCGTGGTTTCCCTCGGGAAGGGGCCGGAGGTGGCTGCAGGCCTTGGCTGTCGGGCCATTTTTTCCCCCCCTCTGCCATAATGTGACTTGTTAATCGTTGTGTTGGTAGAAACACAGAATCATTTCGGTTGGAAAAGTTCTTTAAGACCATCAAATCCAACCATTCCCCCAGCACTGTCCCGTGTCCCCAGGTGCCACATCCACGTGGCTTTGAAATCCCTCCCGGGGTGGGGACTCCAGCACTGTCCAGGGACTGACAACTCTCTCCATGCAGAAATTTTTCTGGATATCCAACGTTAACCTCCCCTGGCCCAACTTGAGGCTGTTCCCTCCTGTCCTGTCACTTGTTACCAGGGGGAAAAGACCAACCCCACCTCAGTACAACCTCCCATCAGGTACAAGATGTATCCAGATGAACGCTGACACCCAAAGCCTTGGGGTTTGTTTTGTTTTCACCTCGAATCCTTTCCTGTGCATTCATTTCAGGGTATCCCAAGCAGCAGGTGATAAGGGTGGATGAGGTGAGAGGAGATTCTGCAGAGCAGAGCTTTGGTGACTAATGGCAGCTTATCTCGAAAGCCAAGCCATTTCTCCTGGAAGCTGGAGCTGAGAAGTTACAGGAGGATATTTAGGAGCATGCAAAGGTGCAAAATCCCAAGCGCCAGGAAAGTGAAAAAAAGGCCCCGAAGATTGGGCTTTGATGTTTTAAAAGGCTGAAGAGGGACGAAAGCAGGTGTAAATTACTTTGCTTCATTCCCACTCTGAAAGAGGAGCGAGTTGCAGGGAGGAAGATTCTGTCTGTGCTGTTCAGTGTGAAAAGCCATAAAGGGCTTGGAGGTGTTGGTGGATGAGGAGCTCAGCATGACCCAGCAGTGTGCTCTGCAGCCCAGAAATCTCAAACCCCATATCCTGAGCTGCATCAAAAGAAGTGTGACCGGCAGGGGCAGGGGGGATTCTGCCATTCTGCCCCGCTCAGGTGAGACCCCACCTGCAGAGCTGCCCCAGCCTTGGGGAACAACATTGGAAGGACGTGGAGCTGCTGGAGAGAGTCCAGAGGAGGCCACGGAGCTGCTCCCAGGGCTGGAGCCCCTCTGCTCTGGAGCCAGGCTGGGAGAGCTGGGGAAGAGGAGAGAAGGCTCCAAGGAGAGCTCAGAGCCCCTTCCAGGGCCTAAAGGGGCTCCAGGAGAGCTGGAGAGGGGCTGGGGACAAGGGGATGGAGGGGCAGGACACAGGGAGTGGCTTCCCAGTGCCAGAGGGCAGGGCTGGATGGGATACTGGGAAGGAATTGTTCCCTGGGAGGGCGGGCAGGCCCTGGCACAGTGTGCCCAGAGCAGCTGTGGCTGCCCCTGGATCCCTGGCAGTGCCCAAGGCCAGGCTGGACGTTGGGGCTTGGAGCAGCCTGGGACAGTGGGAGGTGTCCCTGCCCCTGGCAGGGTTGGAATGGGATGGGATTTAAGGTCCCTTCCAACCCAAACCCTAAGTTAGGGCTCTGAGGCTCCCTGGAGGACGTGGAGTCCATGTTCAGCTGGTGACTGACAGTGTTGTAAAAGGTACCTTAAAAAGCCCCCGTGGCAGGTGCTGTGTCGGCCCTTGAAACGTGTCCAGTGTTCGGTGTGGCTTCACAGCCCAGTTTTCTTGTTTCAAAGAACAATTCCAGTTTGCCTCGCTGTGCTCACGTTGTGCAAACAGGCAAAAAGGGGCCCTATAAAATGTGGTGTAAATCCTAAAGTAAACGGAGCCCTTCCTTCTCACCGGGTTAAGGAACCGCCGTGATGTTGGGAGCAACACCTGGAAAGGAAGTTCCCAAAAGTTTGCTCTCCTTTGTCTATCGAGGTGACCTGCAGGTACTTCCTTAAAGGGTTTTCTTCCTTTTTGGCTTTGGTGGTGTTATAAAACAGATAAATGTATAATAAACAACCTGACACCTCCTCGGGTCTCAGTGGTGCCAGTTGTTCCTTCCTTGCTTTTCTTGCTTGTCAGCTTTTAAGACCGAAATATTTGCCTGAAGATTCTAGTTTTGGTTAAAGGGTGATGCTGGTCATGAGAAATGTAACCCTGTTCAGAGGGGGGTACAGCAGAGGATCTCAGAGGTTTGTGATGCCTGACTTGGTTTTCTATTCTGGCCGTGGATGGGGCTGGAAAATGTTACTTGTGATTGAAAACTGGAGCAACTGGGAAACGTGGAAGCCCTGTGAATGTACAGCCATCTATTTATTTCAGCTTCCCGTGGGGATTCCTGCCTGCTCAGTTATCAGCAGTCAGGGGCTTGGAGTCGCAGCAGCTCTGGCAGAGGAGCCGGGGGCTGAGCGGGGTGCCAGGACTGCCCTGAGAGCAGAGGGATGCTGCGAGTGGTTACAGGTCAGCATCACTTCTCACGATGCTGGTGAGAGGAGAACAGGTTTTCCCAACAAATAGAAGCAAATTACATTGCACTTTAGAGGCGAAGTTGTGCTCTCTTGCTTCCTGTTTGGTGCGTTATCCTTTATGCTCAAAGGTAAAATCTGGATTTGGGTGAAGTTCCTCTGAGTAAGATACACAAATGCACAGTGCACTGGTATGCTGTAAGACATCTTTACTGGCTGTAGGAAGACAGACCCTGTAAAAGGAGAAGCGGCAGAGTGGCCCCACACGTTGGGGTTGGAGCGGGATCCTCTTTCAGGTCCCTTTCCAACCCAAACCCTCCTGAGATTCCATGATTCCACGTTCGTCAGGACTGGGGTGTGCCTGACGGGGCGGCTGCGGGAAGCACGGTGTTTTGGTGTCGCTATTCAGTGCCAGGCAGGAGGGATAAAACACACAGAAATGTAAACCTGGGAGCCCGTGATGGGATCCCAAAGCTTCTGTGGGTGAGGGTGTGCTGTGCCCCATGAGCTGGGCACCGGCCAAGGTCCAGGGTGCTCGAGTGAACTCCGCACGTGGGATGGGCAGCACAGCCCGGGTTTGGGGGGCAGAATTATGGCATGTTGGGGGGCATGAGGGGCAGGGGATGCCCTCAAACAGAATAGCTTGTTGGAGGTGGACAGCGTTTGAGCCAGTAACCCAGGCGTGAAAATGCGTAATGAACACCGAGTTAAAGCGGCTCCTCCAGAGAGTGGCTGGATGAGGCTCTGTGAGCAGGGACCCCTCTGCCTGGAGGGAAGGGGAGCTCACGTTGGGGCCATGAGGTGCTGCCAGGGGGCCTCTAGGGCAGGAGGGGAGCCCAGGGGGATGTTTGCGTGGCTCCCGACGGGTTCTGCGTGCTGGCAGCGGAGCCGCTGTGGATGGGAAGGCGCAGGCGGCCGTGATCTCTCTGTCGCTGTTTTGCAGCCGACAGCAGAGGGCTGAATGTCCACTCCACGGTGATGCAACGTGTTTGTGGAGACCTCGGGGCATGTTTCTTTCCCAGAGCACGACAAAGGTCAGGGCTCCCAGAGCCGTGGGGGCAGCGGGTGGGAACGGCAGCGCGGTTACCTCGAGCGCGGGGCGCCGGAGGACGGCACGAAGCTTCTGGATCAAACCGGCCCTTCCAGAAAAAGCCTCGAGGAAATGTCTCCTGCACCTCCAGCTATGTGGCAGGGTTGCTTGAGTGTTCAGACTAAATTATTTTCTCTTGGTAATCAGATAGCATTCAATTAAAAAAAAAAAAGAAAAAAAAAAAGGACTAGACTGACCTTAAACAATGTTTGTTCTTTAAAAAAAGTCAATATTCTTTTTCCAAGTTAATGAAGTAATTAACAGTGATTGATGACACATGTACTCAGCTATTTTGTGCTGGGAGACCAGATGGGTTAGGCACAGCTAGTGACCAGTAATTCTGATTCTTTGTCAGAAGGAACAAGAAGTTCAGATGTGGCTGGAACAGCTCAAGTACATGAAGAGAAAAGGTAAATGTTTTTCTCTCTGCCTTTGCCTACCTGAGGAGCTGAAAAACAACCCCAGGCAGAGAATTGCTTTGAGCCAGTGAGGCCACACAACCGCTTCCTGGCACTGGAAATGTTGTTGGGGGGATTCTGGATAAAAAGAACACAGAATTTCAGAAGGGTTTGGGTCAGAAGGGACCTGAAAGACACCTAGTTCCACCCCCCTGCCGTGGGCAGGGCTGCCCCTCACTGGTGCAGGTTCCAACCTGGCCTTGAATTTTCCATTTTCAATCACTTCTCAGTCAAGGGTTTAGGAGGAGTTGTGATTTTTGTGCTCCCGAGTGTGTGTAGCGAGGGTGATCTGCAAGGCAGGAACGAAGAATCGGGATCAGCTCCCAGTCTGCATTCACCTTCTGTCAGGCACTGCTTTCAGCTATCTGATTTGGACTCCTTCGAACGTGGAAATAGTAGGATGGAGGAAAAACATGGAATTGGGAAAGCAGAGGGCCTCAGAAAAAGCCAAGACAGTAGATTTTTATAGGTAGCTCTGCCCAATTTGTACCGACTCCTGCAAGGCTCCGGTAGCAGCTGGAACAGGCTCCCGAGGCAGACTTTTATCCTTTCTCCCTCCCACGCGGATCCATCTGTGAGACTGCTTGTTCTTGCTGCTCTTGCTGAGAAACTGGATCGAGCTCAGAAGCATCCTGCTCTTTCAGACCCTCTGCCAGAGTCTTGCTAGTCAAGGAGGGCTCTGTATTCCTGCAGATTTGCACAGTCCCAGGTTTCAAGCGGTCGCCTGCCTTTCGGAATCTGCAGCTCTTCCTGCTCGACTCTGAAAAAAAACCGTAAATTCCAAGCTGTTGGCCACTTTAAACTGGAGCCCCCACAGAGTGAACATGAGGTGGTATTTCCAGATTTGCTCGGGATCTTTTGTTCAGAGCCTTGGGTGACGCAGGGGAGGATTTAGGTTCGCTCCTCGTGCGCTCGCTTGTTCCCAAAGTGTTTTTGCTTCTCCGCGTGTCTGGGACACCTGCGATGGTTTTGACATCAGCACTCATCGAGGTCTGAAAGTGGATGAGAGATCTCCCCGGTGGTGCTGCTGTGAAATCCGTGGAAGTAGAAATCGTGTGGCTGCTCTGGTGTACTCCTAGCAAGGAAGAAGGGGCACACAACTTTTGGGGTTTTGGGTCATCTGCCAGAAGATTTTTGGTTTTAGGCCCCTTTGGTTTCCAGAGCAGCTCTAAGTGCTGGTCAGGGTGGTGGTTTGCAAAAGTACAAGGTAACGTGAGGGGATTTCCTCAGTTTAAAACTTCTTGAGGAAAGTACTGCCAGGGGCAAGCTCAATAATGTCATTTTTGTGTTAATTTAACGTTGAAATGGGCCTGGGGTGTGTTCCCTTCTACTGAGACACCGTGTTTGCAGTCTGGGCTGGTGTCTGGGTGCTTGGATCTCCAGAGCTGAAGTACAGGACTGCCACCAGAGATCAGCCCGAGCACCTGGCTTTGAGACACAGCCGAAAAGAGCCTGGGAAAAGCAGCTTTGCTCAGGGAACCTGCGTGCCCTGGAAATTAGTTGCGGAGCTTTTTACTTGACGATGAAAAGCAAAAGGATGGGAAACCTTAGAAAGCGTTTTTCTTGATTGTTTTTATAGAGGATTTCTGTTACACGTAATTAGATTAATTATTTCCATCTAGGTTTGCTGCCTTTAAACAGCTGTGGCTCAGTTCCGTGTTAATGAAGTGGCTCATAATTAGTGAATTAGTGTCCTGCCATTTGTGGCCGCCGCTCGTTTGGTTTCCTCTCCGCGCCTGACGGTGACTTCAGAGCGGGTGTAGCCCTGCTGACATCGCAGGGACTCGCTTCACTGCCTGGAGTCACGGCAGGACTGCTCCCAGGGCAGCTCCCGGGCACCGGCCAGGATGGCACCGCCGCTCCTGGAGCAGCTGGGGAAGTTCAGAGCAGCTCTTGGTGGGTCCCAGCCGTAATTTAACGCGTGGGGACAGACGCGGTCGGAGGTGGGACCCTCCTGGAGGAGCTGGGGAAGTTCAGAGCAGCTCTTGGTGGGTCCCAGCCGTAATTTAACGTCACAGGGACAGACACGGTTGGAGGTGGGATCCTCCTGGAGGAGCTCTGGAAGTTCAGAGCGGCTCTTGGTGGGTCCCGGCCGTGATTTAACGCCTGGGACAGACGCGGTCGGAGGTGGGATCTGTGTCCTGTCTCTGTGTCACCACACAGAGCCCATCACGAGGTCGTGGTGCTCGGTGTGAGCACACAAGCCGTACATCCTCCCCCCGTGTGTGTGTTTGTGTGTTTGCTGCGGGGTGGAAGCTTCAGGGAGAGGCNACGCGGTCGGAGGTGGGATCCTCCTGGAGGAGCTGGGGAAGTTCAGCTCTTGGTTGGTCCCAGCTGTAATTTAACGCGTGGGGACAGACGTGCTCAGAGGTGGGATCCTGGGACAGACGCAGTCAGAGGTGGGATCCTCCTGGAGGAGCTGTGGAAGTTCAGAGCAGCTCTCGGTTGGTCCCGGCCGTAATTTAACGTCACAGGGACAGACACGGTTGGAGGTGGGATCCTCCTGGAGGAGCTCTGGAAGTTCAGAGCGGCTCTTGGTGGGTCCCGGCCGTGATTTAACGCCTGGGACAGACGCGGTCGGAGGTGGGATCTGTGTCCTGTCTCTGTGTCACCACACAGAGCCCATCACGAGGTCGTGGTGCTCGGTGTGAGCACACAAGCCGTACATCCTCCCCCCGTGTGTGTGTTTGTGTGTTTGCTGCGGGGTGGAAGCTTCAGGGAGAGGCGGAAGCGCGGTGTTTGCTCGGCTCTGGGCTGTCATGTGAGAGCCTCTTGTGATGGCTGGCGGGGGAATCGTCAGCATTTGCTAAACAAACGCACCGGGGGCCGATTCCTCGAAGTGCTGCCGTGTTTCTGAGGTGCTCTGCGGGTTTGAGTCGCTGTGCTGAGCTTTCGGTGTTGAAGGCGGGCGCCTCTGGTTCCGGCGCTGCAGGGAAACCATGAGTTTGGCAAAGATGGGATGTCCTGGCAAGGAGGGCTGGACTGGTCAGTGTGGATCCTCCCTGGGGCGTGTTTGTGCCTGGTATTCCCGTGGCGAGGAGCTGTTGGTAACAGCTGGATTAGGGTGGGTTTCCTGTGTGATTGTTACTTCTAACTGCAGCGAAGGCTTCGGTGCTCACACTGCTTGTGCTCCCTGTCCCCCCTTCCGTGAGGATTCCCGAGTTTTGTGTCAACGCTTCCACTCGCCAGTACTTCCCTCAACTTCCCGAGCGCAGGTGTGGGAACTGCACAGAATCTGGTGTGTGGTTTCAGGAAGTTTCACAGAGCAGACTCTGTATTTCGTGAGATGGGTCTGTCACGCCTGCGTGGGACGGAGCAGAGCTGGCTTGGTTTGGCGACTGTAGGTTGGTGTCCAGGTGAGATTTTTAAGGTGTTTTAAGGTCTTTAAAAGTACTCGATTGCCACGTTCTCCAGCAGCATCCAGGAGGAGGTACCTTGGGAGGCATTTCCCAGCAGGACACGCGTGAGGTGACACTTCTCAAACAGTGACTTGTCTCGTGGGTTTCCTGGCCTGGTGCAGAAGCACTTGGTGCTCGTCCTCTTTCATCAGGAATTTGCCCACTGGCTTTTGGAATTCAGGAGAACTTCTGCTTTTTCCAGCACCCCCAGTCAGAGTTTGTCAGCGCAGCTAAGGAGGAGCAGGTGACGCAGAGAGCACACTTCAAACTGGGCTTTTTCCAGTACCTTCCCTTCCTCCTGGGTCCTCTCAACCTCTCACCCAGCAAAAGAAGGGGACAAACTTCTGGCTCTGAAAGAAATAGAGGGAAAGCAGAACGATGGGTGATTTGTCAGTATTAATCATGGTTCTGCATCACTGCGATATCTTTAAGGCACCTCTGTCTGGGCTGCAGGTTTATCATCGGCTTCACCTGCGTGAGGAATTCGTGCCACGCCTCTGATGGTGTTTTTCTTGCCCTTCTGAAACTCTTGTGCTGCGTGCTTGGAAGAGGAGGGGGAACGTCCAGATTGGCGCAAAACACGCGTGGGTTTGGAGGAACCGGGCAAACACAGCAGCAAATTCACCGCTCTGTTTTTATTTTCCATTATTCCACGACACTCTAGTTGCTCTCCTGGCCACAGCCAAACGCTCAGCTGATAGTAGGTTTTACAGCATCACCTGTTATTCTCACAGTGTGTGTTTACAGACAGAAAACTGCTTAGGGACTCCAAACTCTTTGAGGGGGAGTGTCTGATGATGTTTGAGGTTTGCAGATGTGTTTCCTGGAAGAGGTCTTTGCTGAAACCATAGGAAAAGCAGCACTTCTGGGAGTGGGCAGTGCTTGTGAAACCTGCCCTCCTGGGACAGATGCAGCAAAGCTGTGTTCTGCTGGAGAGGCAGGAGTTGGGGGGATGTTGTCAGAGGGCTGCAGGGGTCCTGGGGACGACTGCCACTCTTTTTGTCACCTCGCGAAGCGGCGGCTGGGAAACGTGGTGCTTGGAGAGGAGATCAGCTCAGGAGGCTGTTTGACATTGGCTCTGCTCTAAATAAAGCCTGGGTCCTGCCTGGGTTTGGAAGGAGACGGGCTTTGAGGTCCCTTCCAACCCAAGCCGTTCCATCACTCTAAATAAAGACGCCGTAAATCTTTCCGTGGTCGCGGTGAATTGTTTTCAGGCCCCTCTGAGCCTCTTCCTTCCCTCCCTCCTCTTTTTCACCTATGGATCCTGTATTGGCAGTGTTTTATAAACAAACCCTGAAAGGCAAAGGCAGCTCTCCCCCCCTCTGGTTGGAAGTGCAGGGTCTGTTGTCAGAGGAGACGTTTAATCGATAAAGCTGGGAGAGGGGCTGTGCCTCCCTTCGGGCCGGGCTGTTTGCAGGCTGCCTGCTGCCAGCAGGAATCCAAGGAGACATCAGGGCCACGCTGGCATCTTACGTGGAGCACGTGGGGCTGAACTCGGGGCTGAACTTGGGGCGAGGAAGGTAATTTTGGGGGAAAAAAAATAATGATCTCGTCGTAATCAGTCTGTGCCAGGCAGAAGGAGCGGCGGTGACGCCTTTGGGAAGGTGGTGGTGTTTCCATGGCTTTCAGAGAGCAAACCCCACGGTGCTGGAGTGCTGCTTGAGGAGTGCCAGGATGTGGAAGGCCTTCTAGCATCCCTTTGGTTTCACCCAGGGATCCCAGGGATCCCGGAGTGGTGCTGCTGCTGTGTCTGAGGGAGCTGGGGGCATCAGAGCTCCTGGTCCTGGAGCAGCCCCCGGCTGACTCAGCCCTGAAAGCTCAGCCCCAGGCCAGGATTCTTATCTGGGCTGGGGAGCAATTAAAGCTCTGAAAAATGGAGCTCTGTGTAAATAAAGTTCTGTGGTAACTGCCATTAGGGGTGGCTGCACATCTGGACTTGTCACTAGCACGGAGGCACATCTGGAAGGGGCTGGGAGGAGGAAGGTGACCATTCCTGCTGCCATAAAGTCAGAGAACCATAAGGGGTTGGAAGGGACCTTAAAGATCATCTTGTTCACTCCCTGCCCTTCCCCTATCCCAGCTTGCTCCAAGCTCCATCCAACCTGGCCTTGGACACTGCCAGGGATAGGGCATCCACAGCTTCTTGGCAACCTGTGCCAGGGCCTCCCCACCCTCACAGTGAAACATTTTGTTCCTAATATATAACCTGAACTTCCACTCCTTCAGTTTGAACCCGTTGTTCCTTGTCCCCTCACTGCAGTTCCTGATGCAGAGTCCCTCTCCAGCCTCCTCTGTAGCCCCTTCAGATAATGGGATGTTGCTCTGAGGTCTCCACCCAGCCTTCTCTCCTCCAGGCCGAACAGCCCCAGCTTTCTCAGCCTGTCTTTGTAGGGGAGGTGCTGCTCCAGGCCTCCTATCAACAAATCATCCTTGGGGCAGAACTGGAAGATTCTTATGGTAAAAAAACCCACAGAAACAAAAACAAAAAAAACTTTCTGTAGGGGTAAGGGAAGAGCTGGAATTACTTTTAATCCAGGGAAAGGTGCCTGGCGAGGGTTGGTGGTTTGCTGAGGCACCGAACCAGTGAGAAACCCCTCAGCCCGTCCTGCTCTGGGCTGGCTGGGGTACAGAGGCTCCTTCGGGGTGGTGACAAGGAGGTGACAGCACTCTCAGACCACGGCCACCCTCTGGTCCAGGCATGTGGTGAGGAGACAGCTGCTGATGCACCAGCCCCCCTGGTTTTAGGCGTGCCCTGCCAGAAGCAGGCTGAAATAAGCAGGTGGTTCCTTGTGCTCCCGTTCCCGAGTCTTTTAAACATCCAGCAGTGACCAGACCCTGAAAATTCTCCCGCAGGGTGGGAAGCTGGATGGTGCCAGTCCCGATTCGGTGATGTTTTACACACCCGCTTGTCCGAGCCCGCGGTTCTGCCGGGCGCTTCCCGCAGCGCCACATCTGTGGATGCTCTCCCGAGCCCTCCCTTTGCTCTGTGCCCAGGGAAGTGCCAACCCTGGCACGGCCACCATGGCCCTGCCTGCTGTCTGCCAGGACGATTCCCGCAGCTGGCAGCGATCCTGGGGCTCGCGGCGTGCTCCGGTGGTGGCCATGTGGCCCCAGCTCCGCTCCCAGCTGGAGCCCAGCGAAGCCCGATGTGCCCCCTGGCCCCCCAAAAAACCAGGGGTGAGCCTTGCTGTGAGCCGTCTGGCCAAGGCAGCGGGGTCTGAGGTTCCCCCCGTGTGCTGGGATGGCAGTGGGCAGGCAGCCCTGAGCCGGTGCCAGAGGGGAATGTGCCTCTGGAAGGATGCTCGGGGTGCACTCGCTGTTCCTCAGGCCAGAGGTGATCGCCCCTGTCCTGGGAGGCACTGGAGTAGAAGTTAAACAGACTCGGGTTTGTTTTTCTTTTTAATCTTATTTTGTTTTTCCAACGAGATAATTGGCTTGGAAAACCCTCTGGACCTCCAGATAGCCGAGGCACAGGGATAGACAGCGTTTTGCTGCTTTTAATTTTCCTTGAGATAGTGGCAAAACAACAAATTTACAAGAGAATCGTTGCACATGGAGGCCTGGCGGTGGCTCGCTGGTCTGCACCGAGATCAGTGCAAGGGCTACCCAAAAATTAGAGTTGGGGGGGGGAAGGTCCTTTGGGATGTGTCCTGGAGAGAATCATGGAACCGCAGAGTGATTGGAAGGGACCTTAAAACCCATCTCATTCCACCCCCTGCCATGGGCAGGGACACTCCCCGCTATCCCAGGCTTTGAGCACTTCCAGGAACGGGGCAGAAGCGGGAATAGATGAAACCATTAAATGGTGCTGTTGGATGGATTTGGTGCTCCCCATTCAGTCCATTTTCTTTGGGAAACTTTCCACCGCTCGCGCTCACATTTTCATTCTTGTGCTTCATTCTTGAGGACGCGGAAATCTGGTGACTCCACTCCAAATCCTTCTCGTCTGCAGCTGAGATGGCTTATGCTACAACAGTACCTGCTGGTTTTAATGGCAATAAATTATGTTAGTATCTTGCTAATGCCTGGTCTAAGCTGACCCAGCTCCGTTTAACAGGATGTGCTGATTAATGGGACTGGAACATCTTGAACATTTGGGATGGCAGAGACCTGCAGGGGTTAGAAATGACATTTAAGTGATTTTCTCTTGAATTTGACGCGTACCATGGAACGCGTTCCAGGTCTCTGAGAATGCAAGATGGGCAGAGAGGAACTTGGAGAGTGGTGATGCTGAGACACTCGGGCTGCAGAGAAACAGCCAATTAAAGAGGGCTTTTAATGAAGCACAGCACGGAAAGGACCGTGTTCAGCAGAGTCTGCCCGGGGCATTCTCCTGCACATCAGGGCAGGAACCTCAGAAAGCCCATCCTGAGCGACCGTGCCGGTGTCGGAAGGCTCAGACCTGGTTTTGCTTCTTGGAAAGGAGCACACGGGTCTGAGTGTGCTAAGAGCTCTTCCAGGAATAGCTAGCACTGCCTGGAGTGCCAGGGCACAGCCCCGCCGTGGACAGATGCTCCTTGTGCAAGGCAGGAGCAGCTCCCATGGCAGCTCCCATGGCAGCTCCCGTCGCAGCCGTCCCCCGCCCCAGCGCTGCTGCAGGGCACCACTCCTCGGGATCTGCTGCTGGAGCGGTTCGGGGCGAGCAGAGTCAGCTGGATCCGTGGGGATGGGTTGGAGCTGGCTGCTGACAGTGGGGTGACCTCATCCCAGCGCTGGGTGATGCCCGGCCGGGCAGGAGGAGCTCACCCCGGTACCCAGGAGGGCTGGGCTGCTGGTTTTGGGGTGGTTTATGGTGCAAAGAAGGGAACTCACCTGTGGCTGTGCATAAAGGACACAGCTGGGTTTAATCTGGGTCAGTCGGCTGGGAGCTTGTGCCAGGGGCAGAGCAGAATCCCTGAGGTACCCTGAGGGATGTCCAGGAATCCCAGAATCCCAGAATGGTTGGGGTGGGAAGGGGCCTCAAAGCCCATCCAGTGCCACCCCCTTCCACACCTTCCACTATCCCAGGTTGCTCCAAGCCCTGTCCAACCTGGCCTTGGACACTTCCAAGGGTGGGAAATACCGGATGTCACTTGGTACAGTGCCAAAAAACCCCTAACCCCCCCAAAACAGAACTCGAGTGGGTTGTTTTGGTGTGAGGCTGCCTGGTTGGGTCAGCGTGGGTCTCTCAGGTGGGGTTTCTCCAAGCCCCAAGGTATCTACTGCTTCTGCATTTCCATTTTTGGGGGGGCAGGGGTCAGGGGTTGCTGACTCTGTGGGTTATTTCCCCTCTGTTCTCTCTCTCCCTCCCTTTAATACACAGCTTCAAAATAATTTGGAATGGTGGATTTTTTTTCCCCCCGGGGCGGTGTGGAGCTGCTTCTCAGTAATCTGCGAGAGGCTTGGGTAGAGTGGGAGTGGAATTGATTGTGTGGGTTTTTTCCTTCCTGCTCCAAGACCACTTCTTGGCACTGAGGAATTTTTCTTTAGACTTCTTTGGGGAACAGATGCGTGAAGTACAGTTACCACTCATACATATGGCTTTTAAAATATGGAAGCTGTTGGACTGAAGTGGCTTCATATGGTGCTGTTGGAGGATGAGAATTAACACGGAATTTTGGGTTTCTTGAACGTGTCGTTGGAAAGTTGTTTTTTTTAATTGTTTTTTTTTTCCTTCTTTTTTTAAAAATAATGTTAAGTATTAATCTGCATTTTATGGTTATTAATCAAAGTAACGTTTACAACTCCGAAAATTACTCTCTCTGCAACCCTAAGCGCCTAAAATAGCACTGGAGTTTAATCTGGGGGATAAATAGGTTATACAACGCACAGTTTAAATGGTTGTTAATCTTAATTTGCTAACGCAGACATCTTTTCCTTTAATTGCAGGTTCCCATTTTAAAAGCCATTGGAAGATACTCTGCCACCCTCTTGGATTACTTCCCACACAGCTCAGCATGTCACTGTGCCCTGGATTTTACAAGGTGGCCATGATTTAACCCCCACTTCCCATTCCTATGTACTGGTGAAGCACTGGAGCTCCTTTGAGCTGCTGTTCCTCCCGTGGGAACTGACCTGTCTCGAATCCCTTCTCCCAAGGACTAGACATCGCCAGCAATGAGCTCCCAAAGCCATCCAGGTAAGGGCAGGGCCACTTGGAATCCCGGCAGCGACCCCAAAATGCAGTTTTGTGGTGTGAACAGGACCTTCATGGTGCTGCAGTGATGGTCCCGATGATCCCCCCCTCCCTCTCCTGCTTTCCGTGTGAAGGTGGGCAATGGTGTTGCTGTTTGTTACGAGGAAGCTCCACCACTTCAGGCTTCCAGCTGTCCTAAAATCTGGGTTTCTGACTGTTGCATGGGTGAAAATCGTTGGTGTTTTCTGAGTCATTAGGCGGCTGTTTAATTTGTTAAATCCGCGCTGATGAGCCCTAACGATGTGGAGCGTACCTCCAAGGAACGGGCACGGTGCTGCTGGTGCCTTTACTGATATTTGAGGAAACTCTGTGACTTTTAAAGTACTTTTTAATAGGAGGGAATAGTTTGGCTGGAACAGAAGTCAGTTGATCCACCTCAGTGCTGTCTGGGGGATTATCCCTGACGTGTCTTGTAATTGGAGGCACGATTCATCGCTACCAAACTCTGCATTTCTGCCTGCCAGGAGGGCCTGTGGCTCCTCAGCTACCTGCTTCTGAGCTTAAAGGTGCCTCTTGCGTTTGTTTTTAGGGAGTTTGAGGCGACTTTCGTGTTAGGCAGAGCTTTGTAAGAGGAATTTTAATTGTGCTGGGGCTGTTTTGAGTTTATGGTACAGAACCGGCTGCTGGGAAGCAAATAATCCAACAACAGCAGGGCACGTGGAAGGACTTATTTAACTCTGCCTCTGAGAGATTACTCTGTGACTTCAGTTTAATCAGGTTTGGGTTAACAAGTAAGGCCGAAGTGCTAAAAGCCAGGGAACGGCACCTAAGATTTAAGGAACCGCTTATTTGTGGGGGAAGAAATCCCGCAGTAAACGGGGTGCTGGAGTTCACAGGCAGTGGGGGTAGATCCGACCCTCTCCTCACGACTGAAATGAGTTTGTGAGTCTCTAAAATCGTCAGAATTATCAAAAAGGAAAGAAAAGTGCTCTCTGCTTCCATAACGTAGCAGTCTTGGGTTTTTCTGGAGGAGTTGGGAAGTTTGGGTCTGCGTGTTTGAGTGCACGGAGGTGTTTGCCCGGGACACAAGTGCAGAGTGATGTTTTTCAGGGGCTCTGTCCTTCACATCCTGGATCCCTGCTGTCCCAGTGTTTGCCTGCCTCAGGAGTGGGACTGGGCAGCTGTGGCCGCCTGCTGCTCCCTCCTTGTGGTGGGGGGACACCTGGAACATCCACCTGCAGTCCGAACCCAGCCGTGGACATCGCTGTGCTCCTTGAGGAGCAGCTCCCCAGAAGTTTGGGAAGTGCTGGTGCCCTTCCTGGTTGGGCTGTTGAGGCAGTGGAAGCCTGCTGCTGGTTCTTCTTGCTTCCCTTCAGAGTTCATCACTGAACCCTCGTTTCTCCTGCCTCTTTCTGCTGCTTTGGCTCAGCGTTTGCGTAGCTCTAAAAATCAGCTCGAGCTTTGTTCTTCCAACAAAGAAGAACCTGTCTAGAATGGTGCTGAGAAAGGTGGTCTGACCAAAACCCAGGGGGCGTGGCAGCTGGGCAGGGTGGCGTTGGGCATCCGTGTGCCCTGCCTGGGCGCTGGGTTCTGACTCTGGTTGTATTTCCAAGGGCCAGGTTGGGATTTGGCCGTGTTTCGTGGTGGCTTTTCACCCCCCTCGGTGTTCCTGTTGCTCGCTTCTCTTTCAAGAGTCAGTTGTATAATGAGGAGCAGAAATATTTCCCAAGCCTTGCCAAAGATGACATCTGGACTTCTCATGTCAGTTATCGTAGCCACGCTGATTATACAGCTACAGGTAATTATTCCTAATGATGGGCATTGTTTAAGGGAAGGCTCTGGCTTAACTCGAGAGCCTATTAAGCCTTGCTTCAGTGGGTTCGAGCTTTCTTCTCTAATCTTCTCCAAGCCCGGCACTAATGGGATGTTTTAGGAGCTGTGCCATGAAGTTGTTGCGGCGCAGATGAATGGAAGTGGTTTGGGTTGGGTTTTTTTTTCCCCGTGCTTTTCTGATTTTTCATTTCACTCTGCAAAGCTTTTGTGAGAAGCGTTGGCCACTGAGGGCTTCTCACCCAACAAGGTGAAAAAATACGGAGAAGATTTAAGTTGGCTAGAAAGAAAAGCGTGACTTCTTCCCCCATCGCTGCCTCTTCTTTTGTGTTGTGTTTTGGAGTAAGATTCCTCAGGGAAAAAAGAAACAGCTTTTGGAGAAGAATACCCAGGTGGGAGAAAACTTCCAGCGGCTAAATCAGCCCGAGCCCTGCACATGGGGTAAAGACCTTGAGCTCTGCTTTCTGGGCTGTCTCCACGGTCTCCTCCTTGAGTTTGGGGTCGGGAGCAGCGTTCCTCGTGCTCTTGACGTGCCACGTGGGCACACCGTGGAGCAGGAGAAGCCGGCTGGCGTCCCTCGCGCCGCGGGCGCCGTCCCGGCGCGGTGCAGAGGAACAAGCATCTCCCCGCGGCGGGGCGAAGGGGGGAACGGGGCCGGATCTGCCTTCTCCCCGCGGGGACGGGAGCGAGGAGGCTCTGCAGATCCAGCCAGGACCGAGCCGGGAGGCATCACGTGCCCCTTTGGCTCTTGGCGAGGAGGAGTCGCCGCCTCTTCCAGCGCTGGAACAAAGCTGGAAAAAAAAGCGCCGAAATGGTGCTGTGAAGGCTCGAGTTGCTGCGAAGTATAATTAAGAAAATTAGGCTAATTAAGATAACATTTAGGATTATGACAAAGCTTGGGGGGGGGCGGGGGAAAGCGTGTTTAGTTTCACTCCGTAACCTGTTAGCGCTGGCCACAATTTCAACTTGCCTTACGTAACCCGTGGTGCTCACCTCGCCCGGGCTGACTGGCTTGGGAGTAGTGTGGGGTTTTTTTAATAGGGGTTTTTTTTGTGTTTTGGGTTTTTTCCCCCCCCCCTCTCTTATTGACCTTAAATGATTCCTTGCAGTCTCCTTCCACCTCCCTCCTTAATATTCAGTGGCTTGAGTTTCACTATCGTTCGCTTCTTTAATCAGTAAAGATTGTTCTGCTGATACTAGTTATACATAAAGATTAGTCTTAAAAAACCAAAACACTTAAAGTTAATCACTCAACTGATTTGTATTTGTTTAAAGTTCACTTTCCTTTGTAAAAGCTGAAAATCTCCATGTTCAATGAAGCATTTTGTTTATGAAATGTTATCTTGCAGGAATTAACCAGTCTGAATGCAAATGCTCCATCCTTTCTTCAGAGCCACTCTTGCAGAGATGCAAATTTCAGCTACATTTTGCAGGGCTGAATGTTCGATAATTAGGAATATTGAGGTTTTAAGAATGAGCTGCCTGGCTGATAGGGGAAAATCTGCAGCGGGGATCATTAAGGCTGAGAGGAGCTCCCGGAGGAAGGAGAAAGCTCCGGGATCACATGGCACCG
Organism: Mohoua ochrocephala; assembly: GCA_013398855.1. Classification (NCBI taxonomy): domain Eukaryota; kingdom Metazoa; phylum Chordata; class Aves; order Passeriformes; family Acanthizidae; genus Mohoua; species Mohoua ochrocephala. The sequence continues at coordinate 65,362 of VZTA01011700.1, forward strand.
GGAGAACGAGTTAGGGAGTCACGTACCGTGATTTGCTGGGGAGATAAGGACTTTTTGCACGGGGCTTTATCTGCACCCAGCCACTCTCCTGCCCTACTCCGGGGCTCAGCGAGGCATGGAAAGCCATTTCACGCAGCACGCAGAAGGAGCTCTCCCCGTCAGCGTCTCCCAGCGTTTTGCGCCGCCCGATAAATATTTGATGCGTTCTCTTTTTAAAGATTAAGAAGTTTCTGCGGAGATGCATTTCAAGCCGGCTTTAAATGACGCTGACCTACTTTTCTGACAGCAGCGAGGCTGGCTGGGGAAGTTATCTGGGGGCAGGAGCGTGGTTTCAAACAAACACGGGGGCCGTGGGGGTAAATTCCAGCCCCCCTCTAGCAGGGCTGGGCCGCGGCCGAGGTTGGCTGTGGAAGAACCTCTGGACATGGTGTTATCACAGAGCCTTGGGATGGTCTGGGTGGGAAGGGACCTTAAAGCCCATCCCATCCCACCCCTGCCATGGGCAGGGACACCTCCCACTGTCCCAGGCTGCTCCAAGCCCCAATGTCCAGCCTGGCTTTGGGCACTGCCAGGGATCCAGGGGCAGCCACAGCTGCTCTGGGCACCCTGTGCCAGGGCCTCCCCACCCTCCCAGGGAAGGATTCCTTCCCAAGATCCCATCCAGCCCTGCCCTCTGGCAGTGGGAAGCCTTTCCCCCTTATCCCACCTCTCCAGGCCCACGCAAAAAGCACAGGGAGCTGTGTGAATGGAAGCAGCAGCGGTGGCTGATGGGGTTTCCATGATAAATGGGGATTTCTGCTGGCGTTAAATATGCTTGTGTCTCCAAAACACACATTGGATATGGATTTATGCACAGATGTACCCATGCAGGTGCCCTGTCCAACCCGGCCTGGAGCATTTCCAGGGAGCCCTGCTTTCCTTGACCAGTCTGGTGCTCGGGTTTTACTGGATTATTCTAGACTGGGAATTCAGAGGCTGTTCTCCTGAGCAGTCTGGTCCCAGCAGTTTTGGGGTGGGCACTTTGGGGTTGGCTGTGGAGTAAACTCAGCAGCAAGCTCTGGTCAGAAGAGCTGAAAACTCCAGAACTGGCCGTGCCTCCATTCACTTTCCTTTCCCCAGCCCACAAGAGAACACCTATTCCACCTGCTTTCCTGCTCTTCTCTACGTGGGAGCTGAGCCTGTCCTGGATTTCCTCTAGGAACAGTGTCATTTTGAGGTCCTTGAAAGTTTTAAGTCTGCCCCCACTAAACCTGTGAAGTTTTCACTTTCTGGAGCATCAAATAGTTGGGACTTTCTGTACAAGGGTTTTGTTGTACCCTCAAAAGAGAAGGATTGTTTTGTGCTTCAACTTGGGGTTCAAGTTGAAGTTCCTGCTAGGTCAGTGTCCCTGCCAAGTACATTCCTCTCATTTCTGCTTTTTCTTTAAATGCAGTTCTTGCACTTAGGAATTCTTTAAAAGCCTCTTTCTAAAGTAAGTTTTTTTGCCTGTGATGTTTCCTGCAGTGCAAAGATGAGAAGCGGGTACTTGTGGTGAGAGGCAGAGAACTCTGGATTATTTTGAATGAAGTACAGGGTAGGAAAAGGATATAAAAAAGGTCGTACTTTTAAAGTCAGGTGATTCTGTAATGATGTTTGAGACAGTCCTTGGGATCTTGTGTCTCACTTGGAGAGGAGACGAACCTTTTTCTACGAGGTTACTACACTTTTGTTACTCACTCTTGGTCAACCCCAGCCTGCCCTGTGTCTCGTACTTCCCCAAATGAAGTTTGCTACCAGCCTTAACAAGGAATATTTTCTCAGGGTTTGTTTGAAATTGTTCAGCCTGTCACCTTTGTGGCAGGCTCTCTTTGTGGCAGTGAAGTTTGTCGGGGTGTCCTGGCTGTGGATGATCGGGACAGAGCTGATGGCAAAGGACTGTCTCAGTCATCCCGCTGATTCTCAAAGTGATTCGAGAGCAGGGGCAGAAAATCCCCTTTTTCCCAGAGGGATGCCAGCCAGACATGGCACTCTGCATCCTTTAAGTCCAGGAATTTGGCTACCTGTGCTTGGCAGCTACTGCTTACCCTGGCTGCAAAAGGGAAAACAGGCCCTTAGTTTTGAGAGCTCTTGGTCAAACTCTTCTGTAGATTTATTTTTATTCGAAGGTGTTTCCATGTAGGACCTGAGGAAGGGGCTGGAGCTGTGTCAGGGGAGGGTCAGGCTGCAGATCAGGGAAAGGTTCTTCCCTCAGAGGGAAGGTTCCCCCCCACACTTTTATTTATTCATTTTATTATTTCTATTTAGGCCGTTAAGCAAGAAAGGCCTCGACACCTGCAAGGTTTGAGGTGCCAGGTGGAGTGGCCAAACTACAGAGAAATGGGGCACACCATTTGTTCTTCCCTTAAGAAAACCAAAGTGAATACATCAGCAGGTCTTTTAAAGCTTTCGTTTCCACAACCAAAATCAAAATCCTGTTGTTTCATCAGTTCCTGGGAAAATCGGACCTGCAGTGCCCTGGTTTGCTCTGGAGATGCTCAGCAGCTCTTGGGGCTCTCCCTGGGGATTGCTGTCACCCTTTGGCTCGATGGACTGATTTGCTCAGGTGTGGGGAGCAGATTTTTGGCCTCTCAGAAGGATGAGGCTGATATTAAACTTCACCCTTGTTGAAAGGTGAATTCCATACAGGAATAACCCCGGGTGGGATTTTCTGAGGTCCTCCTGCCTCAGCTCGGTTCTTGTGGGAGTTTTCAGGAGCCCCTGAGTGTGTTTGGGGTTCAGTGGGGCATTGCTGGTCCTGCTTTGAACCCTGCCAGGCTGGGCTTTGCCAGGGAATCCACAGGCCAGGCTTAATCAGTGTTTGCAGCTGCACTTTGATGTAGCAACACCAGCTTTGTTTTGAAGGCTGGAATTGCCAGGCATGAGGAGGTTCTGCCAGGATGGCTGGGCAAGGTCAGCCTGGGGAGACAGGAGCCTGACCACAGCTACCTGGGGATGGACGCCTGGGGAAGGGGGGAAGGACAGGTAGGATTGTGACAACAGCCATTAATACACCCTCTCAACCTCCGGTCCTGTGTGATGTGGATTTTATGGGGGGGGCTGATGAAGTAAATTTCACTTTAATTAGTTGTTTTGTTGTTTTTTGAGAGTGAGAATACAGGTTTTTTGGGGTTTTTTCCCCCTGTCATTTTGGCTGTACCGAGAGCTGAATAATCCCAGCACTGAAAAACAACTTCTTTGGTTGACTTGCCCGCGAACGAGCGGTGTTTTGCCAGTGCCACCCTCTCTCCCAGGAGAAACCTCCAGCCATGGGCAAGGTAGGGTTGCTTGCAGTGGAGGGGACTGCTGGGAAGCCCCAGCGCTCCGTGGTAGGGCTGGCATCGGAGAAATCGCAGCCGAATTCAAAGAAATCACTTGTTTAAAAAAAAAGAGATCGATCCTGACCCTTTCGCTATGCCGGAATCTGTGTACTCACGTTGTTTGCAGCTGCTGCGCTGCCAAACCACTTAAATAGCTTTATGTGGGGCAAATTGTAACGAGGGTGAGGCGTGCTTTGGGAGCTTCGAGCTGCCAGCCTTGGCTCCGGGTCCCCGTCGTGCCCTGCGGGGCGGCTGCCGCGGCCGCGTGACCCCGCCGGGCTCGGGTTGGAAACGTGGCACGCGGGCTCCGTGGGCTCGGAGAGGTTCCGTAAGAGCTGCTGGCTGGCCCTGAACCCCCCTGCCTGGCCGCCGTGTGCCGCGAGGCCTCACCCCGGGATCAATAGCCCCGGATCAATGCGGCCGTTTGGCCGCGCGGTCACCGCGGCCGGCCGGCAAATTGGGAGCAGCTGGGAGGTGGGGAACGCTCCCTCGGCTGGGGCTTATTTGCTCAGAGATCTGAGGGCAGGTGGGTTTTTTGTCTGCTGCTGGAAAGGTGGCTGCAGTAGTTCTGATCAATTGGCGGCTCTTCAGGCAGGAAGCCCTTGAAGCCTGGTGATGTTAAAATAATCCATTGAGAATTATGTTTTGCTCCTCTGTTTCAGCATTCAAAACTTGCACTTTCTGCTCAAACAGACTTAACCCCCTCTGTTAGCGGTGACCTTTATTTTATGCTGCCTATAAAGGGAAACAGTTTTAAACTTCTTTTTGCCGCTCCTGATCTAGAAAATGCTTGAGCTGCTCCTGTGGGAAGACATAAAAGCCTGAACTAGACCAACCGTCTCTTCTCTGGTCATAAAATCATCCAAAGCGGTAAAAAGACCGTACACCAAACTCCACAAGTCCATCCAAGTACTGAATCCTTGACGTCTGTCACTTCAGGAAAAATCTCTGAAACTTCCAAGAACTTGCTTTATTCTAGCGAAGGTGCCACTGGTCTCACAGAACCTCTGCCAGGGGAAAGCATGTGATTCTCACAGCTTACCAAACCCAGGAGAAGGGCTCTGGCATCTCTTCCCTGCCAGCAGCAAGAATCTGATTGGCATTAGATGGCTTTTTCCCTTCCTTTTTTTTTCCCTTTCCAGCAGGTGCAAGGCCTGTTCTGCAGGCTCGTAACTCTTGACAGGTTTATCGTGATGTCTTCTTGGCAGGTAGGGCTGATGCTGTTCCTTCAGTCTGCATTAAAGATTCTTTTCCTTTTCCTTTTTTCCCCCTTCGAAGTGGAGCTCTGTGCAGCAGCTCTTTCAAGGAGGTGATGGGACCGTTGCCTCTGTTTTCCTTCTTTTTATCTGGAATCGGAGCAGGTAGAGCCAGCTCGGAGGGTCACTACTCCTCCCCCACCACCACCACCTCCTCCTCCCCCAAATGTACTTGAGGCAGGTTGATCTGGGCAAACACAGCAGCAGGTTGTGTTGCCCGAGGTTTGGGGAAGCTCTGATTTATTCCTCTCGTGTATTTTCATTTTCACGGGGAAAGTGATGCAGGGCAGTTCTGCTCAGGCACTGCCTGATTCCTGAGTCTTTCTAAAGAAGCTGCCGTGTGAAAGTTGCCCTTTTCATTTTCTTTTTTTTTTTTTTTTCCCTTTCCCTTTCTTTTTGATGGTGTTTGGCATGGCAGACCTCAGCCTGTTGTTTTTAGCAGCTCACCAAAGCGCTTAAAGAGAATTCCTCCTCCTCCTCCACTGATTAATTTCTGGCATGGAGCACAAAATAGCTCTTGCGTCAATAAATCGTCACAACCTTTGCTTGTCTCTGTCAGCGTAAATACAGTTGGACTCTAACATGCCCCGAAGTAGGCCAGAGGTTGCCAATTTTGCAGCTGCAGAGTGGTCAAGTCCAAGAGTGCCTGCTTGGGGTGTCAGAGCTGCTGCAGTTCGTGTTGCAAGCCCCTCTGCCCCCCTGCTGGACCCCTCCTTTGGGTTCTGCTCAGTGGCTCCTCACTTCGCTGCTTCACCTCCCATCCCTTGAGAGGCTCCTTTTCGAGCTGCTCGCTCAGACTCCTTTTTGTTTTAATTATTATTTTTATTTGTTGCTGGTAGTTCTGGTGTTTGCTTTTGCCGGGGAAACCGTGGATAGCAGTTGCACAAAAGAACGTGATGTTTTGGGAACGATTGCCCAAATCATTGGGCAACAGGGACTTGATCTTTAGATGTTCCAGCCATCAGATGAAAGAAACTTTCTGCAGAGCCGTTCGCTGGAACAACTGTTGTGCAAACCGGGTGCTGAACGCTGCTGGAAGTGGGGGGGGATGTGAGAAACCCGGGAAATGGGTCATCCTCCTGCGCTGGGATGCCTGCAGGGGAGCTGGAGGGAGCTGCTGGAGAGGCTGGGACGATCCCCTGGCAGCTTCTGAGTCAGAGAGTGGGATGGAACCTGCTGGTTCTGCCAGGCTCCAGAGGTTTCTCCCTGGAGAATGCCCCGGTGCAGCTGCTCCTTTGGGCTTTCCTGGAGCACCTTCCTCCTCCCGCTGGCCTCGCTGCCCCCACAGCTGCCCTGCCTCTAAATGGAGCAGCTGAGCAAACCTGAGAATAGGAACGATTTGGAAATGTTTCTAAAATTTAGATTTTTTTTTTTTTAATGATTCTCTTAATCTACATCTAAATACAAACACAAACTGCTGGTGGAGGGGCGGGGGAACATTCCTCGATATCCCTCCCATGGATGAAAACTCTCAGCAGTCATTTTTGCTGGTTTTGGGAAACCAGTTTTAGCTGGTTAAAAACACCCAAACCGTTTGTTTCGTCACAAACTTCTGCACGTGCTCCTTCTGCCCCTGGAAAAACAACCAGCCTGTGGATGCCAATGGATCAGCACCGGAGGCCCCTGGAAGGGCAGGCCTCGATGCGATTTGGGTCTGGAAGCACTTCCAGAGCTAGAACACCTGTTTTGATGAGCAAACTGCTCAAAGTTGACTTGCATTGCCAGAAAGGAGAGCACGGCTTGCCGGGGATTCGATAAACTCCGTGTTTTCTAGGATTTTTCATCTCGTTCCCTTGGCCTTCCTCCTCCTCCTCCTCTCTGGAGCTGCGAGCTAGCCTTCAATGAGAGATTCACGTGTTTTGGCCAAAACGCAGAATGTGTACAAAGAATATCCCCCCCGTGCCCTTTTTCCCCCCTCAGAGTGAAAGTGCAGGTTTAGAAGCCTTTCCCCATGTGTGTGTGTGTTTATCCCCCTGCGGGGCGGTGCCGCAGCAGCCGCGAGGCGTTGGGGCTGCCGGAGAAGGCAGCCGTGGTTGTGGCACCGGGGCTTTTCTGGCAGCTGCCTGCCCGTGCCTGTGTCGGGGTGCAGGCTGCGTGGGCTCTTCCTGCTTCTCCTCGGGGAGGGAGGTGGGCGGTGGTGGTGGTGGTGCCAGGGCGGTGTTTGGGCTCTGCGGCGGGCACGGATCGGCCGCCGCTCCCCTGATGTGGCTGCGCTGTGTCTGTCCGGGCTCCTCCTGTCTGAACTGGCCAGAGTTTGTTCCTTAGGGCCGTGCTGGGGCTGGGACTGGGCTGTTCCACATCGGCTCAGGGTGTTGGAGCCTGCTCAGGTGTCTGGTGTGCCTCTGAACAGGCCATCAGCTGTGGGCAGTGAGTGATGTGGGGGCAAAGACAGACCCGTAGCTGCTGAGCGAAGCCGTGTGTCAGCTCAGGGGGTGTGCCTGGCTTCTCCTTCTCCCCAGGATCTGGGTGCTGAAGAGCTGGAGATCCCCTACCCTCAATGATCAGGCTGAGGCATGGGGTGGTTGTTTCCCCTCCCCGAGGAGGTGAGGGTTGGTTCTGGGAGGTCTCTGGGCTGCCCGTCCCACACTGAGGAGGCTTTGACTTCCTTTGTGCCTGAGGTCAAATTTTTCCCTTGTAAAGCCCTGGAACAGGCTGCTCAGTGCAGCAGTGGAGTCGCCATCCCTGGAAGTGTTCAAAGAAACGTGTGGGCTCTGAAATCCATTATTTCCTTCCTATTTTGGTTTGTACTTCACTGTTGGGGCTGCTTTCCTCAGGAGAGGCAGGCAGGAGAGTCCCTTCAGGAGCCACCAGTGCCTAGAGCTGGGTTCTGTAGTGGCAGCAGCCCGGCTCTGCCGTGGGATGAGCCCTGCCACCCCGGGGAAGGTGAGCTGGGATAAAGGAGCGTGGCTGTGGTGCCTCGCTTGGCTTTTCAGGCTCCTGAGGCCAGAGAGCTCTGCAGAAGGAGCTTGTTTTTATTCAGAAATAATGATGTAGTAGCTGGTGGAGGCACATAAACATTTGTGGCTTGAGCAGAGGCAGAGGTACGAGATGCGCTTGTGCTGGGAGACGAGTTCTGCCGCGCTAGAAACTCCTTTTTCCTCTTGCAAGGAACAAGTGTGGGACTGTTTCTTTTGAACAGTGGTGGGTTTTTCACCCCCCCCAAATCTTCAACTGGTTTCATTTTGCAGTACGAAGCAGTAGGTAGTGTTCAGGAACCGTTGTTGGTGAGATTGTGTCTGGCAAAGATACCATCTCACCGACAGCTTTCAAAGCTTCTGAAGGAGGCAGAATGCTCAGGATTCGCTCCTTTAATATTTTTCCTTGCTGTTTCCCACCAAGCCTGTGTTTTCATCGTGTCTGCGAGCTTCGCTGCTTTTGTCACATTTGCAAGTTGTTAATAACATCTTGGTTTGTTAATATATTCTCGGTATTGGCAAATTCTGCGTGATTTATCTGCGTTATTTACCGCTCTGCCTCTTCCAAGTTAATGATTGCCCTGACTAAGGATACCTTTGTGCACAGGGAAGATGCGGGGAGGAAAAATCCGCCCGGGATGCTTCTCCTCCCTCCTCCTCCCAAACTGAAACTAGTGGAGGCTGCTGGCCACTTTCACGGAGTCCTTTAATTAGAACATTTCTGACTCGGAGCTTCCACATCTCCTGGCTCAGGCCCTGCGTGCAGTCAGAGGCATTTGAGCTGCGCTGTCTCTGCTCTCCAAATCGTCATTTCAGCTCGAGCCCCTTCCTTAGATGCCGGGAGAACGGAATTGAGCTGGGTTGTGAGGTGTTTTACCCCTCAGTCCTGGGCTCGCGAAGCGCTGCCGTGGGCGCGGGGTGACGATCGCTGTGACATCCAAGGAGGGATCCCCCCAGCGTCCCACGCCCCGATGGCTGGGATGGCTGGGGGTGCCTGGTGTGGCTGTGGCGGCTCGTCCCTGGTGGCCAGAGGTGCCATTAGCACTAGGAGCTCAGGGGGTGCAGCACGCACGGCACCGGGGCCCGCGCGGCTCCGGATCGATCGGCCCGTGCTCTGAAGGAGTGGTTGTACACGGAGCAGGCACGTGGCGCGGCTCCGCTCTCAGCAGGTGAAGCCACGGCAGGAAAACACCTCCGGCTCGGGAAGACACAATAGCAGAGCGCAGGGAGAGCCGGGGTGAGGCATGTGAAGGATGTGGGATTTGTGATACCGGAGGCTCAAAGGCAAAAAATAGCATCATTTATAATAGTAAAAGAGAAGGCTCCTGCGCTACGCCTTTGCATTCTGCCAGTCTGTAGTGAATGGAGGAGTAGTTTGCTTACAGATGACAAGCAGGGATGAATAAGCACTTAAAATTTTTGGTGCTGGAGGAGCAGCTTTTCCATCTTGGCCTCGGAGCGAGTCAGAGTCTTGCAGTCCCTTTCCTCGCAGCGTCGCCTGCTGCTCTTAAGACAGGCATTGGGAAGCATGGAATTACAACTCTCTCCACGTCCCTTGGCCTCCCTGTGGGGTTCCCTGTTCTGCTCCGGGCGTGCTCCAGGACCTGTTTTGACTGGGCTGTGTGCTGATTCTGGAGAGGACCCCTTTGCTGCCTGGTTTGCCCCCCAGCAGCAGGAGGAGGTGGCATCCAAAGCGCAATCCGTGAACTCCTGCACCAGCTATAAACATCCCGTCAGCACAGACTAAATCCTGGTGTGTTTTAGTGGATGGACACCTGAGGATCTCTTGGAGGCGAAATGGAAGAATAAGCGCATTAATTGGGATGCTTCGAGAAGAGCAGCAAAGTGTGGGTGGGTGTAAAGTTACGTCCTGGAGTAAGGAACTGCTGTCCCTTGAGGTCTCAGTGCTGGGGCTGTTGGTGACAGCAGCTCTGCCTCTGCTCCTTGCTCTTGTCCTCTGTGGTTAGTTTTCATGGAATTTCCATGAAATTTTCCTGAAATATTTCAGCTGTTGGAGTTTGTAATGGGAGGTGGCATTGTTTGGTTGGTTTTTTTCCTTGTTTTGTTTTGTTTTGTTTTGTTTTTCCCTTCTTTCTTCCCCTAAGCTGCTGCTCTGTGGGCTTTCTAGGAACCTAGTCCAGGGTGAAAACAGAGGGAAAAAGCACCTCATGGTAAGGAGTGGGATGCACCTAGTGCTGCGTGTTCCTTCGAAGTTAATACTGTTAATTGCTTTCTTGGTGCTTAATTGTGAAGACATGGCCAGAAGTGGTTCTCTGACCAGGAAAACGTCCTTTTTCTGCTGTTGTGTGTTTGCCCGAGCTGGCAGCAGAGAGATACCTGTAGTACCTGAGGAACAGGCCTCCTGAAAAACTGGTGTTTCGGAGCATTTTTCCACTTGCCCGCCCATGACTGAACGCCTGCACCGCTTCTGGCGTCGCCCTCGCGCCACGGCGAGGTTCCTGTGAGGATAATGCCAGGAGAAGAGCCATCCCCCAGCCTCTTGAAATCGGCAGGCGCTGCAGCAGTGCCCATCAGGGCTTTTATTATTTTCATACTTGGCTCCAGCTGGAATGTCAGCGACCCCCTGCTCGGAGAGATCCCATCCGCAGGGAGCCTTGGCAGGCGTTTCCCAAACGCAGCACGGGCATCTTGTACCCTCTTACAGGACACATTTCACGCCCTTGGATTCCAGTTGAGAGAGGGTCCCGTGTTTGCTTCCCTCAAAAACAACTTGTGGTGGTGAGGCTGGCAAATCCCCATGGGAACTGGTCTCTCCTGAAGGCATAAATCTGATCCTGGAGCGGGTTGTACCGTAGGAAGCTGGATGTTGACCTGGACCAGTGTCCTGCCTGACAGTGACAAGCACGAGGTGTTTATGGCCTCTAAGGAGCCAAGCAGAGAGCCCAAAATGAGTATAGAATACAGAACAATAGGTGAGATGAGTTTATAATTCTGGCTGTTTTGGTGCTTGATAATCTGGTGCTTTTGCTGGCCCAAAAAGGGAAGGTAAAGAAGGCCAGGCTGGCAATTAAATGTGCAGGGAGAAGCTCGGGGGTGACTTAGAGTTTGGGGACACTCGCTGTTTGTGTGAACCGTAGAAAATACTTTGTCAACAAAATGTTCCATTAATATTGGCCTGGTGAATAATTCGGGATTATTGCAGATCAGACTGGAGGGAGAAGGGCCGGAGCATCACGAGCTCCGTGATTCTCCAGCTCTTGGTGGGTTCGTTCCTGCATGGGGAGGGAAGGGGGATTCTGCGGGACCTGCGCTCGGCTGAGTCAGCTTCATTAGCACTGCACGACTTCCTGAATTGCTGCCGAGGAAGGATGTGCTGTTGACTCAGAAGAAAGTCTGCGATGTCTGGGGACAGGGTCAGCGGAGTGGACGCCCGAGTTCCAGCGCGGGCCACGCGCTCTCGAGGCCGTGAATCACCGTGACAGCAGAAGCGAGTGAAAAGTGCCATTTTCTTTTAAAAAAAAACCCGAACGAGAAGGTGGAGGAAGGCCCCGGAGGTCGCACTCGGTTCGATAACGGGGCAGGGTGGAATTTTTGTGTACATCATTAGATTTGGCCCCGGCTGTAAACTCCCTGTGGCTCGCTCCTGTGAACTCCGTCGGCACAGCTGCGAGCGCCGTCGAGCGCACGCTTCAATTCCTGAACTGGATCGGGACAAGCGGAGGATTTTCTGTGCGGAATCTTCTATTAGAAACACGCCCACACTCCCCAATCAGCCTCACTTTTCCTCTGCAAACTGCTCGTTTGTCTCCGAGCGCTCTTGTCTGCCTCGAACATGCCTGTGTGTGTGGCATAGCTCGGATTTTTATGCCGAGGAATGTAAACACCAAATCCGCACAAGACTTGCCGAAGAACTCCGGGGCTCTGGTGCATCATCTGTTTGTTATGTAACCTGATAGAATGGGAGCGAAATAGAAACCAGATGTCAAGGCGAGGCAATTACAATTTTTCATCTGCGAGCGTTGCAGTAAACGCGCTTTGTGTTCCTCGGCCCCCCCTCCCCGAATGTGGGGTTTTATTTGGGAAAGTGCTGCGGGGGACCTCGGAGCTCTCAGCACGGCTCTTGCTTAAAGACTTTGTTATTCCGTACTTGAGTTCTTTTGTGTAATTGGAGTCCGTGTGCTACTCCAGATCCACGAGCCGGCGTATTCCCAACTCGAAATGAGCTGGACACAACTGCCGCGTCCCGGGAGAGCCCCTCCGCGTGTCCGGCTCTGTGGGTTACACGGTCAAGCTGCACTAAATTTAGCATTCCGAGGGAAGCTGCTTTGTTTGTCGTGTTTAAATTTGGCAGGAGAATCCCATCAGAACAGGTTTGGTGTGGGCTCTGCCGGGGATTCCGGAGCTGGAGGAACATCTGGGAGGGGAGCAGATGGGAGCCGCAGTTAGCTCGTTTGCTCCAATTCGCCGTGCGACGAGGAGGATAAAAGGGAAAATGGATAATCATTGATTCTCTCTGGTGGGGAAATGGATTCTTCCACCGCTGGTTTATCCCAGAGGTTTATCTCTGCTGTCTCCCATTAAATAAGGCAAGCCCTGGGTTGAGAGAGGGATCGATGCACATCTATCTTGGTCTTCATGTGCATCTTCACGAGTCGAGGCGTGTGTGTGATCTCACCGAGTGGGAGCTGACGGGAATTTTCCTCTTCCCTTCCCTCGTGGTCTTCATCCTCCTGCGCCGACGTTTGTGCTTTTGCTGCTGAGGATTTATTTCCTCCTGTCCAGTGAGGCTTGGAAGCCCAGCAGAACCTTGCTGGTGGAGTTTGGGCTTGGATGAGGCCACAGGGGCTGGGGATCCAGTTTTTCCCTGGGAGCAGAACCTGTTCCAGGCATCCCCTCATTAAGTACAGACAACTTCAAGCAACCCTTAAATCAGTTGCACATTGCAGATGAAGGAAGAATTAAAGCTTCCTGCTCCTCCTAAACACCAAGTTTCTTCCTTTAAAACCAGCACACAAGGAGAAGAGGTCAGTGTGAGCACTTGACCAGTGTGAGCCGTTCCCAACAGCATCCAACCCGTGCCACCTCTCCTTTCGAGGACAGCATGGAAAGCGAGGGCTCGGGTGCACGGTGTGTGGTCACTGCTCAGCTCTGCCAGCACCCAGCAGTGACCTCTGCGAGTTCCCTGTGGAGCCCGAGCCTACACTGAAGATTTAACTGTTGGAGACACTTTTCCCCCCACACGAAGCATTTGTAGAAAACTTTACAGCTGCGAGGCCGCAGCAGAGCCTCTTGCGCCTGTGAAGTCCAGAGTCAGGTGTTCCCAGTTGGAATTGCTTCCTTTCCAACTCCCATTCCGGAGAAGAAGAGGCTCGGGGGGGACCTCATCTCTCTCTACAAGTACCTGACAAGAGGCTGTGGTGAAGTGGGGGTCAGGCTCTTCTGCTGTACCTCAAGTGAAAGGGTGAGAGGAGGTGGCCTCACGTTGCACCAGGGGAGGTTCAGATTGGATATTAATAAAAACCCAATTCACTGAAAGAGTGGTCAGGCACCGCAATAAAGTTGCCCAGGGAGGTGGTGGAGTCTCTGGAAGCATTCCAGAGGCTCCTGGGTGTGGCACTTGGGGATATCACCAGCGGTGATTACGGTGGTGCTGTGTTGGTGTTTGGACTGGATGATCTCGAAGGCCTCTTCCAGCCTTGAGGATTCTGTGGTTTCTTTCTAAATGGAGACCGTGGAGAGCCCAGGCATGGTCGCCATGGAGAACATCCCCTCAGGCTGGTCATGGCGGATGTTTGACCAGCTCTCCCGTAGAGGTGTTGAGCTCTGCAAGGCCCGAAGGTTGGGGGGAGCTCCGTGTAAACACCGCCGCGTTACTGACACCGGGCCCTGCAGCAATGGGCCTTAAAACCACGGGAATGCAGAACGGGAATGTTGGCCGGCGGGCAGCAACGACTCCTGCCAGCGTCGGTCGCAGGGGACCGGTTCCGAGAAGGAAAACAGGTCCACCGAGGGAGCGCCGGGCCCGGCCTCTCTGCCGCGGCGCTGCCGCGTCGGTGCCGAGCGGCCCCCGTGACCGTCACCGCGAGCCAGGGGATCCCGGCGCGTGCTGGGGACACAAACCCCGGCCATGGCAGTCACGTGGCGCCGGCAGCTCGTACTACAAAAACAGCAGCTCCGCCGAGAGCGACCTTCAGCATGGCTCCCAACGTTCCCCGTGTTATTTTTAACCTGTCTGGGTAAATTTCCAATACAAAGGCCGGTGCCAATCTGATGTGTTCGCTTTCCCAAATCCTTATCTTTTGCTTTCTAGTGCGCTGACGCATCAGATGGAACGGCGAGTTTCGGGCTTGGGTGAAGCTTCTCTTGTATGGCCACAGCACCAGAGAGAAATACATATTTCAGCTCTCTTTTACTGCTAAATACATTTATTTCTCAAGGGGTTTTTGTTGTTGTTGTTGGTTTTTTTTAAGATGGGTTTTAACAACATTTTTTTTTTTTTTCCTTTTTAAAGAAAAATACTTTAACTGGGGTTTAAAAATAGCTGAAGGCTGTACTTTGATTAGGTTGCTGTGGCACTGACGTCAGCGGGTGACATTTATCTCTGTACGGATTTGTCGCCCTGTTGACTAAGGCTGTATTTACACAAATGGGGATATTTCTGTCCCCTGTGGGGGGAACCAGCAACAGCTCTGCCCCAGTCGTGTCCTTGCCCTCAGTGTTCCTGAACTCTGCCTCCCTCCTCCCTCCCGGGCTGCTTCATTCCGTGCAGCAGCAGGGGGTTTTTGAAGCGTTGGGGAGTCCTTTGAGGTGTTTATGTTGCTGTGATGGTCGGGGCATGGCGATGATGATGATGATGATGATGATGGCTTGGTGGAGAAGGACGATGGCAGAGCGATGCTGAACTTGACTTGGACTTGGTAAAGCATCAGGTACGAGCCTGGGTGGGTCCTGGCTGGATGGCTTCATGAATAGACAGGTAATGGATGTTCTCCACACAGGAATTACAGAAAATAGGCCCTAAACAAGAGAAATAAATGTGAAAAAGGAAGGAAAAAGCAGTGAGCAGTTTCAGACCAGCATGGCTTCGAGTGCAGTGTATTTCTCTGTCTGTATTTATTTAATGTTTTCATCCACCGTAGTTGCTGTAATTCACTTTTTTTTTTTCCCCCCAGCTTTAATTATTGCTCCTGGGGTTTCCCTGGCCCCAAATCCCTCTGTTCCAACAGCAGCAGAAAGCACTGATCGTTTCCTACCAGCACTCTTGTCTAAAATCTGGTTCCTGGAGCATAAGGTTTCCCAAAAGGGAGTTTCCATAGAATCCCAGGATGGTTCGGGCTGGAAGGGACCTCAAAGCTCATCCAGTTCCATGGGCAGGGACACCTTCCAGGGCAGGGGCTCCAGCATCCCAGGTTGCTCCCAGCCCCATCCCACCTGGCCTTGGACACTGCCAGGGATCCAGGGGCAGGCACAGCTTCTCTGGGCAAGTGCTCTCAAAGCTGTGCCTGTTATTAGGGGGATGCACTTGGAATAACTGTTAATTTATCCTTGGCACCTGGATAATAATAAAGGGAATAATAATAAAGGGAAACCTCTAGAAAGGAGCTTGATTAAAGGCTGATACAAATTGACTCGCAGACTTTTTCACTTTATCATACTATTCCAGTCTGTTTTGTGAGGAATCGTGGGTTTCAACCCGTGAGCCTTGTCAGCTCTGCGGGGAGGAGGCAGCTGATGCCGGCTGGCTTCAGGAAGGCATGAAATGTGTTTGTGTCTTCTGGAGCTGTGAATTAACCGTGCGACTCCTACGTGGTGGGCAGCCGATGGCGCGCCCGGCGGATTAATCACAGCGACGTGTGCAGAGCTCTCACCTGGCCCTCATCCCCTGGCAGGAGGGGAGGGAGCGCTCATTAACATCCTGGACACGGAGCCCGCTGGCCCCGGAGTGAATTTTGGTGCCGGTTTCGGGCGGCAGGTGATGCGCGCGTGGAATATATTTTTCCCCCGGATTTCACGGTGGATGGAACCCACAGGATGGCAGAGTGAAATGCCTTTATCTCCGCTGCTAACCCGTCTGGACATGGAGATTTTTTTCCCCAGCAGCAATTCCTTGGGCTGCACTCACCTGCAGGCTCGCTGCCACTGCTGCAAGCGATGCTTCCTCTGCGAGCTGGAGCGTGGCACGGAGTCAGGCCGATGGTTTCACATCCCACCCCAAGGCAGCTGCTGCCTTCTAAGCCTGTGTTATCTTCCCTTGAAAAGGCAAGGGAGCTCAGGGGAGCTGCTGTCGGGTGCCATCCATGCTGGGAGGGAGGGAGGAGGGCTTGCTTCCATCCCCTTGCCGCCTTCCCCCCAAATCCCAGCTTTTCTGGCATCTCACCTCCCAAGTGTCTGGATGCGGGCGGTAAGGTCAGTCAGCAGCGCAGCATTTCGTGGGCATGAGGAGGATTAGCACCGGGTAAACCTTTACCTTGTTAAAGGAGGGGTTGGGTCCACATATTCCAGATGACTTTTAGGGATACCAGGCTTCCCATACTGCACATCCTTCGCCTGTGGGGCATAGAATCCCACACTGCTTTGGGTGGGAAGGGACCTCAGAGCTCATCCAGTGCCACCCCTGCCATGGGCAGGGACACCTCCCACTGTCCCAGGCTGCTCCAAGCCCCAATGTCCAGCCTGGCCTTGGGCACTGCCAGGGATCCAGGGGCAGCCACAGCTGCTCTGGGCACCCTGTGCCAGGGCCTGCCCACCCTCCCAGGGAACAATTCCTTCCCAATATCCCATCCATCCCTGCCCTCTGGCAGTGGGAAGCCTTTCCCCCTTATCCCACCTCTCCAGGCCCACGCAAAAAGCACAGGGAGCTGTGTGAATGGAAGCAGCAGCGGTGGCTGATGGGGTTTCCATGATAAATGGGGATTTCTGCTGGCGTTAAATATGCTTGTGTCTCCAAAACACACACTGAATATGGATTTATGCACAGATGTACCGATGGATGTGTGCATCTCCTGTGCAGAAACCAGCATCTGGGTGACATCCCTGTCCATGACAGGAGGGTTGGAATGAGATGATCCTAAAGGTCCCTTCCAACCCAGATTCCATGATCTTGTCTCCATCCCTAGAGAGGGACAGCAGCCAGCAGTGAGGGCAGCACTGGTTAAACACAGCATTTTGCATTCGTTCTGACTTGAGCTTGCCTTTTTTGTATCTAAAGGAATGAAACAATGCCTCCTGGGCACTTCTCGTTAAGATGTGAGGAGGGAAATGCCTTCTCCCCTTGCTGAGGCTGAGGCAGAAGGTGTGTGGGGTGTGTTAGCCTGGAGGTCGAGGGGTTCATGCCTCTTTGGGAAGGCTCTTCCAGGCTCGGAGGGTGTAATAATGGCTATTTAGGGATTTCTCTTGGGGTGGTGGGTCTGCTGCTTTGGTGCTGGCTGGTCAGCTGAGCTGCTCTGGGTTTTAAAGCAGCTGCTCAGGTGGAACCTTGGGATCCCTAATGCGATACACTGCTGCCTCAGCTGGAGGGAGACGGGTTTTCTCCGGCAGCGCTCACTATCAACTTCTGCAGTTGCGACAGAGGTCGGAGCGCGTTGCCCAACAGCCCGGCAGCCCTTCCGTAGGTGAGGGCTGGTTTTGCAATGCCCCGCCAGCAGAATCAACCTGGGCACATCGCTGAGGGGAAAACAAAGGCTTGCCCGTGGTTTTCCCCCCCCTCTTTTCCAGTGGCTTCTGCTGGAGATGAAAGGGAGTTTCAGGGCCCCGAGCTCTGAGCGTACAGCAAGCGGGCTGCAGCCTTGGCTCTCTGCTCCGGTTTGTCATTAAATTTTAAAATGGAAAAGCGATAAGGAATCTCTGTGCAGGGAACATTCCTCATACCGTGGAGTTAAACTGCAGCTTTTGGGTCCCGCTCTGAAAGATCTGATTAACCTGCAAGAGATGAGGTGTGCCCTGGATGATGCCAGATAAAGCAAAGCGCTCACACGTGTGGTTATTGCTTCTCTACCTGTTTATAGCAGCTTCCCAGCCTTTATTTGCTCCGATAGAATCGCTGGAAAATGCTGGGGGGCAGGAGCAAATAACTGTTGAGGTAGAAGGAATAGCCTTCAAAGAAATTGGCCTGGCTTTCCCCAAAACAGAGGCTGGATACGGAGCTCCCCATCGAAATGGTCCAAAAGATAGGCTTAGACGAGGATTTATGGCGAGTGAAACGGAGAAAATTGGCTTTAGGGGTGTTTTTTTTTAAACAGCAGCGGCAGCGCAGCGTGGAAGGAGATGATGGCTCTCCTCTGCCTGCATCCAGCTGCACGTGACGGCTTCGCAGCTGTATTTTTGGAACATCTTCCCCGAACTCACCTAGAATTCCCAGCTCGGGGTGCCGCAGCTGCTGCCAGCTCTGCTGCCTGCGAGCAGCTGCTGTATTGACAGGCACGTTTTTACCCCGGGAGATGCCGGCGGTGTGGAAATGAGCGAGAAACAACTGTTTATATAATCCGCCCGTGCAGATCAATTCCTGGGAAAACAAGCTGCTCCCTGTCTGCAGCACCTTGAGCTGCTATAAATAGCTCCAGAGCCTCTTCCCAGGGCCAGCTCCGGGCCCTTTGTGTTCTCCTGGGGTGGAAAACTGCTCAGCAAGCTGGCAGTGATTCCCACCGCGGGGGAAGCAGCGGCTGAGAGTCTCCCTGCTCCTCGGGGAGGTTTTTGGGAAGGTGCCCCTTCCTCACCTGGCTCTCTGCTGTACTGAATTGCAGGGAATTATGGAATAGCCTGGGTGGGAAGGGACATTAAAGCTCATCCCATTCCATGGGCAGGGACACCTTCCACTATCCCAGGCTGCTCCAAGCCCCAATGTCCAACCTGGCCTTGGGCACTGCCAGGGATCCAGGGGCAGCCACAGCTGCTCTGGGCACCCTGTGCCAGGGCCTGCCCACCCTCCCAGGGAACAATTCCTTCCCAATATCCCACCTCAATCTACCCTCTTTTAGCTTAAAGCCATTCCCTGGGTCCTGTCCCTCCATCCCTTGTCCCCAGTCCCTCTCCAGCTCTCCTGGAGCCCCCTCTAGGCACTGGAAGGGACTCTGAGCTCTCCCTGGAGCCTTCCCTTCTCCAGGAGAACACCCCCAGCTCTCTCCTTCCCCTAAATGCCGAATTGGTACCCAAGCGATGCAAACGTTCGATCAGCCAAAGCTCTTCAGGAATCCCTGACCTATCTGGAAAATTCCTTGCAATTTTACAGTGAATACTCGGAGCTGGCGATTCCCTGAGTCGCAGTCAAAGCCCCACGTGTCAGGAATATGTTCTGGAGACAGTTCCTGCTCGGTGATGGCAGTATTTGCTGTATTTGGGCGGCTGGCACGTTTTTAATCAGGCAGAGCAGGCGCAAAGCAAACCAGCCAGTACCGAGCGTTGCAGCCCCGCAAAGCCGAGCAGAGTCGAGTCCTGCAGCATTCGTGGTGATCCCCGGGATTCAGCGGCTTCGTCCTGCCTTCCCCTCGGGGTCTGGTCACTCATTACACAGGCACTAAAGTTCTCCTGTTCCTCCATCCTGCCCCGAGCTGTTCCAGGAGAAGCCAGGGGAAAACACTGAATGACCGTGTCAAGGACTCTGCTCTTGCTGTGAATTAGGATTTGGGTTTTTGACCGTAATGGAGGCTTTTTGTGAGTGTTTCAGCTGGAGTTGGACTGGGGAGTCCTGGCAGGGGTTTGCTGTGCTGCAGGATCGCTTCCTTGGGTAACTTCTCTCTGCAGCAGCACTCTGACAGCCTAGCAAACCCAAATTTTCCTTCCACAATCACAGTTCCTTCCTCTTCCTCTCTTCCCTCTCCTTTCTCTTCTCTAATGCTGGACAGAGGGGCTCAAGCAAAATCTTCTAGGGTTTTTTTTTTACTATTTTTCCTTTTTTCCTGAAGCTTTTCAACCGTCGCTCCTGCTTAAAATTTCTAAAAGAAAGCAAAACCCAATCCATATTTCTGCTGTAGATTGGATAATTGGAAATTACCCACGAGACAAGAATGATAAAAACCCAGATATGGCAATCCCAGGCTGGGTTTGAGCTGGAAGGGATCTCAAAGCTCATCCCATTCCACCCCTTCCGTGGGCAGGGACACCTTCCACTGGACCAGGGTACTCCAAATCCCATCCAGCCTGGCCTTGGGCACTGCCAGGGATCCAGGGGCAGCCACGGTTTCCCTGGGAAGCCTCTGACAGTGCCTCACCACCCAATCCCATTGGGCAACACGGATCCTGAATTGGCTCAATATTTTTAGGATTTCACACAATCCAAGTCCTGTCATTAGAAGAAGCCTCTGAATAGATGAAAGATTCTTGTAAGAACATTTTTTTAGGGAACATTGTGTGCAGAAAGATTTTGAAAACCGCACCAGGTTTAAGGGATGCCTGGCAGGATGAACCCTTTGGGAGCTGCTGCTTCCACTCGGGGAATTGTGGCAGGATTATTGGGTACCAAGCAGCAAACCAGCTCAGTGGCCTAAAGCCATTTAACTTTTAAAACCTTTGCTTTTTTAAAATTCTTTTTAAATGGCTTGATTCTTTTTTAACAGAGGGTAGTTCGAGGTGATTCCTCATGAATTTGAAGGTTTTGAGTGCTTACATCACAAGGCTTAACACAGTTGATGAGTGCAGGATATGTAGAATATTGATAGGACAAAGGGTAAGGGATTGAAGCTAAAAGAGGATCGATTTAGATCAGTTATAAAAAAGAAGGGTTTTTTACATTGAGGGTGGGGAGGCCCTGGCACTGTGGCTGCCCCTGGATCCCTGGCAGTGCCCAAGGCCAGGCTGGACATTGGGGCTTGGAGCAGCCTGGGATAGTGGAAGGTGTCCCTGCCCATGGAAGAAGATGGGCTTTAAGGTCCCTTCCAACCCAAACCATTCTGGGGTTCCATGAAAACAAGCTGGACTGCGGTTATTCTTGATGATGAAAAGTCTGTGGTTGTGGTTGCGCGAAGTGCAAAACTTCTGATGTCAAATACCAGGAAAAAGCTGAAATGTAAAAAGGTGATGGAATTGCTTTGAAATAATTTGTTGGGTCTCTTTTCTTGAGGTGTCAGTGTGTGCATTAAGCATTCCGTGCAGCTGGGAAAAATGTTTTGTTTTTAATTTTAGCCCTGCTAATAAAGTCTTGTCATGTATGTCAATGAAGCAGAAAGAAAATTACTCCAGAGCTAACTGTAGGTTGTCATTAAAGCTGATTTCCTGCATTAAGCCAAAAACAAGGCAAGATTTCATTTCTGGACTTCCTAAAGATGTTAGTCACGCTGACAGTTTCCTAAGCCCCAGACCCTGAGAGCTATAGAAATTTATCCTATAAATGAAAGTATTTGCTCCTGTCTGTCACCTTGTCCCGATCTTCACATGTTGATCTCCTGCTGCCCTCTCTATTTTTAAAATAATTTGCCTCGGCTTCCAGCTGTTGACTCTTGCAGGCAGCTGCTTGTAGGGTCCTGCCTGCAGAATCCCCTCCTCTCTCCGTTTGGCCGGCGGAACAAGAAGCGATCTGTTGTTTGGAGAGCACAGCTGAAGGCACATCCTGCCAGATTCCTGGGCAGCAGTGCCGGGGGGAAAACTCCTGCATGGGCACTTCTGAACTTCAGGAGGGTTTTGTCTTTGCTTCGTTGTGTTTGGGGTTTTTTTTCCCAATGATGACTGAGCCAGAACGCGAGGAGGGGTGACAACTGCAGTGCCGAGGGATTAAACTTTGTGTACTTCACTCTTCCACGGTAATGGGCTTCTGAGAAATCTCTCCTCGTGTTCTGCTCCCTCTCTGTCTCTGTTTTCACCCTCGGGAGTTCGGTTCTGCTGTGCTGGAGCTGATGGAATGACTCCTCCTTAGGCTGCCCCAGAGGTGTCAGAGCTGTTTCTGAACCAGGCGGAAGGGCTGTGCTGTACTGGGAGCTCTTTTAGGTTTTGCCTTTCATTTAAAATCTCTTCCCTGCAGTGGAGTAGCGCTGTTTCGTAGAACCACAGGATCTCCAGAGCTGGAGGGACCCACGAGGACCATCCAGCCCCAACCCCTGAGACAGCAAGCAGAGCACGGGGCAGGTGCTGTGTCCCAGGAGGTGCCCGTCTGCAGTGCACCGAGCGGAGATGTTGATGTGGGGTCCTGGATGCTGCTGCCAGCTTGGTTTAGGGTTTATCTCCAGCTAACCACAAGGCAGAGGTGGGAGGAGGTGTGGAGCTGGGAGGGAGAGCACTTCCATTGCTCATCCCAAACGGAGCTGCTTTCCTTGGGTCACTGCGGGGCAGCTGGGCCCAGGCTCCAGCTGGGAGGAGAGGTCAGGGGCTGGGAAATCCAGGTGGTGCTGGAGAGGCCTCAGAACACCAGGAGCCAGAGGGCTCTGAGCGATGCACAGATGGAGGTGACTTTTGGAAGCTCAGGTGCAGACCATGGGCTTGTTCCAGCAAAGCCAGCTCGGGATCCAGAGGCTTTGGCATGGATTGCCGTGCTAGCAGAGCTGAAGGTTGAGGAGCAGAGGTTTGGTGCAAGCCACTGGGCAGATCTTGACCCCCTTTTCCAGCCCTAATCCGCTGAAATCCACCCCAAGGTGCTCCTTGGATTGAAGAGTGACCTCAGAAGGCTGTTCCTCACCTACAGTCACGTTTGTCTTGAAATGGTTTATGGGGAAATTAGCACGAAACAATGTCTTCAGTTTATTTTGTGGTGTTGGCAGGATCTCTGTACGTTCTCTTTTGTCTCCTAATTGTTTGCAGGAACATAATGGTGTCATTTTCATGAGTTAATTATGGTAGAAGTTTGTTTGCTCTCTTTGTGTGTGGTGGGAGAGCTGCAGCAGCACAGCACCAGCCTGCTGCTGGTGGCAGGGACCCTCCTGTGGCCCAGCAGCTCTTCCCCCGTTGTTACCACTCTTTTCCAGCTGGGAGAACCAGGTATTTGTGATCCGTGCCATTTCTCTCAAGTTTGTAAGTCTTTTAGGTCAATTAGCCTGAAATTCCCACAGGTATGGAACCATCCTTGTGCAGCGTGCTCCAGGACGATCCTGCTTTCCAGCCTGGCCCGTTCTGTGATCCCAGCTTTATCCGCATCCGTGGGGACCCCGTGCAGAGCTTCGTGAAGTGCAAGGAAAGCGAGACCAGTTCAGGGTCGGCACGAGAGCCACGGTTTGGGGAAGAAAATTGTGAAATGGGGGAAAACGTTTTTGTCGCAGCCCCAAACCAGCCTGGCCCTGCTGTCGAGAAGCTCATGGGACAGGAGAAGAGGAGGGAAAACATCTTTACTGTGGAGAGAGAGGGAGTAGGCTGGGGCTGGGCATGGAAAGGTCAGAACGCGTCCCTCAAACGGCAGGAATTCGGCGGGGTGCGGCCAGGGGTCATCCCTCAGCTCTGCTGGGATTATGCCTTTGCTTTATTGGACACATTCACCTTCCCTGCCGAGCCGTGGGGCACGGCGAGCTGCTGATTACATGTTTGTGTCCCGGGATTTATTACAGCCCGGGAAAAGCCAGAATGTCTTCGGGAGGGAGGGGAGGAAAGAGGGGAAAGACCCCTCTCCTCTCATGAGGGGCAGTGACCCCCTCTCTTCTCATGAGGGGGAAAGACCCCTCTCCTCTCATGAGGGGGAAAGACCCCTCCCCTCTCATGAGGGGGAAAGACCCCTCCTCTCTCATGAGGAGGAAAGACCCTTCTCCTCTCATGAGGGGCAGTGACCCCTCCACTCTCATGAAAGGGAAAGACCCCTCCCCTCTCATGAAGGGGAGTGACCCCCTCTCTTCTCATGAGGGAGAATGACCCCTCCCCTCTCATGAGGGGGAAAGACCCCTCCTCTCTCATGAGGGGGAAAGACCCCTCCCCTCTCATGGGGGGCAGTGACCCCTCTCCTCTCATGAGGGGCAGTGACCCCTCTCCTCTCATAGGGGGAAAGACCCCTCCCCTCTTGTGAAGGGCAGTGACCCCTCCTCTCTCTCATGAGGGGGAAAGACCCCTCCTCTCTCATGAGGGGGAAAGACCCCTCTCCTCTCTCATGAGGGGGAAAGACCCCTCCTCTTTCATGAGGGGCAGTGACCCCTCCCCTTTCATGGGGGGTAAAGACCCCTCCTCTCTCATGGGGGGGAAAGACCCCTCTCCTCTCATGAGGGAAAAGACCCTTCTCCTCTCATAAGGGGCAGTGACCCCTCCCCTCTCATGAGGGGAAAGACCCCTCGTCTCTCATGAAGGGCAAAGACTCCTCCCATCTCATGAGGGGGAAAGACCCCTCTCCTCTTATGAGGGGGAAAGACCCCTCCCCTCTCATGAGGGGCAATGACCTCTCCCCTCTCATGAGGGGGAAAGACCCCTCCCCTCTCATGAGGGGCAATGACCTCTCCCCTCTCATGAGGGGCAGCGACCCCTCCTCTTTCACGGGGGGGAAAGACCCCTCCTCTCTCATGGGGGGCAGTGACCCTTCCCCTCTCATGAGGGGGAAAGACCTCTCCTCTCTCATGAGGGGAAAGACCCCTCCTCTCTCGTGAAGGGGAAAGACCCCTCCCCTCTCATGAGGGGCCCGCCTTTGAGCGCGGCCCCGCCGCCGATGGCGCCGGGTGTTGGAGCGCACCAGCGGGTTTGTCCCCACGCCGGTTTTATGCCAGTGCTGCGCTCTGACAGCGATGAATCACCCGCTCAGCTCTTGATTTGCGTCAATCAAACCACATTTAAGGGCGCCTTTGTTCGCAGTTTGGAACACCAGGCCCGGGCGGGTGCGCTTCCAGCGGCTCCTCTCCGAGCCGGGTCCGGCAGTCCGGACTCCCTCTCCCGGGGGGGCAGAGCCTGTGGTTTGAGGGAGAGGTGGGAAGTGGCTGCTCTTTTCCTTCCAGCCCTCTTCCCGCTGGATGCTGGGTGTATAAACTCGCGTCGGAACGCAGGGATTTGGGCTTGTCTTCGAGGGACCGGTGTGCGAGGTTTCGGTGTGGAAGCACAGGGTTTCTGCCCGGGGCTGCTGCGATGAGTGGTTTTGTGTGAAGGGACGCAGGTTTATCTTTGCGTTTAATTATTTGTGGGGTTTAGTTTCTTGTGTTTTCTTAATAGGGATTTCAATCGAATTTAAATTTCTCCAGGGGCGTTTGGACAACGCTCTCAGGCGCAGGGTGGGATTCTTGGGGTTGTCCTGTGCGGGGTCAGGTGCCAGACTGGATGATCCTCGTGGGCGTCTTCCAACTCAATAAATTCTGTGATTGTTGCAGAATCCTCTTTCTGACCTAGAAACTGCGACTGCCATGGGATCACGAGCCAGGCGAAGGCAGTGCCGAAATGTAGCTCCCACCTCGAGGGGGACTGCAAGCCCAGAAATAAATCTCGTTGGCAAACCCAGCCCTGGGGTGGGACACGACTCGATGCTGCTGCTGCTGCTGTGCAGGAAGGCTTTTGGAGAGGTGCTAAAAAACCCCAAAAAGCAGCCAAACCCCACAGGAGTCTCATCTGTTCTTCACTTGTAGTCTCTGGTACCTTAGAGAGGTCTCCAAGCTGGATGGTCCTGGGAGCTGGCTGGGTTTTGTGGGTTCCCTTTGAGCCCTCCCAGTGAGGGCTACCTTGGTGCTTCTCTTGTTGCGTGCAAAGTCCACTGTGAATCCTTCTCCTTTCTTTTCCATCTCTAAATCTCCTCCTTTCACTTGTAGGTGGGAGCCACCGCATTCCCTCCTCTCTCGTCTTTCCTCCCAGCCTTTGGGGCTGGTGGCTGAGGTCCCACCAGCTCCCATGTCCCCGTGCAGGCGTTCCCTGCTCTCCCATGTCCTAAGCGCACCCCTGACCTAGTTCATTCCCAAACCACTTCCCTGCCTCTTCCTCCCTCCGTGCTTTCAGCCCATTGAAGCCTCCTCTCCTGCTTCCCGTCCCCCTCTGGCACGAGTCCTCGTGCTCATCAAAACATTGATCTCATGGGCTGTAGCCTTGCCAGCATAATAAGGCCACTGCTCTTCCAAGCACTTTTTTTTCCCCCCTCCCTCTTACAAACACAGAAACAATTTTTATTTTTATTTTCTTCGTTGGGCTTGCTCTCACTATTTTTCAGGCTGAAATGAGAGGATTAATTCCTGCTTTCCTGCTGACAGTCGTGAAAATGAGCTAATTTCCAAGTGTCAGGATGCTGTTCCTTCTCCCATTCAGTTCCCAAAGAAGGTAATAAAAGAACTATAAGAATAAATTGCTGTAGCAGATGCAGCACATGGGCATATGGTGGTCTATTAATTCCCCGTGTTCCACCCAGCTTTTAAAATAAATCAATAGATGTTGGTACAACACCAGAGAGCACACAGGGTTTCTCCCCTCCACCCATCTTTTCCTGCTCTGGACTCTCCGGTGGTTAATTTTGGCAGGTTTTGGACAACCTCAGAGTTTCCCCATGGAAATGAACGCTCACAGGCCTGCCTGCCTCCTTCTCCAGGCTTGGGGATCTTGTTCCCAGCTGGTTTTACTCCTTGGAGGCAGACTGGCCGGGAGAGAGCTGTTTCCAGAGAGTATCCTGGGTTGGAAGGGATCCACAGGGACCGTCCAGTCCAACCCCTGTCCCTGCCCAGGACACCCCGACAGTCGCACCCTGTGCATCCCTGAGAGCGGTGTCCAAACTCTCCTGGAGCTCTGGCAGCCTCGGGGCTGTGGTCACTCCCTTGGGGAGCCTCTTCCAGTGCCCGGCCACCCTCAGGGGGAAGAACCTTTTCCTTTTTGTCAGTTCATTGCATCACCTGTTGGCAGGATGGGAGTTCATGGCAGGTGCAAAACAACTTGGACTCGGAGAGCAAACAAAACAACTTGGAGAGCAAACAACCTTCCTGAATGCTGCAAAGGGCCCTCGTGTGCCCAGCTGGCTTTTATCCCTCACCCAGATCTCCTTTTTCTGAGTTGTTCCAGCAGTTACTCCCAGCCTCCTCCACAGATGGGCTCCTCTTGGACTCGAGTTGCACGGGGTAGGTTTAGGTGGGATATCAGGGAAAATTTCTCCGTGGAAAGGGTGGTCAGCCCCTGGCACAGCTGTCCAGGGCTGTGGTGGAGTCCCCATCCCTGGAGGGATTTAAAAGACAAGTGGATGTGGCACGTGGGGACACGATTTGGTGGTGGCCTTGGCAGCGCTGAGGGAACAGTTGGATTCGATGATCGTAGAGGGCTTTTTTTGATTTCACGATTCTATTGAAAAGGCCTTTCCTCTGTTTGGAATCTTGTAGTGATCCCTCGTCCCTGTTTAAAGGTGTGTCAGAGGAGGCGTTTGGGGGGTGTGTGTTTAGAAACTGCACCTTCCCTCTCTCGGGGCTTTTGAGAGGCAGCATCCTGTTCTAGTTTGCTTGAGGAGGACAGCTTAAAGAAGGGAGCCGCTCTGTCGTCGGGTTTTGTCACCCACACCCAACCCCCTGCACCCACAGGCTTCTGTGCGAGGCAAACGCAGCTCTTTGCAAGCTGCAGTGCTGCTCCCGCCTCGGTGCTGAGGAGCCCCTCAGGGAGCTGCCCTTCCTCAGCCTGCCCGGCGTGGGAGGCAAGGCAGGAAAGTCCTCTGGAGTCAGGTGGATCCCTAGGGCAGAAGTTCTGCTCTGCTTTGTGGGTTATTTAACAAGTCCTAATTGCTTAATGAAGCACCCAGGTGGATTTCTAGCATCTTCTGACTCACCTCGTCGTGCAGGACGAGTGGCTGCTTAATCCCCCAGTGCTTTCATGGATCCTTGGCCACCTAACCCTGCTTTTCCAGGCCACCCAACCCTCAGGAACACAGCCTAAAGCCAGAGAGGAGCTGGGGACCTGCCCAGACTGATGCTGCTGCTCCCCTGCCCGGAGTTACCGGAGCTGTGAAGCTCAGTGGTCACAGCTGCAGGGACGGGGTTGTTTTGAAGCCCCTGCTGACCTTTGGTTTGTGAACAGCTGCATTTCGAAACTGGGGGTGGCTGCAGTTAAGGCTCAGGAGAGAGGAAAAGGGCAACCTGTCACCAAAAGGCAGGGACACCTTCCACTGTCCCAGGGTGCTCCAAGCCCCAGTGTCCAGCCTGGCCTTGGGCACTGCCAGGGATCCAGGGGCAGCCCCAGCTGTGCCAGGGCCTCCCCACCCTCAGAAGGAAGAATTCCTTCCCACTATCCCACCTAACCCTGCCCTCCCTCAGCTTAAGGCCATTCCTGTTGTCCTGTCACTCTATGCCCATGTGCAGATCTCCTTTCCTCGCTGTGTGTCCTGAAAAAGCAGGAGGGAGAATGCTTTTTCCACCCTCAGCTACAGGAAAGCTTTTGGCAGTAATTCAGTGGAAATTAAAGTTCAATCTTCCTATTAGCTCGACTGAAGTGGAAATTGTTGAATGCTCCGAGATGCTGTCATTCTGGAACCTAGGACTGCGCTTGTAAGTTTTTTTTGGGATGTTTCTGCTTTTTTCACCATTTTCTGAGTCTTTGATTTAACTCCTCAACTTTTTTTGAGCTCTTCACAACAAGAAGTCTTTATGTTGGGTTTTTCTTTATTCTTTTGCTCTGCTCAGTGATACTTCTGAGCTCTGGCCTGTCAATATTAACACAGAACCCACAGGCTGGGGCCTCCTGTTTTATGCTGGTTTAGGGAGCAACATTCCCTTCGATTTGAGAGCTGCGGATGCTTCAAGAACACTTTTACCCTTCAGCTGCTGGAGTGCTCCTGGAGTGCAGGCTGGAGCCTGGCTCCTTGCTCTTCCCAGGGATTAGACAGACAGAAACTGGTGAAAAATCGAATTATAACATCACGGAATATCCCGAGTCGGAAGGAGCCACAAGGATCATCCAGTCCAGCTTCTGGCACCCCAACAATCCCACCCTGTGCATCCCTGGGAGTGTTTCCCAAATGCTCCTTGGGCTCTGGATAATGTATGTATGACTGGAATTCCTAGCTGAGACTTTGATTTGAAATGAAAATGGTTTATTTCTGAGAAGATGTGCAAAGGCTCTCTGTCCTTTGGAAATGTTAAACTTAGCTTTGACTGACTTGTTCCTGGTACTTTGAAATGAGGGTCTTAATTTGTGTTGGAGTCTATTATGTGGAGGGGGGTTGTTTATTGTTATTTTATTTTAAATAATGCTCTTGCTGGTCTGCAGGCACAGTAGTTTTACTTCAGTCAGAAAGATATCGCAGAGGCAGAAATGAGATGCAGGAGCAAGATGGGGAAGGGAAGGATTCTTACAAGAAAGCTGGAGAGGGGCTTTTCACAAAGCCATGGAGTGACGGGATGAGGGGGATCTGCCTTAAGCTGAAGGAGGGCAGGGATGGATGGGATATTGGGAAGGAATTGTTCCCTGGGAGGGTGGGCAGGCCCTGGCACAGGGTGCCCAGAGCAGCTGTGGCTGCCCCTGGATCCCTGGCAGTGCCCAAGGCCAGGTTGGACACTGGGGCTTGGAGCAGCCTGGGACAGTGGAAGGTGTCCCTGCCCCTGGCACAGGGGTGGAACACCAGCTCCACACTGGTGCTGTGCCTCCTTAAGAGGGGAGATCCCTAAACCGTGGGCAAACAAGAGCCCCGTGGATCTGTGTGTTTCCAAACTGCA
This sequence comes from Mohoua ochrocephala, assembly GCA_013398855.1. Classification (NCBI taxonomy): domain Eukaryota; kingdom Metazoa; phylum Chordata; class Aves; order Passeriformes; family Acanthizidae; genus Mohoua; species Mohoua ochrocephala. The sequence goes on from VZTA01011700.1 coordinate 94,299, forward strand.
CGTTCAAAGTCCTTTGTGGTGGTTTCTGTACAGAGCATCTGCTTCTGAGGACAGGTGACAACTTTTGGTGTGCAGAATAAAGCCCACCAGCTCGCCTTTCTGATGGAGTCCGTGAAGTAAAACCAGCTTTGCCTCGGGGGGTTTCGTTCATGATTTTTGGTGTGTGTTCAGGGAACCCGGCCTAAGGTGCTGCCCTGGGTGAGAGCTCTCTGGGAGCCACCTTGAGTCCTGGGGTCACTTCTGAACCCCTCGTGACAAGAAGGACCCTGTGGGGCTGGAGCGTGGCCAGGGAAGGGAATGGAGCTGGGGAAGGGGCTGGAGCCCCAGGAGCAGCTGAGGGAGCTGGGAAAGGGGCTCAGCCTGGAGCAAAGGAGGCTCAGGGGGGACCTTGTGGCTCTGCACAAGTCCCTGACAGGAGGGGGCAGCCGGGGGGGGTCGGGCTCTGCTGGCAGGGAACAGGGACAGGAGGAGAGGGAACAACCCCAAGTTTTGCCAGGGAAGGCTGAGGATGTTGGATATTAGGAGAAATTTCTTCCCTGGAAAGGTGGTCAGGCACTGGCGCAGGCTGCCCAGGGCAGTGGTGGGGTCACCATGCCCGAAAGTGACAAGGTGTGTGGATGTGGCACTCTGGGACGGGGTTTGGGGCCTTGAAAAGCCCCATTTCTGTGCCCCCATCCTGGTGTGGTTTTGCTTTGTCCTCCCCCCGTTAGCTGAGGCCAAGTGCGGGGCCGGTGTCTCTGGCACTCGTGGCCATGGAGCTGCCATGCTTTGTGTCCTGCGAAGCTGATCCTGCCCATGAACAGTTGGGATTTGTTTGAGTGGAAATGAACTGAATCAAGGACAGAGGACACCAAACCAACTCAAAAAACGCCACCCCAAACTCCCCTCTCTTCTACGTCTCCTTCCAAGCGTGGCGGGCATAATTCAAACTGTCTGAACTAATCTCTAATCCCACACATCTTTTTGGAGCTCCACTGAGCCCCAGATGATGAAATTTGTGGTGGTAATCACGAGTTAAGAAGGAGTAAAAATAACCTGGCAGCCTGTTGATAATTTGTTCTCTTCTTGGCACACTACAGTTTTTAATTTCTTGGGGTGCAAAAATCAGCCACCCTCTCAAGACTTTGAGGCGCCCCTTCTGCTTCCCGCGGTGTTTTTCAGGACGTGGCACTGGGATTGAGAGAGCTGTGTGCACAGAGTATCCCAAACCGCCAGAGAAGCCCCCAGGCCCTGCTCTGCTGCCTGGTTTTTGGAAGGGCAGGGGCGTGCAGGACCAGCAGGTCCCCGGGTGATCCCCTCTCTGGTGGGACAGAGCTCTGCTGAGGCTCTCACTGCTCAAAAGCTTATGGGTGCTGCGAAGTCTCCCTTTCACAGGCAGAGCTTCCCAAGCCACGCTGAAATCCAGCTCTTAGCCCCAAAGCAGGACTGGGAAGGTGTTTGTTTTAACCACCCGTGTCCTGTTTTCCTACTTCTTTTCCCCTTTCCTGGAGTTTGTGCCGCCCATCTCCCTTCTCACAGTAATTCCCTGCCCCAGGAGCTGCCTCCTTTGCAGTCAGCTCTCGATTCCTTATCCTCTCTTTACCTTTCCGCTGGGTTTTGGTGGCTGACACTGATCAATGGATTTTATTGATGGTGGACAAGATCCAGAGTGTGCACAGTAGGAGTATTCCAGGAAAAAAAATTGCTAAAAGCAGGGGCAGGTGCCTCTGATCCGTAACAACGTTGTACAAGCACATTGGTGTCTTGTGCTGGAAATACCAACAGGTGATTAATTATAAAATATTTAACTATTTAATATTTAATAAGTATTTATGAAATATTTCATATTTTGGGTCTCACCCATTCGTTATAAATGGCAGATTGGTTTGTTTTGAGGTCACTGGAGGCTGCGGATGTGGCACTTGGGGACACAGTTTAGTGGTGGAGCTGGCAGCGCTGGGGGAATGGTTGGGCTTGGTCTCGGAGGTGTTTTCCAGCTGATTTGGTGGGAGAGCAGTGACTGGCAGGGTGGGGGATCTGGAAGAGCAGCTTGGGGAATGCTGCCGTTCCTTGGACTTAGCCTTTCCCTCCTCGTGCCCTCCATTTTCCGTGTTAAAAAATGGGACACGTCCAAAGGGTTAATTGGGCACGGGTGTTTTGTAGCACTGAAGGGCATTTAGGGCTGGGGAAGCCGAAGTTGGTGGTACCTTCATGAGCCAAGCCCAGGAATTGGTATGTGTGAGGAGGATCATTGTTATCCAGAGCTGATCGTCCTCATCCAAGAGCCTGTTTCTGCTCTCATGTGGCCCCTCAGGATGGGAGTGCTGGCAAACCACAGAATCATGGAGTGGTTTGGGTTGGGAGGGACCTTAAAACTCATCCAGTTCCAGCTCCTGTGCCATGGGCAGGGACCCCTCCCACTGTCCCAGGCTGCTCCAAGCCCCATCCAGCCTGGCCTTGGGCACTGCCAGGGATGCAGGGGCAGCCACAGCTGCTCTGGGCACCCTGTGCCAGGGCCTGCCCACCCTCCCAGGGAACAATTCCTGCCCAAGATCCCATCCAGCCCTGCCCTCTGGCAGTGGGAAACCATTCCCTGTGTCCCATCCCTCCAAGCCTTGTTAAAATCCAGAGCTTTGGGGTTTGTGTGTGTGTGTTGTGAGCGATGGATGCGTTAGGAGAAGCGTGCCTGCCTCCCTCTGGGGGCTGGATGGGAGAGGGAGATCGGCTCCAGGCTGGGGTTCCCACAGCCTGGGAACACACTGAGGCTCTGTGTGGCGCTGAGACAGCTGGGTGGAAGGGATCCTCATAAATCAAGGGCACCAGGAAAACAAGCACGGCATCTGCAGCACAAAGGAAAAGGAGAAGCGTGAGGCTGGGTACGTGGTGGGACACTTCTGGAAGTGCCTGGCTTTCCTTCCTTCAGTTGGAAATCCAGCTGCTGGGCCGCATTTTTTTTCTCCTGCTGCATTCTTCATTTGGAGCATTGTTTGTGCTACCCTTGAACAGTGACTGCCGAAGCTTCTTCGCTTGTGTGGGCAGCCCTGGAAGTCTGTTTTCCATCTCTCAGAAGATTCCAGCTAGTTAGGGTTCCTTTGTCATTCAATTTTCTCTTGTTTACCAGGGTATTAGGAAGCTGGAATAGAGGCAGTGTGTGTTTTGCCTTAGGAAACATCAGCAGTCCAGTCACCATTCCAGAAATTCCTCTCAATTCATTTTTTTTTTTCCCCTGTCTGTAGCAAAGCTCACAAGGACTGCGAGCGCTGTAAATGTAAATCTGAAAAGGTCAAACCTCGTGTATGCCAGAGACAGGAGTACAGGATGACAGCGATGCAGGGCCGCAGTGAATTTTAAACCGTGGCTCGAGAACAATATGTTCAAAAAAACCCGTGCAGGGACATGCCTTGGGTATCGAGGAGGAGTTTGAGGGAAAGCAGCGAGGATTTGCTTGCACCACTCGATGGCTTAACATGCAGCAGAGAGGGATCAAACTGCAGGGTGAGGCTGGAGATCAGGGAAAGGTTCTTCCCCCAGAGGGTGCTGGGCACTGCCCAGGCTCCCCAGGGAATGGGCACGGCCCCGAGGCTGCCAGAGCTCCAGGAGAGTTTGGACACCGCTCCCAGGGATGCCCAGGGGTGGGATTGGTGGGGTGCCTGTGCAGGGCCAGGAGCTGGATCCATGATCCCTGTGGGCTCCTTTCAGGAGGTTCTCTGGCTCTGCGAAGGGCTTTGGCTGGGATGAGTCCTTGTGCAGACCTGCAGTGGTGCCGGGATCAGCTTTGCCTTGATGCGTTCCCAGTTCCAGGAGTGAGCGCCCGTACCCAGCGCCGAGGGAATCTCACCCGGATTGACGGATATCGAGCGTCTTCAGCTGCTCCTTTGCTCATGACACACAAGTGACGAACAATTCCTGCTGGCTGGGCGCTGGGGGGGATTGAAATGTGGGCCAGGATTGATTTTTTTGGGGGGAGGCCATTGATTGGCACCGCTGGTTGGACGGGAATGCCAGAGCGGCGCTGCCTCCGGCCAGCAAAAGGACAGCGGGTTCCACGGACGGCGATGGATTCTCCATCAGTGGCCGGGGAAAGGCAACCCAGCAGCGGCTGTTGGTGTAAAACACCGGAGGATGCAGCCAAAACTGACGTTTTGCAAATTCGTAGTCGCTGTGGTTTCTTATTTTAGGTGACGTCCAGGTGGGATAATCCGTTCAGGCTCGCAGTGTGCACTGGTTCTAGGGAATGGCAACCTGAGCCTCCTCCTCTCCAGGCCCAGCACACTCTGATTTATTGTGTGGGGCCCACTCCCCCATTTGCTGAGCATCTTGTTTGCAGTGTTTTTCCCCTTCCGTGATAAGCAGGGACCTCTTGGCGGCAGAAGCGCTGAAGGAGTGCTGGTGGATTTCTGGGAGCTGGTTTTCGGTCAGGGCACACAGAAGGCTGTGGGAGGCACGGCTTTAAGGCGAGAAACGGGAGAGGAGTAACTCCAGGTTAAGAAAAAACCCATAAAAACAACCAGAAAACAAAACCTGAAATCATCCCTTTTTTTTGTCTGGCTGCTTCTGAGTAAATGGTGCCTTAAGCAGTAACTTCAGCAGCAAACCCAAGTATCTTAATTTACACTTTTCCTCTTGCAGTGATGAAGCAGAAACCAACACAACGGCACAGAAATGAGTTCAAATGAAAAATCAAGGCTTTCCCCCCACCCTTCTCCCCCAAATGTATGTTTTGCTTCCCAAGAACTGTGGCACTTCTTGGCACTGCTCTTGGTACAGGTGGGCTGGTGCTGCCTGTAGCTCTCGGCCTTCGCTTCATTTGCCTGTGGGGTTTAATTCCCTGCTCGTGTTGGGGTATGGGATTGTCAAGTGCTCCCAGGGCTGGAGCCCCTCTCCTCTGGAGCCGGGCTGGGAGAGCTGGGGGTGTTCTCCTGGAGAAGGAAAGGATCCAGGGAGAGCTCAGAGTCCCTTCCAGGGCCTAAAGGGGCTCCAGGAGAGCTGGAGAGGGACTGGGGACAAGGGCTGGAGGGACAGGACACAGAGAATGGCTTCCCAGTGCCAGAGGGCAGGGATGGATGGGATCTTGGGAAGGAATTGTTCCCTGGGAGGGTGGGGAGGCCACAGAGGAGCTGCCCAGAGCAGCTGTGGCTGCCCCTGGATCCCTGGCAGTGTCCAAGGCCAGGCTGGACATTGGGGCTTGGAGCAGCCTGGGACAGTGGAAGGTGTCCCTGCCTGTGGAATGGGATGGGCTTTATAAGGTCCCTTCCACCCCAAACCACCTACTCACAATTCCCTCTGGAGACCTCTGCCGAGTACTTTTTAGAACATTTGTTTCCTTTTGTAACGCACAAAAAGCATTTCATCAGGCTGGCTGTTCGCTCAGGGGGACCCTCAGGGACTCGGAGGTCCCCTAGGTGCTGCAGCTCCCGAGATTCCTGATTCCCTGGGAAGGCTGCCTCCAGACAGACCCAGGCAGCCACAGCACGTGTGGAAGTGCAGCCCATGAAGTGTTTGGTGCTGGTTAGCCCCCTCTGAAGGCTGCACCTTGTGCGTAAAAGTTCTGTGCCCTAAAGGAACGGGCAATAACACTCATCGAAATGCTTTTTAATTTCTTTTCTCCTCTTTGGCACATTATTTGGAACATACACAAAGTCCTGCGTTGAGGCCGCACCTTGGATCCAAACGAGGGACACGGAGGGGCTGGAGCATGGCCAGGGAAGGGAACGGAGCTGGGGAAGGGGCTGGAGCCCCAGGAGCGGCTGAGGGAGCTGGGAAAGGGGCTCAGCCTGGAGCAAAGGAGGCTCAGGGGGGACCTTGTGGCTCTGCACAAGTCCCTGACAGGAGGGGGCAGCCGGGGGGGGTCGGGCTCTGCTGGCAGGGAACAGGGACAGGAGGAGAGGGAACGGCCTCAGGCTGGGCCAGGGGAGGCTCAGGGTGGATTTTGGGGAAGATGTGTTCCCTGAAATGAAGGCACCATGCCCGGGGCACCGCCCCTGGAAGAGTTCAGAAGGCATGGGGGATGCAGCACCTGGGGACGAGGTTTAGCGGTGGCTCTGAGCTGATGGTCGGACTCGATGGTCCTGGAGGGCCTTTCCAGCCTTTTCCACCTTTTCCATGGTTTTGGATGGGCCTCGTGGCGAGATGGACTCGTTCCTCCTGGGCTCGGGAACGGGAGTGGCTCCTCTACGCACCAGGAATTGGAAATATCCGTCTCGAAATGCGCCGTTCTCGTGTTACTGTGTTTAATGCAATTTCAAATGCTTTTACTAAAGCAAATCCATATTGCTGGTATTATCTACTATTACTATATTAGATCGCCATGGAATAATGATCCATTGTGGTAAGGAAAACCCATTATGCATTGCATGAGCAGTTCAGCTTGTGTTAACCCCTTAGGCGCCAGAGAGCCGGAATGAAGGGGATTTTTGAGTGCAAGGGAGTTGTGGATTGTGCCTTTCCGGTGGCATTGGTGAGATTTTCCTCCCTTGGAGCTTTCTGCTGCTTTCCACCATCAGGATGAGTCAAAGGAGGTGCTGAGGGTAGGTGCTGGGAGCTGTCTTTTGGGTTGGGGTTTGGTGGTCTCCATCCAGAACTCTCGGTAGAAAGAGTCCAGCATTTTCATGACTCTGATTTAAGGGCAGTGATTCCCACAGAAATACTTAGTTTGAATATTTTAAAGCAAAACAGTCTTTTTGGTGAATGACTCCACGTTCTTATCTTTAGTTAAAAGTAGCCTTTGGTGCTTTTGGTGGGGGTTTGTTTCTTTGTGAGAGTGAAGAGCCAATGCTGAAGTTTGGGATATGGGCATGACTGGTTTTAATTGCATGATTGGTTTAATTGCTGTTTGTTTGTGTGCTTCCAGGACTGTTGAACTGATGATTTTGATTTTGACCAAGCGCTATCTCCAGTTTTGTTTTGAGCACCCTGAATTAGCGTGTTGGGACAGGGTTTTGATTTCTGGGTGCCAGTAATTTTTGGGTGCAAGCTTTGTACACAAACTTACTCAATTTTTACGTGCACCTGCTTGAAATCTGGGCAAAGCAGGGAGAAAACTTGTCTTCCTGCCTGTCTGAGAGGACTCAAATGTGTCACTGTCATCTTCAACAGGCAGAGGGTGACTTGCAGTTCAGGCTGCTCGTCAGCATGGTCAGCTGGTCTGTGATCCTTAAAATCTTAGACCAAAAGGATTTTTCCCTGGTGAGCCACAGATTTTGTGCTTGGATGTGGTGTTGCATGTGAGGATGAGTTTTCTGCCCTGAGAGGTGGTGAGTGTAGCAGAAAGGATGATGGAGCACGGGGAGAGGTTGGGGCTGGAAGCCTTTGGAGCCTGACAGCCCCCTGGGATCCACAGCTCCACCAAGCCCGAGGCCTGATCTGTTTGCTGGCCGTGCTGTTTCCGTGCCTCTGTATTTATTTTCCTCGATGAAAAGCTCCCCCCTTTTTTCCCCTCTGCTCTTTCCGATTCTGCCATGTGCTCAAGGGGCTCCTAAGGCCAGAAGGCATCTGCTTACTCGTGAAATCCTGGGTGGTTCCCGTTGCCAGCAGTGTCCAGGAAGGGCTCCAAGCCCTCAGTTTCCTTTGCCTCTGTTCTCCCTGCCCTCTGCCGCATCCAGGAATTTTTCCTGGGTTAGCGTGAGTGTAACGGGTTGCCGAGTAAGTGTCCTCACTTCCCTTTTCTGCGCTGGAAAGGATCGGAACCTTTGCATTGGAAACAGTTCGTAGAATCATGGAATCTCCAGAGCTGGAAGGCACCCACCAGGATCACAAAGTCCTGCTGCTGGCCCTGCACAGACACCCCACCAATCCCACCCTGGGCATCCCTGGGAGCGGTGTCCCAACTCTCCCGGAGCTCTGGCAGCCTCGGGGCCGTGCCCATTCCCTGGGGAGCCTGGGCAGTGCCCAGCACCCTCTGGGGGAAGAACCTTTCCCTGATCTCCATCCTGACCCTGCCCAGACTCATCACTTGCGTGGATCAGTGTTACTTTGCACGTGTGCTAGGCAGCCACGGGGCTGGAAGGCAATCCATGCTCTTTGCTTCCCATCACAGACAGTTTGTTCCCTCCTGGAAGGAGGGAAGCCTCTTCTTCCCATGGCATCTCATTAGCTCGAACATCGTGTCCTGCGAGCACGTGAGCAGGAGCTGGAGCCTCGTTTGAAGCTGTGGAAGAGCCAGGCTATCTTTCAGCTGGATTTCTTCCTGACAGTTTATTCATCCGGAGAGAAGGGAAAATTAAGCAGGTTATTGAACCTTCTCTCCTGCCTCGAAGATGTGCTTCGCCTCTCTCCTGCTGCTGACAATTGCAGATAATTTCAAGGTGCTTGTTTTTTCTTTTTTTTCCCCCTTCTTTCCTCGCTTCGTTCCTGTATCAGCAATCAAGTTTTGAAAAGCCTGCTGGAGTAGGAGTTTGGCTCAGAGGGGCTCTCTGCCCGCGGGTCGGTGGCTCTCCGGCAGGGATCCGTGTGCTGTGAGCGGTGGGGTGACTGGGGAGCGGCCGGGTGCCGGCAGCGCCTCTCCCCCCGAACGCCCCGGCATTCCCGGGGAGTCGGCTTTTCCCACTGTGCTCAAGTTCACAGGACCTGTCTCAGCAGATTAAACACCTCACCTGGATAACGCTGCTCTCCTGGAGAAGCATTTAACTGGGAGGGGTGGAATCCTGCCTTTACCCCCCCTTCCTTACCGCCTCCCAGGAAAGATGGAAAATTTTATCCGCTTTTTTTAAAAGGCTGCATTAAGACTTAAAAAAACCCCCCCCAAACCCAGCACCACGCAGGGAGCAGGAACATTTTGCAGAATGGCTCTGGAAAGAGCCTGTTGGTTGAACATAATATTCCAGAGTGAAGTTAAATGCTTGGACTATGCTAATTTCTTGAGGACAGTCACCTTTTCAGATGGATTGCACCCTGCAGATGGTGGCAGATTGTGCCCTCCTCCACTCCTGCCAGGAGCGTGTGCTCACTGACAGAATCAAAGCAGCAAAAGGATGAAGCTCTCCAGAAGAGTCGATGAATCTCTTGCCTTTAAAACTGAAGTGCTTTGTGCCAGGGAAAATATCTATGAATATATTTATAGTCATGAACAGCGGAGTCTCGGCTCCTTCGTCGCAAGTGGGGAAATTGCTGTTCCACCAAGTCTGTGAAAGTGGAATCTACTTTTAGATGCTTTGAAATGGGAGTCTGTTTTTTTTTTTTTTTTTAACCAGGTTTTAAAAATATCTGACGNAGTCCAAATTTTAGAAATCTGTACATAATTGACATGAGGATGATGTATACAGACAATCTAAAGCTGGCGGGTAAGGGAAGGTATTATGGAATAATAAAGAAAGGTGTTATGGAATCACAGAATCCCAGGGCGGTTCGGGTGGGAAGGGACCTTAAAGCTCATCCCATCCCACCCCCTGTGCCGTGGGCAGGGACACCTCCCACTGTCCCAGGCTGCTCCAAGCCCCAATGTCCAACCTGGCCTTGGGCACTGCCAGGGATGCAGGGGCAGCCACAGCTGCTCTGGGCACCCTGTGCCAGGGCCTCCCCACCCTCCCAGGGAACAATTCCTGCCCAATATCCCACCTAAATCTACCCTCTTGTAGCTTAAAGCCATTCCCTGTGTCCTGTCCCTCCATCCCTTGTCCCCAGTCCCTCTCCAGCTCTCCTGGAGCCCCTTCAGGCCCTGCAAGGGGTTCTGAGCTCTCCTTGGAGCCTTCTGTTCTCTTCCCCAGCTCTCCCAGGCTGGCTCCAGAGCAGAGGGGCTCCAGCCTTGTGAATAAGGAAGTGATGTCAGGAGCAGGTAGAGGGGGATGCTCTTCCTGCTGCCTGGTGTTGATCCTGGCTGGCTCTCTGTGGGACGAGGCTGGGATAACGGGGAAGTGCTGTGCAGAGTGCCAGGCTGATTCTGCAGGCAGCATCTCACCTGGGGCTGATGTAACATCCGCTCGTAGTGGATCCTGCCGATCCCACCCCGAGTCCCCCCCAGCGCACTGGGGACACTGGGAATGGTGGCAATGGAAGCCCTGAGCTGTGTGTTGGGGTTTGCTTTGCTCTGGGCAGGAGGAGGTGTTGGGTGGCCACCAGCAGAGGCCTGCTGGTGTTGTCCACAGGAGAGGGACTGTGGGACACGGCTGGGCCCGAAATAGAGCCGGGTCTGGGAATGTCACAGTGTGGGCGGTGCCTGCGAGGGGGAAATCAGAGCTCAGCCTCTCCTGACACCGGAGAGGCCAAACGGGCTGGGACTGACCGGCAGCAGAGTGCCCAGGGACTGGACTCGGGCTCCTTTGGGAATGGTCAGGACGCCGCTGCTCCACGGGCCCCTACACCTTTGTGGGAGGCTGTGTTTGCCAGGTGGGTGTGAGGCGGTGGATGGGAGCGGGGTGGGTTCCTTGGGGTTCCTCTCCTGAGCCGTCCCCGGTGCCCAGGGTGACACAGGTGATCGGGGTGGTGTTACTTCAGGTGTGCGCTCGAGCTCAGCCCTAGTCTTACCTGGCTTTCCAGAGTTACTTCCTACGGACCAAATGAGCTGATTTTGAAACCAGTTACAGAAAAATGGAGTGAAAACCAGCATTAAATACAGGAGTTTTCTTCACTTGGAAGTGAAAACAGACATCAAAAAGGAATCAAACATTCTCTTCCCTTAACGTGTTTTATTTTCCCTTCCCTGCACTCTTTGTTGGGGGGTAGTGGCTGTGGGGGGATTCTGGCTTTCCTCGCCCAAAGAGAGAGGGAATCAAATCCCCTGGAATGGGCAGCTGTAATCATGGCAGCGAGCCTTAACCTCCTCAGTGGGGCGGATGGGTTACTGCGAACCGCCGCTCGCTCGCATTTACATGTGGAGGATTATTTTGTTCCCGTGGATTTCCAAAGTGACACATCTCCTCAGCTGCGTGCAGATGAAGTCATCCGAGTCTGCCGAGGAGGCCGGAGATTGTCATGTTTGGTAGGAGTTGCTCTGTCCTCCCACTGCGGAGAATTAAGGAGAAGAATGGCACGGGAAGTGGGACACAACGCTTCCAGGGGCTGGCGTTCCCGAAGTGGCGCCTCGTCGTTCGGGTAGCAGTCTGTCACCACCGTGAGGACCACGGCTTCCTGTTTAAACGCTTCTTAGGTGTTTTGGCTTCCGGGATAACTTCCTAGTAATAAATCAAATGTTGCTTTTTTTGTGTTAGCAGCTGCCGAGCATTAGAATCCCAGGAGGGTTTGGGTTGGAAGGGAGCTCAAAGACCATCCAGTTCCAAACCCCTGCCATGGCCAGGGTGCCTCTCACTGGATCAGGTTGCTCAGAGCTCTGTCCAACCCGGCCTTGAACTTTTTTATTTTTCCTTTCACGCTTTTACCTTGGTGTTAACCAAACTGTGACCTGCTGGATTTATCTTTACGAGGTCCAGGGCAGGAGAGCAGTACCAAGCTCTTGTAAATGTCACACCCGAGTGCCTTCAGGTTCTTGTGAGGTGTTTGCGTGGATTCTAATGGAAAAGAAAGCTTGAACCCCATCCTGGTTCTCTCTAGAGAGGTGCTGAGCACTGGGGTGCGCTCCTGGCTGATATCTGGATATCTGGGCTCTGGAATGTCTCTGGAGCAGTCAGGATTGTCAAGGGCTATTCCAGGTGTGCCAGCCTCTTCCAGAACTGAGGAAGCCACCAGCCTGACCTAGTTCCTACTGCATCCAAAGCAAGGAGTTGGAAGGATGGCAAATTAAATATATGTATATGTGTGTGTGCCAGGCCATCCTGGTGATGGCAAAGCGAGGTGGCTCACTTCAATATTAGCTGTAATTGCAGTGATCCTAACAATTAAAAAAATCCCCCAGAACAGCCGCCTCACGCGAACAGGGTGGGATCGACTTCCACCTAAAGGGGTGTTTCCATAACTCCGGCAGATCCGTCTCCCTTTCGCTCGCCTCCCCTCCTCCCCGTGCCCCCCGTTCCGCCCGTGCGTGGCTGCGGCGTGTTTTATTTTTACCCTCCACCTTTGGAGGGTGAGTAAACAGCGCTTAAATCCCGCGTCGGGTCGCGCCGAGCCCCGCGGGCCGGGGGAGACGCGCTGGGTTTTTATGGCAGTCGCCGTCGGTTCCAGTCGAAGCCATAATTGGTATTTGGGCTCGATAGCTGCTGTAAATCTCCGAGAAGGCAGGAGAAGGATGCTCTCATTTTGTTAGGCTGCTTCTCTTTCGGATGCAGAGTGCATCTTCCAGCTCTCTGGGCTAATTAAAATGCCATTACAGTACATGTGGTGCTACAATACAGTCTAGGGAGACTTCCAAAAATAGCTCCTTGAGTGCAGACAAATTAGAGAGGAAATATGCACTGAGCATTTTCTCATAGGTTTAAAGAGAAATAATCCATTTGCTGCCCTAATTGCTTTCTTGTAAATGTTGAAGGATTTTTTTTTTTTTTCCTCTCTTCTCCCCCCCTCTCTGTAAATTTCGAGTGAGCAGACAAATAAATAACGCGTCCACGATAATTAGCGTTCTCGCTGCTAACGTTGTAACTTGTCACACACGCTCGATATGCGAGTCGGGATGTTCCAGTGGCCTGTGCTTAACGGTCAGGGGTGGAGGCTTCTTAATTCCTCAGCCAGCCTGTTTTAGGCTGCCTGGCATCCCGAGGCTCCGAGGGCAGTGCACCACGATCCCGTTTTTAAATCCAGCCAAACGTTCGAGCGGAGCCACCCACGGACCCTCCTCAAATCCTGCCAGGAAGTAAGGCAGAGAAATCCTGTTTGCACATTGTCCCCCCCCATCCTCCCCCCTGGCCCAGCTCGGGTACAGAATGCAAGGTGCTTTTTATAGCGTGGCTGTGGTACGTGGATACCGATAGCAGGGGGCAAAAACACCCCCACGTTCCTGCGCCTGGAAGGGATCCATGGAATTGCTGCGGGCTGACACGTGTAATGGAGACAGCACAGGACTGCTGGGCACTGCCAGGGCTCGCGTGTGGTACAGCCCGGGCCTCTCTGTAAACAGCCTGATGGACAGGGATGAGGCTTGTGCTGGCTTGTGGAGCACTGGGCAGCCTTCCTTCGGGGGAAGGAGCATGGTCTGGGGCCTCAAAGCTCCTCTGCTTCCATCCCCTGCCACGGGCAGGGACACCTTCCACTGTCCCAGGCTGCTCCAAGCCCCAGTGTCCAGCCTGGCCTTGGGCACTGCCAGGGATC